>VXBA01001489.1:51521-220679 GCA_013399895.1 Serilophus lunatus
CGCTGACCGGAGCCGTGGCCCGGCCCGCCGGCAGCTGAGTGAGGGCGCTCCCCGCCCAGGGACTGGGGAGGGCCGGGCCGAAGCGGGGCGGGAGGGAAGGAGGAGGAGGAGGAGCGGCTCGAACCGCCCCGCGGCGCCGCGGCTCGCACCTATTCATTCAGTCACCTAAAATGGCTGGAGAGAGGAGGTGGCGGAGCAGGAGGAGGAGGTGAGGGGGGAGCTGCAGCAGTGCCCCCTCCTCCTCGGCGGCCCCCCCGGCAAGGCTCGCAGCCGCCCCTCGCCCGCGGCACCATGTCGGGCGGCCAGGACGAGAGCTCGGTGCGGGTGGCGGTCAGGTAAGGGCCGGGCTGGGGCGGCGGCGGGGCCGTGCCCAGTGCGCAGCGCGGAGCGGCGGCTGCGGGCTCCCCACCCGGCCCGCGGCACCGGCGCGGCTCGTCCTCCTTGCGGAGAGAGCAGCGGCTCGGCTCCTGCTGAGCCCCTTCTTCCTCACAGCAGTGGGGAGCAGCCGAAGGGGAGGGGGAAAACCCCACCATTCTGAGGTCTCTCAGGCATTTCTCGCTAATTTTGAGCAGTGGCCCTAAAAATATTCCGACTAATTATAGCCCGGTGGTGCTAGTGCTTACTCATGGAGGCAAGGCAGCCCCTGGACTGCAGCGATGCTGTTTGCATCAGGGAGCTTTGCGAGAGTGGATCCTGCCAGGCTGATATTTTTAGAAGGATAAAGGATTTTATCCCGCGGAGGCTGTGTCTAACCTCACATACCAGAGCGATGGGCTCCCATAAGACTGCTCACAATACATAGGAATATGTATATGTAGAACTCATAATGGGAGGGGAGCTTAAATAATTTTAAAACCAGTTAATTCAACTTGCTCTTTAATCAGAGATAAAAATCTGCTGTTCGTCAGTGAACTCTTGGCTCTTCTCGGTTTTCTGTGTGAAAATACTGTCTTATTGTTTGAAGAACTTCCAGATTAGCCCACGGATGCCTTAATTTTCAAGATGTCTTTTCGTGATTCAAACATGAAGAGTAATATATATGTCTGCGTATGTATCTATGTCTGTTGATGTATATGTATGTCAGTATTTGGAGTTAATCATGATAAGGAATGTTGATTTATTTCTTTTCATTAAAAAAGTTTCTTTATGTTATATGCTGACACACTTGGCGTGTTACGCCACAAGAAATCAGACTTTAGGGAAAGGTCTGTTTCTTCCAGTTGGTCCTTTGTAACCGATTCATGGACGTTACTTTAGAGGCTCAAGGGTTGTTCAGGAAAAAAAAACCAAACAACAAACCACGGCCCTTTTCTTCTTTCCCGAAGGATGTAGAAATAAGTGATGTTGCTGCATGCTGTTGTGGGTACCTGCATGTAGGGGGAACGGTGCAATAACGCTTTCATTAAACGGAGAAACACCGCCCCTGCATGATAACATGGGGTGTATGCTGCAGTTGCTCATTGAAGTCTGATTGGAGCAGTATTTTCTGTGGGGAGAGATGCTATTGTGAGTGTTATCTGTTAAAGGATTTTTCACATAATGTACAGGGAGGTATTATTCCAAAGCATAATTAGGCTGTATTTTTAAAATGGAAAATATGAGATAAGTATGATCCTAAAAATAGGGTGTGTTACAGGTTTATGGACTGCTCTGTTGTTTGAAGAAAATATTAAATATATTTCGAGCTAAAAGAAGTAATGCTGTAGAAATTAATTTACAAATACAGAGCTCTATTGCAGCCTGGAATTAAATAAACTCTACTGGTACAAATATGTTTACAGTTGTAGGTGTGTGATGAATAGATTAGAAATAATATGTGGCAAAGAATTTCTAAGAGTGAATTAAAATCACTCAGCTATAACTCTTGATAACAAATCTCCAATGTTACAAGGTGCATTTCTGCACTGTAATTGTCTAACATTTTATGTCTGAATGCAATTCACTAGTAATGAAGAATTGCATCTTTCTTTCTTTTGGCAGATTAACTATTCATGCACAAGATTTGCCCCTCTTTGTTTAGCAGTCATGAACAAAAGCATGCACAATTATTTTTTTTTCTGCCAGTAGCTCTTTGTAGATGGTTTTCTTTTACTTTATTTCTGATTGTGTATATTTTATATAATTCAGTCTTATAATTCAGCTGATTTTACAACTCACCGTGTATTGGTGCCATGCTGTACCATGCATTATGAATATTGTGTTCTGTTTCCTTTGGTTCTTTTTGGCAACTTGAGCTTGGTTCAGTGATGATCTCCACTGCTGTGTTGAATTAGTCCTTGTGTTTTGTATGTATGTTTCCTGGACGAGGCTTGGTCTACAGCTGGACCAGCTTTTAGTTTGCAACTCTCTTGGTTGCAAGACAGTGCACAGGCATGTTGCCCTGAGCTTAGTACGAAGATGAATTTGCTTAAAGTTTAAACACAGGTTATAGAATAGACATCACTGAAATTGTTTAGCAAATTGTTTTTTCCAGAACCTGGTTATCTTACCTAATTGTATACAACAGGATTCAAAAATACTTCATTCTTTGCAATTAGCACCACCTTTAAGCTATCATCTTGTATGCTAATTGCTCCCCATTTTCTTCAGTGTAATAATGGGTTTGTGACTGATGAGCTAAATACTCTGGTTTAGTGAAGCATGAAAGCTGAAAATAATTTGGCAGATAATCCAGTAACTAATGTTAAATTCCCCAATTAGGAAAACATTTCTTTCTCCGTTGTAGCTCACCACTGAAAGACTTGTGGACTTAGTTTTGATGATGCCGTGGAACTTCAACAAAGAACTTTGCTCTCTGTGTGACTGTGTGTAATGCCTGTTTTCAGATAAAATCAGAGCTGTCGTGGTAGTTGCCTAATCAGATGACTGTGTTCTTTTGAAGAGATATCCTGTTTGTAAATCTAAAATTGCTGTCTTGCTTTTGTAAGTCTTTTCAGCGTATGAAACGTAACTTTTGACAAGAAGGCTATGAAATGGTATCAACATCGCAGGCAGCTGTTTCAAGTTCACAAAAGGATATAGATTGTAGTTTTCAGTTCTTGTGTGTCTTGCCATTTTAGTGGTGTCCACTAAATGCAGCATGTAGGCTGCTGCCACGTTGGGTAGATGAAGCTCTCGCCTAAGATTTAGGTCCCCAACAGCCAGTGGTCTATGTCCTTTACTGTGTTTCAGAGTTGCCATATGACCTGAGGAAGGGACTGGATGTGGTCACAGCAGTCAGAGGTGCACTTAGTGTTACCCTTTAGCCAACCAGACCTGAGCTGGGTCACAGGAATTGAAATGGCTCTAACAGTTGGTGCCTATCCTCGCCCCACGTGGCTTGGAGCCCTGGGGTTAGGATGTCCTAGCAGTTATGATCTAAGAAGACAAGAAAGGACTTCAATCCTTTGACTTTTTGAATACGTGCTAAACAGGGGAACTTTTGGAGAACAATAATGTTTGGATAGAGCTGACCAGAAGCCTTGCATGGAAGGATGTCTCTTATGTTGTCTTCATAACAGGATCCAAATAACAAGAACATTGAAGGAAATATCTGCCTTCTAGTCCTCCAAAGGCAAGAGATGACCTTAATCCATTCTCAGTGGATTAAGTCAGTGGAGCCACCAGATGTATTGATGATAAACTTCACTGTTGATTTGTTTGAGATGCTGTATTAAAGCAGAAGAAAAGATAATGAAGTACAGTATAAAAAGATGAATGGTCAGTCAAGATAAGATGATGACACCTCAGGTGGAATAGACTTTAAAGGACATGAAGTATCAGGTGATGAAGCTGAAGGGCTTTGGCATTTGGCATGTTCTGGTGAATGATGGAGCCCAGTTGAAACTATGTTAATGGACAGAACACAAAAAAACAGGGGAGAGAAGTTTTAGGGGACAGTGTTTGTAATCAGATGTGTTTGGCATCAGTAAAGAACAGCTGTGAAAAGTTCCACTTTTCATCATCCTTGGAATGGCTATATATGTGCCTTATTCCTTACTTTAGCAAAATACCTCACTGCCATTGCATCATCTGCTGTGATTGACATCTGCTTTGTGTTTCATCCCTCAAGTAAGAAAGGGGGAAGTGTTGCTACTGTCCTTATGTGTGTACAGAGGCTCTGGGACCCAACCACCCAGCTGTGATTTGAATTGTCTAAAAAGTTCCTTTTTCATACCCACCCTGAGTGCCTGCAATATGTTGTGGCACAGCTTCACAAAGCTGAAATGTTGATGTTTGCCGAGTATGGAAATTGTGTGCAAAATGTAATGGAACTACTGGTAAACTTTTTTAATAACAGTAACAAGTGCAGTTGATTAATCATAACTACTCAGCCTCTGTTTCTGGTTTTCCAAAAGGGAGATGAACTGTGCTAGAAAAATGTATTGATTACTTGTTCAATTTAGGAAAGGAGATATTTGCAACTAATCAAGCTGATTGTGGCGTGACATAAGCGTTGACTTTTGATTAGGCAAATAGGATGTGTTCATCTCTTGTAACCTTAGCTTTCCACTGCAAAACTTTGTTATGGGAATGCTGAATATCTTTTTATACCCCCCAGTTCTTGAACCTTGTGATCAGTTGGACGTCTTCTGTAGGTTTTTTTTCTCCTTGTTTGCTGGTTTCTGTGTCTTCTTCCCCATATGGAAACTGCTGTTTGTTGTCACACCTCCCTCTACCTTGTGCATTCTTTTTTAGCAATTTTTTTCTAATGGCTTTTATATGGAGGTTGTTTTCCTATGTATTATATCTGGCTGCCGTTAAATACACTGGGAAGGAAGCAGCTGAGTGGAAGGAACCTTTCTTTTTTTGACAGGTATGTTTTGAAACATTTTGATTTTCTTTCTTGGGCTGCTGTTTTGCAATTACAATTTTGTTTCAGCTTCCCCCCATGAATAGATCTTTGAATGTCACATAAATGTACATGTATGCTGTGGTGTATATTATAAGCTATAGAAGGCAGAGATACTCATTTCATGCTTCCCATACAGTGCCAAGTGTTCTCATAAATCATTTTGTAACAAGATGAGCAACAACAGTAGACTACAGTACTATGCATTGACTCCTTAAAATGAACAAAACTTTTCCTTTTAATAAACAGTAATTACTACACATCTGTAATCATGTGAAGCTGTGACAGTTTTTTGGGGAAAAAAATCTTGAAGTAACTGTGTTGATGATGTTCAGCAGTCTGTAAGTAGGCAAGAATGCTCCATCAAAGACAAAAAAGATCAACAGTATTAACTAGTGAGGTGTTGGAAAATACCTCTTTAACTTTCTGTTCAAGGAAAGCCGCGTAAGAGATCTTGGTTTTGGCAAGCTCCTGTTGCATATCTTTTTGTTAGTTTTGATGTTTTTCTTTGCTCCCTGACTTAAACAAACATTCCCTTGTCCTTCACGAAACTTTACTCCATCCGTATGTTTTGCATTTTAGCAGAAAAATTACACGACACCATCTGCTGCTGAATTAATTCTGGTTTCATAATATCTGGCTTGATCATCCGTTACTGATATTGCTTGGGGCAGGCTGGAATCTGTGATCTTGCTTTCTAGGAAATAAACTTCCCTTTCCACCACTCATGTTGTAAACATAAACTCTTTCTTTGATGGAGGAGAAAGAAATCCTGCTTGGGCCTTTCCCTTAAAGCCACGTGTTCCTTGCCAAAAGATGAATGTCTTGAATTTAGGAAGAAGAAAAAACGAGTGGTGCACATGGGTGGTCTGTTCATGCATATGAGTGAATTATATTTTTAACTTGTCACTTCCCAAAGTTTGTAGAAGACTTTGGAGTTGACTTTGCTTTGAAAATCCATTGAGTTAGTCACCAATTTCCTTTTAATGGTGTTGTCTTTGCTACTTATGATCTATGAAAAGCTAGGATTTATTTTGTTGGTCTAGACATCCATTTATTACTGAACTCAAGGCTTCACATTTTCAAGTTTACTGTGTGACTTCTGTAAATTCTTCTGTAGTAGTTGAATGACCTTTGTGCTTGGGATCAAGGGGGCCTTTTCCCTCCCTCTGCTTTCCCTTGACTTGCTTTAAGTGTTTTATAGATTGCTCTTGCTGCCCACTCCGAGATGGCTTCTGGAATTTTTGCTTTCATGTTCTGTTGCCTGACTACTGCTAGGGAAATAAAGCCATTTTAGGTCTTTTTTTTTTTAAAAAAAACAAAACAAGGAAAATATCCAATATCCTGCTGTATCTGTGGCTGCCAGAGCAGGGGATTTTTTGTTATGCTAATATTATTTCTATGTAAAATATTTGCAAGAAGTTGTGTCATTTGAACTGGTGAACAAGGAAGTTTAATTAGAAATCAAACCAGATCTGAACAAGTCTAGCAAGAGTAACTACATGAGCTGTGCCTTTTTCTTTGCTTGTGGTCTCTTCTTAAATTGTTTTAAACACTTGTTCATTTTCTTCCTACCCTTCCTTGTTTTTTGTAATTCTCAGTGTTTACTTCCACTCTTTCTTAGTCAGAGGAACAGATATATTTTACCAATGGGAGAAATGCTGCCTTATTTTTCAAAAACGGTCTTGTTTGAGGTGATTACTATAGTAACAAGATAGAAATGGAGAATAGTGAAAAGGTTTTAGGGTCAGCATCACAGTGAATTTAATGCACCCGGAAGCAAAGTGTTCAGTATATATTTTAAAATGTGAAAAACTGCTTATTCAGAGCTCATGATTGATTAGCATAAAATATTTCCTGAATAGATTCTGAATAGAAGTAAGGAGTGAGTACCATCTGGTCCTTTATTCTGCTTAGTATCCTCAACAGATTTGAAGTTGACCACTGTTGGAATCCTTAATTATTGTGTAAAGAACTTCTTTCTTTTTAAATCAGCTGACAAATGCTTGGCCTACCTAAAATACAAAAATGAATGACTTACTCCTTTAGCCTGTTTACTCTGGAGCTTCCACAAAGAAAACTGAGAGCAACAAGACCTTAGTAAAAGATTATGATATGACTGTTCTACTATACACAGCAATTTCTAAGCATTCTAGTTGAATAGTGCACTTCCTTTATTGGATTTAAAACTGGATTATAGGATTTGTGGTCTGGGTAAGTCTTAGTGTCTCTTGCATTCATGCTGCTATAGGAACTGTGTAGTTCAGTTGGTTAGGAAATATCTGACTCTTTGCAGGACATCTCAGTAAGGAAAAATTCCATTAAATCTATCTCTTAAATACTCCAGGTTTCTTGAATTGTTTTGTATACTGTGACTTTGAAGGGTACTTATGCTGAACATAAGGGAAAGGGAAAACAATTGGTCCCTTAAAAACATGAATAAAACAGTATTTTCAAGATGAATAACAGTTAATGGACTGTAGCATACTGTAGCATTATGGTTCAACTAACATGGAATGTTATCAATAACAGGGCTAGGCAGCAAATGTATCTCTTTTGTGAGACCTCTTCAAGTCTGACACTTATCTTTTCTGCCATGCTCCTTTTTGGTAATGGAAGAATTTGATCAAAGAGGCTGTTTACTGGGTCTGGTGTTCTCTGGGGCCTTGCAAAAAGATATTCCATATACTGAGTCAATTGTCCACCCACTTGATTATTGTCTTTATGTATGTCTTATGTTTTTTCGTTGACTCTTTTTTTCTTCCATTTCTAATCAGGTTAGTTTTGCTTAATACTGCTCAGACAAATTCAAGGGGACATATTAAGCTGAAAAGCTACATGTTAGAAAAGAGACTATACCAAGTGTGGGACTTGTTAGAAATGTTGCTTAAGAAGTTATGCAAATCATCAGTAATAGGTTAAAACACAAAAGAGCATCCTCTAGAAATATAATGCAAATAATGAAATACAGGTCGCTAGCAGGATTGCCAAGAAATGTCCCCTGTGTAGTGTAGCCCTTAGTATTGCATAGAATGTAAAAAGTGGCTTATCTGGGTTCCTTTGAAGCATTTGGTACCACGTTACATGTGAGACTTCTTGGAATAAAGTGAGAGGAAGGTAGACTGATTAAGTAAGATGCATGTTTATATCATTTATTCAAAATACTGAAAATCAAGAAATTTACTTGTCCAATTAACTTTGTTTTTCAAAGTCAGTAATCCTTAGCATTCATTTGCTTGGACATTTCTTCCCTTTAGCTTGGGACTAATTGGGAGATGAGTCCCAAGACCTTTTGTGTCAGTTCTGAGTAGCTCATTATCCCAAGGTCTTAGAATTGTTAATCCCTCTCTCAGTAATATTGATTTGCGAACTGCAGCAGTGCCTCTGACTTAGTTCGTGCTTGATTCCACCAAGGAACAAAATCTCATAGGTCCCTATCTCCACCCTTATGAGAATGTGAGAGGGAAACAAGTGTAGGTAGCGAGTTTTTGTCTTTTTCTAATATTCTTTTCCTGCTTTTACCTCCCTGTGCTCCACTGGCATTTTGTTTATTGTCATCTTAGAATTATGTCATAAGTCCTCAGGCCAAAGATGTAGCATCAAAGTAAACACTTATGATATTACATCATGTATTATTTATATCATGAGAAAAGCCACTGCTACTAAAACACCTTAGTCATTGCCTTTATGAAAAGTCTTACAATTAAAAATTCTATATATGGGTTTGTTTCTCCCTCTCCCCATCATTTGTTTCTGTGAAGAGGGAAAAAAATTATTCTTCTACCAGACGCTTTGATCTGCAGGAAACAGCCAACTACTCATTTTTTTACCTGCTAAGCAAACATTGCTTTAGTTGTCGCTCTGCATAAGTTGTCCAGGTGAGGTTTATTTCACTCTCTAGTCTCAAATGCATTCTTTTTGAAGTCTGATCTTTAATTTTAAGTACATGAGAAATCACTACAGAGACAGAGTCTAAAATAATGTCATGCCTTTGAATTTTTCCTTAAGAAGTATTATCTATACACGTTGCTTTGCAGACTGGGGATGTTAATGCTATCTATACATCTGTATTTTTTTAATTATATCGTGTTTGTGAGTTACTGGTATATTTGGGAAAGGTCGATGTGTTTATGAACAAACTGTTTGAAATGCATTAAAGACCAGAAAAATGTTTTCATGTTGGGTGAAGGGTGACTAAATATCTGAATATGTATTTTCTAGATGTGATTGAAAAGAGAAGGATTCTACTTGTGTTTGAAGAGGCAGTAGATCAGAGGAAAGGCCACCTGTTCAATCTGTGTCACTTTAGAGCACAGTTTATGCTTCTATCTGATCTGATCAGTCAGCCCTTCACTCAGAAACAATAAAATGACCAATCTGATCTTCATTTGCTGAACTCTGAGTTCAGGGAAAGTGGATCGGTGTTTAGTAAGATCTAAAAATGAGACGTGAAACAGGGCTGAGTTGGGATTTGCAAGTAAACTATTTGAGATTTAAACATCAGTGTAATTAAATGTCCTTTTTTTCTTTTTTTGTACTTCCCAAAGCTTCATACTGTAAAAATTTTTTGTTATTGTGTTTTGTTTGGATTTTTTCCTTTGGTTTGTTTGGTTCATTGATTTAATTTTTTTTGTTTTGTGGACCTCTTTTTTTTTTTTTTCTTTATTTCTTTTTCTTCTCCACACAGTCCTCAGAGTGATTCACATTGGCTGGTCAACTCAGTCTTGGCTCTGCATTTTAAAACATAGGTCTATTAAAATGTAGATCTATTTCATTATTGTTAACAAAGCTTTTAGGAGCAGGTGGATTTTTCCTTGTTCTCTAAATGTGAACAAGTAAAGCCTTGGTAGGCCTTGAAGAGGAATCACAGGATTGTCAAGGCTGGAAAAAACCTCCAAGAAACATTTTACAGCTGAGAGCTTTGGATAAAAATGCTTTATTCTGTGCTGGCATCCCTAAAAGTGGGGTTGGCCCATGCCAGGCCAGTGCTTCTGTTGATTTTGAGCACTAATGACTGCTGAGTGCAGACATGCTTCTTTGGGAAGAGGAAACTTGCATAAAATGGTGGTGACCTACATCTTGGATGCTGCTTGACTGAAAACAAAATGATGGTGCACTCTCTGCTACTACTGTAGGCAAGTGTTCAAGTGATTATGAATAATGTGTAAATACTAAACACAAAAAAGCAGTGTTACATTGTAGCAAAAGAAGTAAATTAATGTATCTAGAAATTGGTGTCCTCACCTACGGTGCAGAGAAATCCATACCAGTTGTTGAATATTGCTGTTGTCTACTGTTAGGTTTTGGGTTCTGTTGCTGAAGAAAAATGTGGACTAGTTGAGGGGAATTGAAAAGAGAAAGGATTGACCGTTTGTCTAGAAAACATGGCCAGTTCTGTAGTGTGATATGAAGAGGGAAAATTGGTGAGAGACATGTATTGAAATGCCTAGAGTCAAATACAAAGTAGAAGGGAATAAAGCGTTCTCCATGGTCAAAGTGTGGTTGATAAAATGTAGTAGATTTAAATATCAGTAAGAAAAGTAGAAAGAATAAAATATTTTTCTATCGTAAGGGTGGTTGTCCTGGAATGATTAATCTGGGGAGATGTGGAATTGCCCATATAGGAGACTTCTAAAAACAGTTAGAATTAATAACTGCCAGGGACATTTTGTATATAGTTGATAGTACCTTGATCCAGAAAGGTAGAGTGGGTAAATAAACTCTGTCATTCCCAGGTTTTTTTTCCACCATAATTATCTGTAATTCTGGGAAGCTGCGTGTTGAGTGCCAGGACCTGAATTCAGCACATTTGAGCGGTTCCATTCAAATGTCAGAATGTGTTCGTGGAGGTGTGACGACGTCCACATGAACAATAAAGCCTTACAGATTTAGAAGGGTAAGCTTAGATTAATCCAAGTTTGAAAGGACCTCAGGAGGTCATTTGATCCAGCTTCCCACTCAAAGCAGGGCCAAAACTAAATTCAGGTGAGGTTTCACAAGGCTCTATCAAGTTAGATCTTGGTAAAACCTCAGACAATGAAAATTCCTCAGTGACTCTGTTCAACTCGTCCTTGGCTGCCCTAATGTTTGATTGTCAATTTTTTTCCCTTATTCCAAGCTGGGAAATCTCTTGCTTTGTTTTATGTCCAGTGCCTCTTGTCCTCTTAGTATGAACCTCAGAAAGGAGCTTAGGCCTGTCATCTTTGTAATCCTTTCTTCTGTGTTGGAAGAGAGCAGACAAGGCCTAAATGCTAGGAAGGTACCGAACCGCTCTGTGCCTACGATCTGTAGAAGGGTGAGATATGGGGGACACCTTCAGCAAAGGGGATGCAGCCTCTTCTCCAGATAAGTTGTGAAGATAATAAGGAGATTCCTGGGGGGACTGGTCATTCAGTGATGCTGGTGATGTGGCTGCTGCTAGGAAGTAATGTGTTGTAAGCATACACAGCGTGAAGTTCTGGAGGCTTTTTTTTATTTGCATGGTTTCTATATTCCCTCTGTTCTCAAGTCTGTAAGTTCCCCTCATATGACACCTGTTTTAAAGACTATTTCATGGTAAATGTTATATTGCTGCTATGAAGGCATTTGTACTGTGATTCAGCTATTGATAAGTCTGCTTTTCTCCCAGCAGGAATACAGGTGCTTACCTTCTGCCTGCATTTTCTCTGCCACAGTTTAAGCTTGCTTATTATTATGTCTAAGCTGACTAATAAGAAGAATTAATCTCCATCACTGTTTAATGTTTATTTGCCTTTTGGATATGCTGTCCTCAGTGATTTTGTGGAAGAATCACATCTCTTTACTTGTCCCCTGTTGTGACTCTTCATGTTTCATTCTTTCAGTTCTTCTAGTTTGCTCAGATGGTATCTTCTGTATAGCAGAAAGAAATGCATACAATAGCCAGTGGTTTATCACATGCTTCATGTGATTATCTTGTGAATAGAACCCAAAACATCAATTACTTCCCTTGGAATGGTTTCTTATGACTCTTTGGACATTAATTATAATTTTTGCATTATCTGTTTTTGTCTTGTGTATGGAAAATAGATTTTTTTAGCTTGATTTACTTCTTTAGATGTATGTATTCATAAAAATACATGTAGAGCACTGAGCAAAGTTAACATTTAGCTTGGTTTGTATTGTTTGTTTTGTTGGATGCCTGCCTAGTATCTGAAAGAGTTCTCTGGTTGAAGTTCAATCTGTTTAAAACATGAATGTATTGGTAGACTGAATAAATTGCTTCAGAGCTGATGTCTGTATCTCTTGAATTTATATGCTTTTGGTTTCTCAGACTGCAGCTAGGAAATGCTACTGACTTCTAAATTTGACATATCTGATAAAAGAAATATGACTAATTGTAGTCTAGCTGGACAACTGACTGCTCTCCCTGTATATATTCTGTAATTTATACATGCAGTTTTCACCTTAAACTTCCCTTGTGCAAGGTGATACGTCTATCCAAGGAATATCCAGTGGGACAGAATGCTTGTCATGTACTGCAATGTTGGAGTGATAATTGTTCTTTTGTTTTGCCACCTCCTTAGTATAGAGGAGTATGGTCATTCCAGGATGGCAAATGCGTGTGAGAGGTCCTCTGCATTGCTCACAGATTACTTGAATTGGCATCATGTTATTTTTCCATTCTGGTAAAAAAAGAAAATGCGGGCAATCTTTTCATGTTCAAGGGGTCTGTCTCTGCTGCAGCTGTTACCAGTACTGGAATCCTCTGGATATACTAGTATGTATCAGGTGGGTGATGCCATATACTTTATATATGTGCCCTTGCTTCTGTGAGCCAGTGTGAGCAAGTGGCCAGTCAGGGGACACTGGTCTCCTCAGTTCCAAAACTGGAAATAATTAATCTGTGTGACTTGGTTTAGCTATTGTTATTCAGTGCACAGGGTTAAGCTACAGAGATTTGAACATCTGCTGCTGTTTATAGGGTCAGCTCTGGTGTTGGAGTAACAATGACCCCATGGGGAGACATGTATTGCTTATTGGTCTAGGTACAGTTGGAGCACAAAGGTATGGTATATCTTCAACTACTTTGGAAATACCTGAAAAATGTTGTTTCCAAAGGAAATGGGCATTCAAAGCTTTCCCTTTTCTTCCTCTAGAGCTAGATGGGGATGACAAGAGAGTGTAAAGCCATGGACATTTAAGTTATGTTATGAAGTCTGGAATGTTCAAGGACAGCTGGAGATTATTTCCTTTCTTCTAATCTAAATAAGTCTTTCTGGATATCCTTATTATGTGCCATTGCATGTTGGACTTGCTCAGTTCAGTGTGCTTATGACTGATGGAAAAACGAAAGAGCTGCATAAGGACCTCTCTTATGAGGGGTGTAGGGCTTTATCTTTTAAAAAAGAAAAGCTGTTTTTTCGCCTATTTTGTCTCGCTTGAGTCCTGATCTGGTTTGTTTAAATTGTTAGGTAGGGCAGGTAAAAAAGGACCACACATCAGATTTCATAGTGGGGGTTTTTTTGGTTGCCTTTTTTTTTTTTNCAAGAATTGCTAGAGGTATTGTAGCCAGCAGTTTCTACTCTGTCAGCAAGTTTTAGGTAGAGTGTCACTGCTCAACTGTTTTTCAGCTGCTGAGTCTTTGTGTTGCTCCATTTTTGCTGTCGTTGCGAGGCCCCTCTGCCAACATTGCTGCTGCAGATTAAACAACTTAATACATTGCAATGGCTGCCTGGTAACAGAGGACTGAAGTCTTGTTACTCTGAACTGGAAACTGTATCTGAGCTTCAGTTTAAGATGGTGATGGGTAATATAGGAAAGACACAAAAAACTGCACATGTTTTTATCCATTCTGACGCTGATCTGACATATTGTGTAACACCGGTCAAATGGATTTGATTGAGAATCCAATTATGTGTTTAGTTAAAAACATGATTGTATTTGAAGTGAAACTAGTCCTGGTCTCCTTTCATTTGTGCTAGGTAATCCTGCTCCCTATCCTGAATCTTGCTCACTTAGAGTTTTAATCTGTCTTGTTCCCCTGCTTTGGCCACTGATTCTTAGTTTACTGATCTAGAAATGGTTAACTCTGGTAAGCAGAGTTGGGAATTAAGCTATTTGTAGTTTCCTATGGGCCTTGCTAATTATTTATGTGATAAAGCTTATGTAAGGGCTGCATTGCAGTTGCACTTCATTTAATGACAGTTATGTATTTCTGTGTAAACAAAAGTCAATTGACAAGGCATGGGCAAGCCAAGTCTATAGTTGAAACCAGGGAGAAAACAAACTTTCCTGGGAGGACATGAAGGTGGTACTACCCCCACAAACAACAATAAAACCCCAACCCTGACAGAATTTTACTTTAAAAGAATTTAAGAGGTGAAAGAGCCTTCATTGCTATCGTCTTTGCCTTATGGATTCAGTGGTAAAAACCCTTATATCCTACAATTAACATTTTTTGTAGCATGGCTTAGGAAAATATTAAAAGTTAAAACAGTGCTGAATTTTTTCACTCTTTTCCTTTGACACTGAAATTGTAAAAGCAGACTCTTAGAAAAAATAGAAGTACCTGTTTTAGAGAGATCTGGAAACTAGGGAAAATAAGTATTGATCTACTAACACCCTTTTAAAGCCTTGTTTAATAATTGCAAGCAATTTCTGTACCACATCAGTTTAAGGTTTTGTCTAACTTGAATTTTTTTCTTTTTGAATATATTACCTTACCATATGCTGGAATAAACAGCCTTGTAGCTGTTTCCCACATCATCCAAATGTTGTCTGTAGTGCCAAAGAAATTTCTGTAAGTGGAAACAAGGTTGCCTAAAACCCTGGAGCTTTGTTATTGCTGAATGATGCTTTTTTTCTGTTGAAGTTTACTGTAAGGGTAGGTAGTGTGTGGTTGAATCTGAGTGCAGCCATGGTGTGGAAGTCAGTACAGGCATGGGAGACAACTGCCTGCTTCATAGTTGGTGATGCAGAGTTGGTAGCTCGTGCTAACATCCAGCCTTCTGGCTTCATGGTGCAGGTGAGGAAAACCGTCTGGAACCGCCTTAAAGTTATGGCCTAACATGTAGATATATCTGTCTGTAGCTTTTAATAAATATTTGACTGGTTGTGAAGGCTTTATATGAGGTTTAGTGTAATATCCTCCCTGGCCTTGAGGTACTACTAGTATACCATTAGTAAGTACATTATTTTGTGTGAACTCATAGCTTTTTCATTTCCTGGTGAAGTTCCTTCTTAGCTCCTGGTAAACCTCATGTGTGCCTCCCTTCATGCACTGTCCTGTTTGGTCTCATCTTCTTTAAGCCAAAGGAGGTCGTCTTGTTTGATATTAAGTGCACTGAGGAACAAGATATTTGGTCATAAATTTTGTGGCAGGGACTGTAGGCACCTCAGTTGCATTTGCTGTAGTTCTTAGCTGTAAAGAGTTATCATTAGCTTAAGTTTCGAAGGCAATTTGAAGCAGTTTCTGTATGAATACTTATTTTGGAAGCATCTGTGCTACCTCCAGTGCGTGAAGGACTATGATGCAGACAAACCACAAGTGATTTGCATTGATAATTTCTGAAAGCAGCTGGGAAATGCCCGATTTAGAATATTAGGTGCCAAGAAGAGCTGATTTAATTTAGTCAAGACAAAGAAAATGGGTTTTGACCCTGAAGAGGCTTGTCTGGACAGACTCTTCCTGATGTCCCCAAGGAGCTGCAGCCCAGTATTCAGCAGACAGAAATGATCCCAGCATCAGGTGTTGCTGCTTTGTGTGCACTGGTGCTGAGGGAGACTGGCAGGGCAGTGCCCAGGCCAGCAGCTGTGCACAGCAGAGGAGGACTGTTCCAGAAATGGAGTCAGAGCCTCCTGTGCCTGTGATGTAAAATGGAGACAGTTGCTTTTAATTTGTGTGAGCTACCCTGCTGCATGATTTATTTTCTTTAAGTGACTTTGCATTAATGGTTTTGGAGCTCTGTTTGGATTTGTAATCTAATCAGGGAACCTGACCCCTAATGAAAAATTAAGCCTACAACTAGGATGTGAGGTAGAATGTGTATAGCCTTACTGTTAGGCCTGCATAGATAATGATTGTTTAAAGCAGGTATAAGTAACAAGGAAGTAGCTGGTTCTTTCTAGATTTTATTCAGACTGTGAGCCGTGAGTTCTGGGCACCTGTCACTTTACATTGTTTACATTGTGGAGCATTACCAGGGTACACTTATTTTCTGGACGTGCTCTGTCCTAGATGTAAAACTTAGGTGAAATGTACTAGTTTTAATATTAGTGGTAATTCCAAACTGCTAATGCAGTGAGGTCTGCATGCTAGTAGCAATTAAACTCAATTTGTTCAGCTTAGCCAACAAGGAGTTCCTACCTGCTCTGGAGTGAAAGTTAAGCTGTTAGAAAATCAGCCTTTTCCATTTTATTGAAAGTGGAGAATATGAAATCAGCCCATGCTTTCCTGATGAGGTAGCAGAGCATGGTCTTTCACTTTGTTAGGTTAAAATCTCCAGTGATTTTAGTCAATAGGTTATTTGAATAGTTTTAATTCTTAATGAACTAGAAATAATATTGAAACATCATGTCTTTAACGGCAGTCAGGTTAAGCATCAGTTGATCAGTTTTTGAATGTTTTTCTTTGACTCCAAGCATTATAAAATATACTTCTCCATCTTTACATAGGGGATGTTCTTCTCTACTGGCAGTAGGGAAATTTAATACCCTAGGCAATGTGGAAGAATCCATAGTGGCTGCAGCTTTTTTGCCCAATGTAAGTATATTTGCATAGATCAAACAAATAAGAAAGTTGAAATATTCCAGCTATTAATATATTTAGTAAAATATGAAAATGCTTAGAGAAAGCTTCTGATTTATCAGCCAGAAAGTTCTTCTCTGTGCGGGATCCACATGTAAGCATATTTTAGGTCTTCAATTCCCGTTTGTTTTATTAGAAAAAGTTTTATTTTTGTTTTATTTTGATTGTGCTGGTTTATTGCCTTACTTCAGGGTAAGACATCTATGTGTGCTACAGACATGTTCTCCTGTGAGAACTGGAGGTGTGTCATTGAAGAGATTTGAAGATGAGAATATATACACTCTGCTGTGTGTAGTCATATAAATCATGTATGTATGTGGTCATTCAAGTCCTCCTGGACCGGATGAAAGGCTGAGCGTGTGAAATGGTGGCAGCTCAGCCCTTGCTGCAAATGTTGCAGCAGTGGAGAGCTCTCTTTCTGGTTGCTTTGGGATGTGACTGTGTGTGGAAACCAGCTTTCCTGGGGCGTTCTGGACTGCACTGGAGTTCTTGCACAGACAATGTTGAATGAGGCCCTGAGATAGCAGTACCACCTCCAAATTTATTTCACCAATCAACTGTGATGAGTCCCATCCTTTTGACTTCTTGTGTTACTTAAGCTCCATTTATTTCAGCTTTCCACTGGTATACCGTATAAATGCTAAATATTCTCTTGCTCAGAGGTTTTGGGGTTTTTTTCCACTCTCCTCTTCACCACATCTGAAAGTCAGTCTGCAGTTATCTGAGCAAAAGATTATGGCCTGTAGATAACCCAAATTTTGCACCTGGTTGAAACTTAATGGAGAATGTTGTTAGAATTGGTACTGAGAGACTTTGAAACTTCTCAACTTTGATGGAGATTGAAGAATTGAGAAAGGGTGGGAAGGAGTTTGGGCTGTCAGTTTATCCTTGCCTGAAATGCTTACTTTTGCATCATACTGAACAATCAGTTTGGAGCATGGCTTAGTGTGGGAAAACACTACCTACTGAGTTTTCAGCATAGTTTCCTGAATTGTCCTGATTTTCAGCTAACTTTTTGAGGTTGTTTTAAAACTGACACAGAGCAGTGAGGTGGGCAGTTTTTGAGAGTGCAGCTGAATACGGTGCATAGGAACAGAAAGATGGAAAAATTCTTTGAAGTTTGGTGTTGCTGCTGATGTGGAGCCTTGCAAATAGAACGAATAGACATGAAGAAAAGAATTAAAATTCTTTTTTAAGGCATATAACAATGTGTAGCTGAACCAGAAGGACTGAAGAAGGTGGATAATATTGTTCCTTTCTGTTTTATAAGTTTAAAAACAGTACTGAATAAAGCAAGTGGGTTATTTTTCCTGACTTCAGAGTTTGGATTTACAGCTCAGAGCTTTCAGTCACTGCTTGAACAGTCTACCTTCTGTTTTAAAACAGAGCAACTTCTGTTCATTAGAAACAGTCAACAATAAATATGAAGAAATTTTCTGCAGTTTGCTTTGGAACTCGGTGTATTGGGTGTTATGGATACAGCGTGTGTTTTTTTTTTTTTAACAAGGAGCAGCAGAAAAGTCATACAGTGGTTTTTGTTCCAAGAATGTTGCACTGAAACTTAAGACTGAAGGCACTATTCAAAACAGATTATTGAAACACTGTTTTTAGCTGTCCTGTCCCATTGTGAAGTCTCTTGATTTTTTTTATTTTTTTAAGTAATGTTAGGTAAGCAGCCGTTTCAGTAATGATTAATGACAACTTGTAACTTTTTAAACTGACCTGACCCTCCAGCACTTTTTTTGTATTATTTAACTGTAATTACTTGGGAAGTGGCTTGTAGCTCTACCTATAATAAGTACATTGGTAACTTTGTTTGTTTTCAGTTGGTGCAATGTAATTTTTTGGACCTGATGTACAGCAACCAGCTGCCCTAAACTTGAATATATAACTGGGAAGATAAAGTTTCTGTATTGAGGGAAAAGAAATTAAAACAATTTTCAGAGCTACACTAGTCTTGGCATGAACGTACAATGATTTCTGGACTATAGCTTTAAGGTCTGGGAGCAGAAGTGAATGTGAGTAGTTAAAAAAGGAAGGGAAATCTGGATAAGACGGGCAATAATTAGGAGTTCTTTGCTGCGGACATAGGAAACTCTTAATTTTGTTTTAAAATAATAAGGTACCTATTTTTTATATCCAGGCTGTTTGAAAGAAGTCGTGAACTTCTAGAACAGACATACGTTTAACTGAAGAGGAAGAAATTGAATGAAATGTAGTACTGGCATGACTGAGAGTGTTTTTTAGTCATCTGAATAATTTGTGTTACATCAGTTTTTCACTCCTATTCAAAAAAAATATTTTTCTGTAGTGATTAAACATTGTTTTGTTTGTTTGCTTCTGAATATATTTGTGGTACTTATCCTTGATTTCTTAAAAGCCTTGATAACTCGTAATGTAAGTTCCTGAATATATGTAGCTACTCTTAAAGTATTTCACTTAATTGTATAATAAATAAAACTTTTTTGTGAGAGTGTGCAAAAATATTGCAATTGCTCTACAAGTAAGAGTGTTCAGCTTTTGAACTAGAAAGCCATTGTCATTTCTTTGCCTTTAATTGAAAATACTATATGGGCATCATTAGGTCATTTGTTGGTGTAATGATGCTGCTGGCAATGTCTTTTGAACCAGCTCACAAAATTGTGGTTTTTGTCTAGTTTGACTTGGGTAATGAAACAGTAGTTACGAATGTTCTTTTTATAAAGAGCTCCCACCAACCACTTTTTTGTTGAGTGATAAACTTTTCACGGGCTTAGTGTGTTAGGATGTGCTGGACTTTTGGATGTGTTGGACTGATAGTGCCTCTGATTTACAAGAGGTACACAAATTACCTCAACATCCCTGTCTCTAAATGGGACTGAATTTTTTAGAGGTACTCAAACTGTGGTTTTGTGATTCCTTGTTGTTTCTTCCTCTTTTTCTCCTTGCACCTAAGTAAACATTATTCAGTTGCTTGGTAGAGCAGCAGTGACTACAGTGTTTTGGGTGGTTGGATAGCATATACTCGCCACGTTACTTTTGACATCACTTTGTCACCTAATTCTGACACTAAAATTTCTGGAAGCAAAGTGTCTGTTTCTAAAATACTGGCAGCACTTGTTATCATGACTCATTGCTAGGCTGCTGGGCTGTGCATTCTTTAAGAAGTCTTCCTTAAACTTCCTTTTGATTTTTTTTTTTTCCTTAAGTTAGTTATGGTATTTGTGTAGCTCGTTTAAAATGCTACAGAAAGTGTGTATCTTTTCCTGATACTGCCCTTGTTACATAATTAATATCAGGCTCTGGGAACCTCTACCAGCAATGTGACTCAGCTGCTCCTTACAGCCATGCACCACAGAGCAGGAGGGATGAAGGCTGCTGCTTTTGGGCTAAAGCTACATTTTGGAGGAAAAAAACCCCCATAACTCTCAAAAGAAATATAGGGTGCCGTGCTCTTTTTTGTATATAATATAGGGTTGCTTTCTTCATGAATCCTTACCCACAGAAAAATATACTTGCTGGCTTAATTGGCCTCTTTATCCAATAGTGCCGTAGTTTTAGACACTGGTCTGGGACTACACCAGAAGACCTTTCTTTCCCTTTTTCTTTTGAATTTGTGGCCTCTGAATTCTATAAGTGGTGTAGCTGTCAGGTACTATTGCCATAAATTTTTCATAATAGTAATCTATACTAATCCTCATTATTGTGAGTGCTACTGATTGATGTGAAACACTGACAGTGACATGAAGGAGTGTTTTGTATTTCTATGCATGAGCTGATTAGTCATAAGAGCTAAAACATTTTTCAGTAGAAACTTTCAACTTATGAGACGCAAGTGCGCTCATAAGAGACACAGATTTAATGTGCAGTTCAAGGCAGTCCTCTTGTCCTTCACTTGCTTTTTGGACTTGGTATATAAATACAGAGAACAGTCATCAAATTGCAGGCTGGCTGAACCTTCTGTTAAACTACAGCTTTAGTGACTTGGAGCAGTCATCCAAACTCTGAGCCACAGATGGCTCTGCTTCCCTGTGGTAAATTTTTTGGTGGCAGTTTCCCTCGGTTGTGTATTTCCTGTGTTGGCTCAGAAGGCTTTTCTTTCATTTCTGACTGGCCTTTGGAGATGTTACCATCTCATCCCAGACCACCTGAGGAAGAAACCTCTTGTTCATGTCTGAGCCAGCTGTTGGGGATGTCTCTGCTGTTCTACCAACTGTGGGGTGATTCCAGGAGGTGCCATGTGAGCAGATGAAAAGGTGCAATTATACTTAGGGTTTCCTAAGACTGTAAGCCACCTCTCAAAATAGAAACTGAAGTGAGGCAGCACCTTCTGGAGTTCCTTTTTGTTTTCTTATGTTAAAGGTTATAAAGATTGCCAGGGATCATATTTTCAGGGTTAATCCTTAAGGGATAAGTAGCTGGTGAGTGACTTGGTTATTTTGGTCTATGTCTGCATATTCCATACAACGTGGTGTCCAGAGCTTGAGTTAACGCCCATCACAGTAGTAGTACAGCTGAGCACTGTGTTCCTCTGTACAGCAGAAATGCTTATTTGTGCTCCCTGGTGGGGAGAGACAGTTGCTTCAGGCTAATTAGCTGTGTGGAGATCCGGTGGCTGTTGTCCCTTTCAGCACTAGAATGTTTGACCCTTTCAGCATTGAAGCAGGTTTGACCTCTGATTGCTGTGACCAAGGTCTCTATTCTGCCACTTCATTGCACAGTACAGGTGTGCCTGCTTTCCTGTATGGTTTAAAATGAATTTAGAACTTTATTTTATCTAAGATATTGTGCTGTTTCTCTTCTAGCTTTCTGCGAGTGGTGAGACTTATAACAACAGATGTTGATAAGAAAACCAAGGCAAGTAGCACAGTAGAACAATTTTAAAAAATCTTTTTGCCTTTGGTTTTGGCAAAGACATTTCCATTTAGTTCTACTCAAACTGCACTTGGATTTGGAGGGGTGCCAGTTCTGTGCTTGGCAGGCACGTGGTAGCTTGTGGTGGTGCTACTTTTCCATCACAGATGACCTTGTCTTGAACTAGAAGTAATCAAGGCCGGTACAAATCCTTCAACACAGTTCTCCCTTCTCTCTTTCTGAAAATTCAAATTGTTCTTCAAAGCTGTGTATTTCTTTGTTCACTAGGAGCTTTGGAAGGAAGCATTCATTCACATTGTCAAGCAAGATGTTGGAGATTATCTAGATCTACTGGAGGGTCTGTTAACCCTCCTGTGGGAGGTGATGTGAGGAAGGGAGCACGCAGGGCAGCAGGAATTCTGTGAGAGCAAGCCTGGGGGTTTTTTCTTTGCATTTTCTTTTCTTGGCAAAAGCACAGAGCTGTGCCTGTCATTGTGAAGATGCCATCTGTATTGCACAGCCTGCTAGGCTGTTACAGAATTGCACAAGAATTAATCTGAAATCATACTGCTAAATTGTGTCCTGACTAGACATAGTGCCTATCCAGGGCTATAGCTATTGTACAGCACTTCAGAAACGAAGTGAAAGCAGCAGCCTGTGGAACTGCCTCAGCCTGGCACTGTGAATGTCATCTCCAGCATGAAGAGCTAATGGGTAGATGAGCTGACCAGACACAGGCTACTGAAAAGGGTAATTCTTTTATGAAATTAAATTTGCCTATAAAAAAAAAATTGGCTGAAGATGTACAGTTTGAATGTAGAGGAGGAGAGCTGGATAAATCTAATTATGACAGTGGTATATTTCCTTAATTTAATTAAATTCCAGTTTTCTATTTTTCTGCCTTCCCATGATGTCCAAACTGGATGTGACAGTCTGCAGCACTGAAACAAAACATTCTGTGCATGTATCTTTGAACAGGAATTTTTTGTTTGCAGTAAAATAAGGCATTGAAAATATAATATCAGAGCCCATTTAGTAATTTAGTATCTGATTTTGCTGGATATTTTAAGTGTTTAATGTTTGTGTTTAATAGCTACACATAGAAAGGATGCTAGTACCTTTTTATTAGTATCTTAATAGGACTTTGGAGTAAAATCTGGACCATGAAGATCCTGCTTAAGCTTTGGCTGCAGTTCTTAACTGTATTTTTTATGTCCAGGACCTACCCAGGAAATTTTATTCTCTGATGTTGCCAGACTTGTATCAAGATACCTACTTTGTGTAGCTGAAGGTTTCTTAAAGTCTTAAGGGCAAGCGTTGGTACACGTGCAACATATCTGCCTCACTTATCCTTGCCAGGAGGCCTAAGTTTAGGCTGAATGATGCCTGGACTCTGCATATCGGCTCTGGGCTCTGGGCACACACACCTGCTGGCAGCACTGAGCTCAGTCTAGACCGTGGCAGCTTTAGACAAACACTGATGGGAGCGGTGCCCGAATGTTACGTAAGAGGAGTTGAGTTACAGTCCCAGCAAGGCAGTGCTCCTTGCCCTGCCGGGGTGATTGGTGTGTGCCTGTGGCTCTTGCAAAGGAAGAGCAGCAGGTTTAAGGGCAGGAGGAGAACCATGGCCGGGGGGAAAGACTTGGTGATGTGTTGGATGGCCAAATGCCAGAACTTGGCTGCTGAGCCTCGTCTTGTGTGGTCACTGTAACTTGTGCATCTGTAATTGCACGTCCTGTTTACGTCTTGATACCATTGATACAGAACTGTACCATTAAGTGATAGCGCTGTACAGAAACTCAGTGTGGTGGTTGCTGGTGGGAGCCTAAAGATCTGTTCTTGCACCCTTTTTGGGGTGTTAACAAGAGGTAAACCTATCGTGCCAGACCTTTTTGTATCCTTAAAGCATTGTGAAGTAAAGTTTCAGATGCTGTAATTGTGGTGTCATTTGAAGGTGCTGCTAATCAGAGGAAGTTTCCAGTATGTACTAGCAGAAATACTGAAAACTTTATGCAAGCATGAGTATCAGGTGTATTTGAGATGAAATCTGTTTAGCTTTCTTTACTACTTGCTTGCTGTGAAGGGAGTTTAATGGGAGTGATTTGATGAGCATAAATGTAATGGAATAGAAAGGTGAGGGAATTCTGATGCTCAAGTAAGAGCAGGAAAGTGTTTTCTTCTGGTTTTGGGCAACTTTTTTGTTTGTTTGTTTCCTAGTTTATATTGCTTGCTGTGCTTCACTAAATATTTTATTATGTGCTCCTGGATTTAATATTTCATATACCCACATGTGAAACTGAAATGTAATAGGCTTAATGTAGTAAGAGGAGTATTGGAGAGCCTTGGATTGGCAGGTTAACTTGTTTCCTTCTCAGCACAACACATATTTTGAATTCATGCTTTTCTGAGCAAGGTGGAAACAGCCCTTTCCCCATGTAGTTTTTTAATGGAAAAGAACTTTACATGGGACTCCAGAGTAATCTTTCCTTTCCAACACACAGCTTCTGGATAGTCACTGCCATTTTGAAGATTAACCTGTGATTAGGTTTTTTCCCACTTTTTTTTTCTGTAAAACAATAATTTGCTGCTTTGTCCTTTTTAGATCGCTCTTAGTTCTTGTGTTCTAATTGCTATTCTGTACAAGTGCTGAGAAGGCATATGGTAAAGATTTTGATTATTTACCTTTTGTTAGATTAATATTTACAGTTTTTTAAATGAAAAAGTCAGTAGTCTCAGTATATGAAAGAGAATTAAGGAGTGACTTGATCATTTATAGATGGAGGTTGCTGGAGTAAAATTAGGTATTGGAGAGGCTCATGAATGAACAGACACAGGTAAAATTGTTCAGTAGCTGAAAGGGGATGTGAATGTATGTGTATTTATCTATATCCTTACGTATTCAGGTAGTTATTTATATAAATAATATATATTTAAATCACTGGGACAATTTTTGATCCCTAGAAATAAACTAAGATAGGATGATTTTCAGAGAGATATTACCTATTTTAAACAGGAATCGATTCTGTGAGGTCTGATTTCTTTCATAACGCAGATTATTGGCCTGATGATGTCTGTAGTCCCTGAACTATATTATCTGAGTCTGTTCTAGCTGACAGTACTTTTAGCAGAGTCATTGTGCCCCTGTTCTACTGAGGGATTAGTTCCAGTACAATACAGTGCATTACTGTGCAACTGGCTGGTTTAGCACTCCCTAATTTGACAACTCGTCCCAGTGTGCTGAGGCAGGAGAGATTTACGGGATTAAGTCTCGTGTGTGGCCTGGAGGTGCTGCAAAGTACACATAAACAAGAATTGTGTGTGTTCATGCTTTAGAGAGGAGGAGAGGGAAGGTTGTAAAGCAAAATGTTGTTTGGGAAGTTGCCGGATCTGAGGAGATGTGATTGGAAATAGGCAGAAAACACCTGATTGTATACAATTAAGAGAGTAGCCTGAAAAACAGGTGAGGTGGGGCCATGTAGAAGACAAAATGGGTGAAGTTAAATTGGTCCCAGAGAAGAATCCTAGTGGCAGCCAGCCAGACTGCAATCTGGGCAAGGAGAGATGACCAAAATGAACTCTTTGACATGTTTAAAATGTGGGCACTGCCTGATTTGCTGGTAGAAGTGACCACATTAAGACAGGAGAGTGGAAAAAGTTTGGCTGTGAGCAGACGTTAAAAATCACTTTCCCTATTGATGTGTGGGGTGGAGAGGGAGGAAATGTTCCTGTAGCCAGTGCTAGAGCAGAATCTCACTTTCATGAGGGCTGTTACTTGCTGGACTGCACATTCATCATGAATAGTAAGACTTTGAGAGCCATGAGGTTGGAGTAATCCACTCACACTGTTCATCAGAGGCCAGAAATCAGGCTGAAGGGGAGGCATCTGTTGCTTACTCATTAAGGTCATCACATTAGCTTGGTGCTAAACTTATCAAGAGAACTGTATAGATTTCAGAGCAGGAAGTATCCCTTGAGCAGATCTCAGGTGGGGTGGTGAAGATCTCTTGTCTGCACATCCTTTTTTGAGGAAGGTGTCTTTGAAACCTGATGCAGCCATGATCTCTCTCTGCTACCTCCCAATTCCATGTCAGAGTGGGACATTGTGTGAGAGCAATCACAGAATGAGAAGGGAGTCTGTCTTTGGGGTGAAGCTTCTTTGATGTGGCGAGTCTTGCTTTGTTTTAACTTTGTGCTATGTAAGTGAAATGCTATTTTTGTCTTACCACCAAATCCGAAGGCAATGCTAAGTTAGAGAGGAAGGACACCATCATCAGTGCTTGGCTCTCTGAATGTTGTGTTACAGTGTAAGGGGAAGGCACTGACCCGGCAACGAGCTGCTCATAGTGACACAGATTTCCTTCAGCTCAGCTGGTCTCTGGAATGGTGTCTTGCTGTGGGCTGACTGTGTTGGGCTGATAAGTATGGGCTTGCTGTTGTGCAGGGTTTTGTAGCAGCAGAGCTCTGGGAGTGCTGTGTGGCTGCAAGGCAGGGACTTGCTGGGAGGATTCTCATGGGAAGTCTCTGCAGGGCGACATCGAAACTACTCGCTTTACAGTCCTGTCATCACTGTAATAATTATCATGCAAATCATTGATACTTTAGGCATGCTGTTCCTCTTTGTGGTCACTCTGAGCCTTTACTCAGGAGACATATTCCTCACCTGCCATAATTGAATCAACTCAGTGTAGAAAACTAATTATGTTTTTATTCTATGCTCAGGAAAAAAATATGAAGAAAGTTTTCTTTTTAAAATTGTTGACTTCATTCTACAAGTTAGTTCTAGAAGTCTTTCAGAACTGGGTGAAGGTTGGGTTTTTGGAATGCACAAAAGCTTACTTGATTTTCAAAGAGTGTTTTCCATCTAGATTTTTAGAAAAGGTCTTCCTGGGCTTTCTTGCACTGGAAAACAATGAGACATACCTCTGGAGCTTTAAAAGCCCTCAGAGTTCATTCTTGTAAGGACAATTGATGGCCTTTGTACTGTCTGCACTGGATTAGTGAAAGAAAAGAGTGCTTAGTCTGAAAAAGAAGCTTGTCCTCTGACTGACTTGGCGGCATTAAAAGAAAGCAGCAGAAAACCTACCGAGTTGGCATTTTGTAAATGTTGTTTCAGACAGCATGCTACAGTGTTTTATTTACTCAACTTTCCAGTCTTAGAAAAGGCATATGATAAATTTCTCTTTGAAGACTTTCTCTCTCTACCTAGAAATAAAGCTGTTTATTGCCAAAAGTTCCTTAATTTAGAAGGAAGTAAAGGTATTATGAGCTTCTGTACATATTAATGAGATTTTGTATTTAGTTGGCATAGGCACTAGTGGATCAAGTTGATTGTTACTGAAGAAGTTATGTAAATCCTGAATTACTTCTAGCATTCTTATTTCATTTAAGGGAAAAAACCCTTATGATAATGATGTTAGTAGAGAGAAACTCTGTGACCTATATTACACCTATATTAAGGACCTATTTTGTGTCCTTAAATGCAAATACTAGTTGTGGAATACTTGTGACTCTTTTAGACATCATATAATCTTCCTTTAATGATATTTTTCAAAGGTTTAGTTAATTTCCACTCCACTCTAGAGGATATGCTGACAGGGGTGGTACCTCTTGATCATAAATGAATTTTCCATAATGGAATTAATGTGCAGAAAACTTTACAAATAAATGATGGTTAATCTCTAGTGTCACACATTGGGATATAACGAAACCCTTAGAATACAGGATGACAGCAATGCACATCCCTGGAAATAGAATTCAGAATCTGCAATCAAAAGTAGATATATCATGCTCTCTGATTTTTTTTTTTATTCATTTATTTAAGGAGATATTTCTAACTTGATCTCAAACTTATATGTGCTGATATAGTTTAAATTAGTCTGCAGCAATGCACTCAGAAATCAGCAGGAGTTGGCACAGTCACAGTAGATCAGTGGGTAGCTTTGGGCCCTTATGCTCCCATTAGATTTTTGGAACAAGTTTTGTATTTTTGGGATCAAGCAATTTGGCTTAGTTCCATCTGAAGGGGGTGTAAATTTCAGCACACTGAGGCTTCACTGTGTTCCAAACCAACACGTAAGTGAAGATGTCAGGGAACTTGTTCCAAGACAGTCCAGCTACTCTAAACTGGGAAATATGAGATAAATGTGTGCCTTTAAAGTGTCTGCTGTGCATTCAGATCTTTTGTTACTTAAAGAAGCCACAATGAGGTACAAATAGGTACTTGGGGTTTTATATAAATGGAGACTCTACCTAAAGTATTCCCAGATTTTGTTTGTCACCCCTATTATAGCCTTCTTTGTCCCATCTCTTAAGCTACACACATTTGCACACATTAGGTGTGGTTTGGTTTTTTTAGTGTCTTTCGTTGTTGTTGAAGTTTTTTGTTTTGTTTAGGGCATGTTTTTGGGAATTTTTTGATGTTGCTTTGGGAACCTGGCAATACTTCTTTTTAAAAGAAAGTAATTTTGTAAAGAAATTATTAGATTATTGCAACTAGAATAATGGATTCTGTTGGCCAGAGTTTTCTTCTTGATAGTCTGTCATTAAGCTGTTTGAATCACAAACTTCCAGAGTCATTATTAGCCATGGAGCAATGCATGAAGTCAATTTTGATGAGGCTGCAAGAGTGTTAAGAATGCAGAGGAAGTAATAAAATAATGTAAGAAGTCCAAGGTAGCTTATATTCTATGAAATATTTTGTCAGAAGCTGAACAAACTGAAATAAAAGTGAAATATGTCTCAGTGGGAAGGTAATAAGAGATGTGACACTCTTGTTAGATATTGTTCATTTTCTTTTGTCTGAAGGCATGCTTCTTCACTGAAACGTTTTGCAGAAGTGTTCTGGCTGTGACAAAGCACCTTTCCTCTAAAAGGAAAAAAAGATGTGAGCTTTCTCCTTGCTTCGTAGCTCTCATAGCAGGGAGGCTTTCATTTGAGGTGACATGTAGACTTTGGTGAGTCCTTGCTCCCAAAGTGCTATTTAAAGTATCCTGGTTTTTTTCACATTTGTCTTACTTGTAAAGACAAAAAATACTATTTTTACAGTGAAAACACAAAGAAGAAAGGTAAAACTGGAAAGCTTTATTTCCAAGTCTGAAACAGTTTAGGAAAGTTACTCTTCAATAATGCCTAATATACATACAGAAACATTCAGAGTTCTAGGCAGGTCATCAACTTGACATAAATGAACCTTCAGAAAAGGTTTTATGTGAGGGGTTCTGGTACAGTCAGTACTGTGGCTCAGACAACTGGAAACATTTTGGCTTGGTGAAAAATTCTGATTTTTTTTCAGCCAATAAGGAATTCTTCTCATCCCTTATTTTTATAGCTTGTACATTCCTCTTTCTGATGATGAGAATTTCTAATAGCTCTTTTTATCTCTTCCAAAACAGAATTAGACCACAGCTAGCCAAAGAGAAGATTGAAGGATGCCATATTTGTACATCTGTCACACCTGGTGAACCTCAAGTGTTCTTGGGAAAAGATAAGGCCTTCACTTTTGATTATGTCTTTAACATTGACTCACAGCAAGAAGAGATCTATATTCAGTGTATAGAAAAGCTGATTGAAGGCTGCTTTGAAGGCTATAATGCCACTGTCTTTGCTTATGGCCAGGTAAGCTTTTAAAGTTTTTATTTTAAAGCATTTATTTTGGAATAAACAGTTTTTTGCAGCTGATTTTTCTCTTAAATTTCAGAGTGCATGGATCTGTTTCTTAGCATCTTGGGTTAATTTTCAACAAGTTATCCTCTAGGAAAGTGTTAGGAATTTGTGTAGATTCTGTGTAGACTGACAGTGAAAACAGAATAATATTGGCAGTAGATCCGAAATTAATGGCAATGCTGAAAATAGTATCAAGCCATATAGTTCATCAATTCACCTCAATGCAGCAATACAAATTATTGACTTAATCAGTTGACATATAGAGAGAGGCTGTATTGAGATTCGTTTCTGAGCAACTTTCCAACCCCCTGCATTTTCAGACTTTTTTGGGAATAAGAACTTTTTTAAAATGGAGCCTGGAGAACTTTGGGCCACATTATTTATTTGTGGGCAAAATGTAGAGATCAGATTCCAAAGTTAGAGAACTCCTCAAAAGGAACACACCCTCTCAGTACACTGGGCACACATTTTACTTCTCAAAGCTGAGCACGATGTAGAGAATATATTACTGTCTCTGGAATATTCCTTTAGGAATTGGTTGCATAAAATTTGGTCTTGCATGGTGTATTTCACCACTGTTAAATATTGCATCTCAAGTTAGCTAAGTGAAGTCTAATCCTAGTGAAAAAGCAGTTTGCAGATCCAGTTTAGCAGATTATGTTTAGTGTTTAGCTATGTGATCCTATCTTTGTCTTAGATTTGACCCACTAATTAAGTGAAAACACAATATTACCTTGTGTTCTATAGGACTTCACATTTAACTGAATTATTTTCCTAGTGAAGATTCTCAGTATAAAGTGAGAAGAAAGGTAACATAATACCTGAGATATTCAGACATCATAATTAAGGGAGTCATTTGATCTACTTCAGTAAAGAATTGTGAATACTGTTTCTACCTCCAAAATATAGGCTTTAGTTAACAGCCTTGGTTGAAAATATTAACTCATCTTTTGACCTCAGAGATGCTAGCTCAAGGCTGATGAAAGCTGCTTAGGGCAAGTTTCCATGGGAAAGGGTATGAAAGATTGAACTGGTCTCTGCCTTCTTGTATGTGATTTGTGGATAAACAGTGGGGTTGGTCCTTTTGTTGTGTGTGTTAATGTTGTGAAAAAGACAGACTGATCTAGCAGTAGTGTTCAGAAACTGCATTTCTGTCATGATTTGGTATTATTAATGTGTTCTAGTAACTCTTCCTTTTTCAAATTAGACAGGTGCTGGCAAAACATACACCATGGGCACTGGATTTGATGTCAACATAACAGAAGAGGAGCAAGGCATTATATCACGTGCTGTTAAGCATCTTTTCAGATGTATTGAAGAAAAAAAACAAGGTGCTATTAAACAGGGACTTCCACCTCCAGATTTTAAAGTGAATGCACAGTTCTTAGAGGTAAATATGAACTGTGTTTGTGGGTGTAACTCTGCGTGGCTTTTTTAGAAGGCAAATTAAATATTTTTTCTTGTTGCTTCTCTTACATTTTTTTTCTCCCAAGATATTCTGAATTAATCCTTAAGATTTCAAATGGAAATTTTATGGGATTTGCTTCAGCTCTTCAATTTATGAAAAAGAGCCTTTTTCTTATTCCAATTATTTTAGTACTTCCCTTTAGAGCTTTATTTTGAAGCACAGAAATAGTTGTGTTAGTCATAATTTGTCCTTTACTATAGCATGCATTTCTTTGTAGAGCCTGTTGCTCCTACTTGTTTGTAATTTACAGAACCTTAAGGCAAGAAACTATTTTAAAAAACCCTCAATTGTACTTCTGTGGCTTTGAATAGTGACCGTGCTTTGCCTGCTTTTGTTGGTTTACCATAGATTTCTTCAGCTTTCAAAATCTACTCCAAGAGACTTCTTGTATTTCTTTCACCAAAGAAAAAAGCTAGCATGAAAATACTTCTTTCTGCAACTCCTATTGATTTAAGATTGGGCTTTTGTGTCACTGTTCCGTTTTTCCCTAGACCCAGAGAAAACCCTGGTCAATGCTGTGGCAAAACTGTTTCCCTTGTGTTTTCCTGTAGACACAGTTGCTGGTAAAGAGGCCATAAAATCTGTGCTCTTTCTGGCCAGCTGCTGATTTAAGTCTTGCAGGTTTTATGCTGTCTCCCCTGACTGTGTAACATATTTACATTCACTACCAAGCTGCAAAATGTGGTGCTTTAGTCACATGGGGAGGAAGAATCAATTTAAGGAACACCAGGTATAAATTTGTATTGCTTGGTACATTCTTTACAACTTTATCTACTTTAGGGGTGGAAAAGCCCCATTTTTATATTACCCAAGAGAAAATCTGTTGGTTTTATTACTGCTGAAGTAAACCAACTTCTTTAGTCATATGTTCCTGTAACTGTTTTAAAGATTAACAAGCTGGCATTAGTTTCACAGTAGTGTAAGTTTGTCACTGCTGACCTTAAGCAGAACTTTTTGTCACTCTGGCTAATATTTGCCTGGAGAGAGTCAGCCTGAGCATGTGCTGTGGGAAATGCTCTACTCTTCTCTCTGTCCATCAGGGAGCTGCAGCTTTGCTCTTGCTTAGGCAGCTGCAACATTAATTGTGTAAGGAGTGGTAAGCAGTGTGGTTTCTGAATTTATTGTGATTTTTGACATAACATTACAAATGTCGCCGAGTCCCGAAATACAGTGCAGTATTTAAATGTTACACACAGTGCAGTATTTAAATGTTACACACAGTGCAGTATTTAAATGTTACACACAGTGCAGTATTTAAATGTTACAGGGAGAATGGTATGAAGAATTGCAGCCGTTACAGTGTATTTCAGATGAAATGTTGCATACTGAAACCTGTCTTGTTTATATAACTTACAGAAAAGTTAAATGATACTTAAAATATTTTCTTCCTTAAAAAAAGTCTTTTTTGTGGGTAGATTTTTTTTTTTTTTAATTGAGGTTAAATTAGAACTTTCCCAGAAAGAGCTTTTTCTGATTAGTTAGGTATTCTACACTACTCTTGTATCAGAAAGTATCCTCTTCCTTCCCTCGGATATATCATCAGAGCTGGATTGCATTGACTATAATTTAGTGATTGAACAAGCTGAAGCAAGATTGTATTTTGAAATAACTTTGAAGTCTTACAGCTGGATAACTGTTGGGAACAGTGGCTTCTGTTTGCTACTTTCTTGCCTTTCTTTAGTTCATTGCAGTCTGCATTCCTTAACTCCCTGCTTTCCTGCTTTTTCAAAAGATAGGGACATCTTTTGAATGTCCCATACAACTGCAGGCATATTATTAAGATCTCCTGTAAACTGTGGCATCAGTTTGTTTGCACTGATCAAGGTAAAATACTAGTAAGAAGGTTCTTAGAATATCTATGCCTAATAATTAAATACAATTTCTTTTTTAATATGTAAAGGATTACAAGCATCACATTCACAAATGCTGAGCCTTTTCTTCTCAGGGATGACTTTCCACTTGAGAGGAGAAAGTCACTTTCATTGTATGAAAATACATTGGGTGAATACAGATATATTGTGGTGGTTCTTTGACTTTTACCTAGTGATTTTAATTAGGAATTTAGTCTGGCCTGAGCTCTGCTGAAGTGAATTAGTATAACTAAATTAACGACACTGGAAATGTTCCGTTATACATCAGCAGAGACCTGAGCCACGAGATTCTCAATGGGATAGTACTTTGTTTTTTCTCCTGGTGTCTTCAATTGGATCTAAACACCTTTTATGAAGCTCAGAACATTCTTATGAAATATAAAAGCCCTGCTAAAGAATCCACGTCATAGTATTTTTTGACTGCTGCTTGGTTGTTTTTAAGAAGCAGCTTGCACAAAAACTATTATACATCAAATTCCTTCCAGGACAGGAATAGTTTATCTGAATGAAAGAGGGACATAGAATTATTAAGGTGTGATGTCAGGGAGAGCAAGTGGAGTGAGTTGGAAGTGTTTGGAGGAGGGTGCAGCCAACTGAATCAACAAAAGAAAAGCCCAAGGTCAAATCTGAAGACAGCAGGTGCCTACCACAGAAACCACTGCCACTCTTGTTCTGCAGGCATCGAATGTCTTTCCCTCTCTGGTCCCAGCAAAAAATTTTCTCCTAGATCTGGCAATGTGGAAGAAGTTACTGCTTCTTTGGGTGGCATAATAGAAAGCTGTGCAGGTCACTTAATTTGCGGCTGCTCTGTTACATATTGTTCTTGTAACTTTGGCTGTTTCATAACATCCTTTTTTTGGAAGCTGAGACATTTGGATTTTTATAATTTTAATTATGTGCTGCGAACAGATTTGTTACTTTCCTAAAGTGACGTGGTTTTGTTTTTCTCCTCAGCTTTACAATGAAGAAATTCTTGATCTGTTTGATACCACACGTGATATTGATGCAAAGAATAAAAAATCAAATATTAAAATACATGAAGATTCAGCAGGAGGAATTTATACAGTGGGTGTTACAACACGAACTGTGAATGGAGAATCGGAGGTGATAATTGAAAATAAATTACTCTGTAGCATATCAAGTACATTCTAAAATTGTTGTCTGTTTTGATGAGCAGTTAAAAATAGGTCGTGCTTTCTAGTATCTGCCTCTTGGACAATTTAAATGTGAAACTTAGCTGAATTTTTTTATTGTCCTAATTTCTGTAGCCTTAACTCTGTTAAATGTTTGATATTAAGTTTATAGCACTTTCATTTAAAGCTATTAGCAATCTGTTGTTAATAATGTAGTTGTGCTGTTAGAGAAAATTTTGGCCACATATGTAAATCTGATCTCCCAAATCTCATATGTTGTTCTTCCTTTGAGAGGAAATATGAAATAACTGTTCTTCATACACATTGCAAATCTGAATACAAATGTTACTCTGCTCTGTATATGCTTTTGTATGCATATATGTATATGCTTTTTTATATGAAAGGTACGAAAATCATACTTTTTTGCTAAAGGTGAATGAAGTTAGCAATATCACTATCAGGGGACAGTAAAGAGAGGCATAAAAAGATTTAAGTATTTTCCTTCAGAAATCAGACAGCACTTTCGTTTTGGTTATTTAAGAATCTCTGTGCTTTTTGTGGCATGTGGAAACTGAATTCATGGCGAAGAGAAAAATTTAGTTAAATATTCAAACCAATAAGTGTTATAGGAACACTTTTTCTTTAACTAGCAAACAATACAATGTGCTTCTTTTCTGTTTTGTAGATGATGCAATGCTTGAAGCTGGGAGCTCTGTCTCGGACCACTGCCAGCACTCAGATGAATGTTCAGAGCTCACGGTCACATGCCATCTTTACTATACACTTATGTCAAACCAGGGTCTGTCCTGCATTTAATGCTGTACGTATTTTTGCTGTTGTTAAGCTTCTCTTTAGTAGTCATTTTTCAAAACAGGGAGAGTTTTGGCAGCCACTGCTATTTAAACTGCACTTAGTAAGGATGCTGCAGTCATAATAATGCTTGATGAATTTGCTAAGCATTATAATAATTTGATTTAATCTGTGCATATGTAACTATTCTGTAGCCAGAGGCAACCATAAACTGCAGCCTCTTACATGAACCTGCCTATTCTCCTCTAGTATTTTTTTTTCAGTGTTTTGTTGCGACATACATACACAACTGAGCAACTTAAAATGTAATTTTTCTTTAATTGGGAAAGCACTTTTAAGTGTCTTAGCAATTTGTGGGTTTAAACTTGCAGTCAGGCTAACCGAATCTGCTTGACTATTTCAGATGAAGTTTTTTATTGACACCCAGTAAGGCACAAGTAGAAAAGCATGAAGTTCTGAGGCTTAGTGTATTTTAAATAGATACATATTTGGGCTGCAGATATTTTCTGAAGACTATACACTTAGGCTGAAATTTGAAGTCTGAGTGAACATGGAGCTGTTCTGTAGGACTTGTTACTTGCTGCTTATGTATCTTTTAAAGAAGAAAGTTGTGAATAAATCCACATTACTCAAAAAGTACAGTACCTTCAAGGGGATTTTTCTTGATTTTTCTAATGATAACAGCATTCAAAAATATTAAATAGTATCTGGCAAGCATTTTGCCCATAGATACCACATTTTTAAGCATGTGGAACAGTGAATTGGGTTTTTGTGCTTTTTGATGGGGTTGCTTTTTTATATACTACAGGAAAATGAGGGTCTCTTCCTGGTCCTTTGTGGTATGTAGACCTGCTTTATGCACTGGTTAAAAACCCTGCTTCCTTCATTCCATACTGAAACTGTGGATCTGATGGTGTGGCCAGCTGTCTTCACTGGTGGGTGACTGGCATCACACTCAGAGCCCAGAAAGGGTGCCTCAGTAACTGCATGGTGACCCTGTCTGCTCTGAGGTTTTTGTTGAAGACTCTCTACTGCAGAGCGAGAAGTCATCTGTGAGCCTTGTTTCCAGCAGTCTTGTGTTGGTGCACTTGCAGCCTTCCCTACCAGCTGAGCTGGCTGCAGGACTGTTGACTGGCTCTGCCTTTTTTGTTACAGCCTTGTTTTAGAGGAATAGGCAGCCACCTTCTGCCTTATAAATATAAATAAAACTGATTTTTCTCCTTTTCTTGGAAGATGAGTACAAGATAATTTGACTATATGGAGCTGTGCATTTCTATAGCCTTAATCCATGTTAGGCAGTACCCTCCTCTTTCCCCATGGAGTTCAGCAAAGTACAGGGTAGGCCTCATGTTGGCCTCTGAACGCTCTTGGAATCTAAATTAATACAAGCTATTATTGGGTGGCCAGGAGAGATGTAGCTCAAGTTTCTGCAGACAAGAGTTTTGGGAGACCTTTGTTACTAGGGCAACGCAGTTTCTCCTTCTCAGATGACAGGGTTGGCTGTGTCCCCTCTGTGTGTGGTGCCAGTGCCCAGCACTGACAGGCAGCCAGGGCTGCAGTGCCCAGACATGCTGCTCCTTGCACTCTGTTCACACCACCCATGCCTCTTGAAAGTTTCTGGGCATATATATTGCTTGCTAATATAAAAAAACAACAGTCAAAGAGTGCATTAACCATTACTTTGAGGGCTGGGAATGAGAGTGTGGTCCCCAGCAGTGTAAACATCAAAGTAACAGAAATTATTATTTCTGTTCTTGTGAAAGTAGCACAATTCCTGTTCTCTTCTGTAACTACTACAAAAGGAGGCCACTTTAGAAGCATAAAATATTTAAATACCATGAGAACAGTTTGCTCTGCATTACCCCTTGCATTAGCAAAGGGAGCTGTGGGCTAGCTGATTGAGGACATAAAGGTCATTGCTACAGAACACCTGAGAATTAGTTGTTGTGTTTTTGTTTTTTAAAAAAAAACAAGAAACCCAGAACAATCTATGCTTACTGTGATAGAAATTCATGATAAAGCTTGGTTTTTTTGGCTGTGAGAATATATTGTAAATCCGATACTCATTATATGCTTTTATGTGACACCATTAAAAGTTACTAGAAATTGACCTGCTATGGGTATGTTACTAGGAAGGGTAACTGATTTACAGATTTTTCTTCTAGTTGCTTTCCTGACAACAAATCTAACTACACTTAAAGTAAAATAAAAGTCCACAGCTACACTAATTAACAGACAAAAAGCTTGGGCTTATCTAATGAAAAAGGATCATTTTCTTGCTGTGTTTTGGGACATGAAGTGCAAAGAAACTTGAAGGTGCAGTACGTGCCCCAAGTGCAGTGTGTTCCTGGGGAGACTTCTCGCACTGATGGAGGCTCACATAAAGTGCCAGTCACTGCATTTTTCCTGGGGGAGGAAGGTGGAATGGAGGAAGGAACCCCTTCTTTTCTCTCTTGTTCCCTCTGATGTCCTTATTTTATGGTCAATTCAGAAGTGCTAGTGAATACTGACTGCTAGGAAAAAAGGAAGCTGAGGAATTATGCCACAGAATTATGCTGATGATGGGATTTAGAGAGGTATAAAATCAAAATATCTTTGAGTTGTTTGGCAGGTTTATGGACTAAGTTCTGGTAATTTTTTTGGGTAATAATGTAATTAAGGTTGGGTATTTTTCTAAATCAGTTGCCTTTGACAATTGATGCTTTTCAGGAGGGGAACAAAGCTTGTTGCCCACCTTGGGCAAGACTTGTATATTTTTATATATATCCCCCAATATATGTATCCCCCCAATTCTGCATCAAGAAACAACAGTAACACATACTTAAAGTAATTTGTATTCAGATGCATCTAGACCTAGATCTTTAAGAATGTTAGTATATATGATTAAAATGGAGATGGTGTTTTGGAACATACTGTTGTTGTCATAAGAGAATGAATAAGGAGATGGCCATGATAAAGAAGTAGTCTTGTAATTAATTGTTGGTTGAACTTTGTAAATGTTAGTATGAAAGGTCTTACCAAACCTTATGGGTTCTTCTTTACTTCAGGATAATGCCACTGATAACAGGATAATATCTGAATCTTCTGAGATGAATGAATATGAAACTCTTACTGCCAAGTTTCATTTTGTTGATCTGGCAGGATCTGAAAGGTTAAAGCGAACAGGAGCTACAGGAGAAAGGGCAAAAGAAGGCATTTCCATCAACTGTGGACTAGTAAGACTTACACTATGTTGTATATTTGTATAAACAACCCTAGGGAAAACACTTTGAAGTAGAAATAAAATTTGTAACTTATAGCATCTTTTTTTTGTCTATGTGCTGGCTGTCAATATAGTTTTTTTTAACTCTAATAAATATTTTATTAGACATTTACTAAACTTCACTGAGAAGCAGAGCTGGTGATTATCAGAGGAGATTGTAGTTTCATGCCTTGTTTTGAGTTACTTGGCAGTGTGGAGGCTCTATGCAATTCTCTCTTAAAAACACAAAAATACATGTCTATTTTATATGTGAGAACATGTCTTTTTTCTTGGCTAGTATGCAGTACCAGTGAGGTATTCTGCAATTAGAACGTTTAGTGATTCTCTTGCCATCGTGACAGTGGTTATTCTGCTTATATGGAAGAGAAACAGAATTCATTTCAATGTAATCATTGACATAAGCACAAAGCCAACAGGAATTTGGGGAATTAGGTGGCATAGATGTATCCTTAATGCAATTTGTATCCTATTTGTTAATTGTATCCTATTTGTTAAGGTGGAAATCTGTGTGATAAAACTAATATGTGATCACAAAACTTTCATTTACAGTGAAGTCCAGCCTCAGTTTTGTAAAACAGACTGAAAGTGCTTTAAACCCTTCAAAGTGAGCAGCCACAGCATGGGGGGTGTGTGCAGTTCTCCAGGTGCTGAGTACCAGACTGCAACTCATCTGCTGCACTATTGATAACATAAAAGTTTCTAGACGTCCACTGTAAAATGTAAAAATCTTCAGCAATAGTATTGTTAACTTTCATGAGTATATTATTATATTATTTTTCTTACAATATGCTTACCCCACTTTATACTATTTTTAAAATAAAACTACTCAGGAACCTGTTCTGACTTCTGCATTGCATGATTTGATGTTTTATAGCTGGCACTTGGCAATGTAATAAGTGCACTGGGAGATAAAAGTAAGAAAGCAACTCATGTGCCATACAGAGATTCAAAGCTTACAAGGCTACTTCAAGACTCTCTAGGGGGAAACAGGTATGAAAACTGGAACATTTTATGTATTTCATTGTGAATGAGCATGAATAAGTACATAATCTTCAGAAAGTAAAATAAATACTAAACAACAATAAAAATATCCACTCTTTTTGTTGGAGGAAGGTTCTGAATGTAAATTACTGTCATGACAAAAATGCTGTCAAAGCAGGGAAAGAACTTTTAAAGAGGAATTTTGCAATGTTTTCAGTGCTATTTTAATTTTATTAGATATGAGGCTTCAAAGTACTTAAAAGTTACTATTATCAGACACTTTCCCTGAAGATATCTTTGTACTATTAACAATCTAAATAGTAAACTTTCTTGACAGCGTATTTTAAAGCTGTGATGAATTTCTGATTTAGAGTTGCATTTTGGTTTTGTTTGATTTATTTTTTTGTTACCTTTTTCTTTTTTTAAATGTCAGTGAATTGTTTGTTGTGACTGCCATGCACAGGAATGTGGAGTCACCTTACCACACACAAGCACTATCTTTTTGAAGCTATGTCCAGTTACCTGATGTTGGTTTTAGCCTAATAAAAACAAACTAGTGTATCACCAGGCTTGTTTTTATAAACCCATCTGTATACATTCTGCATATTCAATGAAGAGAAGCTTTGGCCTCTGAAGATTTTATCTACAAAGTCGTTAACAAATTTATTAAAATAATGCAAATTTTGTATTTGTAATGTTAACGTGTACAAATAGTGTGACTGTAGTTGAGTATATTTTAGTAAGGTAGTAATTGTATTTCTCTGTGTGATCCAATATACTTGGCTCCTATGTTTTTGTGCATTTCATAAAGGAATAGGAAGAAGTGGAAGAAAGTTCTTAAATTGTTTCTCTGCTCCTCAGAGGGATAACTTTAGTAATGCCATACAGCAGTGCAGTGGAAGGAAAAGCAGAGGCAAACAAAACAAGTAAAATGAAAGCTAGAATTTTCAGGAGTACATAAGGGAGGAAGAAACCGAAGAATTATGAAAAAATAAACAGCAGCGATCAAGTACATAGCTCTTCTAAGCTCTCCAGAAATAACTGCAGAAAAGCCTTTCTTCACTAAATTTTATATCACATAAACCAGTTAATAAGCATTTTTTCAGACCACTTCTAAAACCACCCTTTCGTAGGAATATTATTCTGTCGCTGAAGTCTTTCAGCATATTACAGCTCCGCTGCTCCCCCTCCTGTCCTTCAGGAGAAATCGCAGCGTTCAGCGGAGGTTGGTGTTGGGTTTAACCCCAGCCGGCAGCCAAGCCCTGCACAGCCACTCGCTCCCTGCCCCCGCTGGGCTGGGGGAGGGTAAAAGTGGGAGAACTCGGGATTTGGGAGAAAAACAATTTAATAAGTAAAGCAAAAGTGACGTATGTAAGCAAAGCAAAACTAAATAATCACTCACTACTTCCCATGGGCAGGCAAGGGTTCAGCTATCCTCAGGAAATCAGGGCCCCAAGACAAATGCCATCACTCTCAATGTCCCTCCCCTTCCTCCTTCTTCCCCCAGCTTTATATGCTAAGCATGATGCCATAAGGCCCGGAGTATCCCCTGGGTCAGTTGGAATCAGCTGTCCTAGCTGTGTCCCTTCCAACTCTTTGTGCACCCCCAGCCTCATCACTGATGAGCCAATCTGAGGAGCAGGAAAGGCCCTGTGTAAGCACTGCTCAGCTGAGATATATATCCCTAATGCAGATGCATTGTTTTCAGCACAAATCCAAAAGAGCCCATACTAGCTACTATGAAGAAAATTAACTCTATCCCAACCCAAAACAGCACAAATGTACAGATACCAAGTGCTACCCCAGCGTGTTTAAATTATACTTGTGTATGTTCTTTCTGTTTCTTTCTGACTGATGTTAAATGTGTTGCTGCCCCCCTTCCACCCAATTTTTTGTGTACATGATGTACATACTGAAACATCTCAAATCAGCACTTTACTGGTAAGGGAGAGTTGTGTATGCATATGTAATCGCATTTTGAGTGGTTTCTTATCTGTGTTTTGGCAGCCAAAATGTGTGTTTCAGCACAAGTCTAAAACATAGCCTGTACCAGCTACTATGAAAAAAAATCTATCCCAGCCAAAACCAGCACAAACATAGAGATAGCAAATGCTCCCCCAGAGCATTTTCAATGATACTTGGATATGTTCTTTCTGTCTCTTTCTGGCTGATGTTAAGTGTGGGTAACAATGAATGGTGTAGTATCTCCTGCACCATGCTAAGGTGATACAAGATGTTAACCTTTGTGGTTCAACTCTGAGTTAAATTGAGACATGTTTTCATAAATGTTATGAAGTTGCTATTCTTGTTTCACCCTCTACCTCAAGACCTGTTAGCTTCTCTCTCTACTTAGTTTTTTGTTGATGTGTAATGCTGACCTGTGTTTCTTAACTGCCAGTCAAACCCTCATGATAGCGTGTGTGAGCCCTTCAGATCGAGACTTCATGGAAACTTTGAACACGCTGAAGTATGCCAATCGGGCACGGAACATCAAGAACAAGGTGATGGTTAATCAGGATAGGGCTAGTCAACAAATAAATGCTTTGCGCAGTGAGATCGCCCGACTACAGATGGAACTCATGGAATACAAAACAGTAAGTTTATCCTCTTAGGATGTCTTCTGCTTTAAATTACTTATAACTTCACAGCTTGTTTTTTTGTTGTCTGCTTCCACTTCATACACTAAAAACCCTTGAATACCAACCTTGACGTAAACAACACTTCTAATTCCAGGGACTACCAGATATTTATGGAATAATTAGAGTGTCTCCCCAAAGAAAAGATACATCAAGAAACACCACTGATGTTAAGAAATGCTAAATGATATTTTCATTTTGAAAGGCAAAAATTGACCTTATTGTGTGAGATGAGAAACAATCACTTCCAAAGCAAAAGTGACCAAAATTTCAATTGATGCATAAGTGAATGTGCACAGTTACTGTGTGTTGCTTTTGAAAACTTACTAAACAGCTAAATCAGTTTATGTTTTAAAAATAAAGTTTAAATCATATAAGGAAAATACTTATGCTACACAATGTTTTTTTCTTCCTGAAAATTTAAACAAATAATGCTTTTTGCAGTAAATATTAGGAAAAAGTATTACAGTCCTTTGTTGTTCTTGAGATAGTATCCTGATTTGATACAGAATTGTCTTCTCGTTTCTTAACCTCCTCAATAACTTGTATTTCAGACTAAGATGGAGTTACACAAGACTGAAATGCTAAGGTGTTGAGCAGGCTCCAATGTTTTGGAAACTATCTGTAAATGTTTTAAATTTTGAGAGAAGAATGAAATGATGTCTTTGTTTCAGTAATGTAAAACTTGCTTTGACAGGGACAGGCCCCCTTATTTCTCTTTTTTCTGAAGATTCTATTAATAGAAATAGTTTGGTACCCTGATTTGATCATTCATTTAGGACTATGAGCAACATGAAATATAATATCTTTGGATAGGAATTATTTTTTGCTATGAGTGTCTGTTTGGAATTTCAAGTAATCTTTAACTTTACCAAGTTAAAATTTGTTCACAGGTAGGTCAGCCTTTACTAGTAATAAAATATATTTATTTTCTTAAAGGGTAAAAGGATTATAGATGAAGAAGGTGTTGAAAGCATCAATGACATGTTTCATGAAAATGCAATGCTGCAAACAGAAAACAACAACCTGCGTGTTAGAATTAAAGCAATGCAAGAGACAATTGATGCACTTAGAGCCAGAATAACACAACTTATGAGTGATCAGGCCAACCAAGTGCTGGCCAGAACAGGTATGCTGTGGGTGTGATGTATGTAAACTGCTTCAGAGATTTATTATATTACACGTTCTTGCTTCAATGGATCCCTTGGGGTAAAGTGATGTCGTTGTATCAGTAATGTAAAACCTGCTTTGGCAGGGACAGGCCCTCTTACTACTTTTTTCTGAAGATTCTGTTGATAGAAATAGTTTGGTACCCTGATTTGATCATTCATTTAGGACTATGAGCAACATGAAATATAATATCTTTTGATAGGAATTATTTTTATGCTTAGCCCTGTATGAACTTTGATATTTGGCTTTGGATGGGGACCTGGATGAAGATTAAGTGGATGTTGGCTTGCTTTTTACCTCATAGAATAATCAACGTATTGACTTACCATGACTGCATTGATATTTTTATGTGCTGTTTGTCGGGTTAGTTTTGATTTATGCAGTGTTAAAATGTGCTAATAGGGCAAACAAGTTAAATAGAAAAAGTTACTGATAATCATATGGTGATCATATGACAGAGGAACCAAAAACTTAATTCGACTTAAGCAGGAAAGATATTTTACAAATCAGATAAGATCTAAATGTGGAACCTGTGTGACTGTTTCTCTTTGCTTGGTACCTTGTGCCTAGTAGCTGTATTCAGGTATTTATACTGTTACCATCCTTAATCTTTCTCTTCCCCTTATTACCCCTTTCTCTCTGTCCTTCAAAGGAGAAGGAAATGAAGAAATTAGCAATATGATTCATAATTATATCAAGGAAATTGAAGATCTCAGGTATTTGCATAATATGTATTTGAGCAATTTTTATTAAAAACCCACAAAACACTAGAAATGTTAGCAAGTAAATACTTCAACTGTTTTTCTTTGTGGAGATTACTTTAGGAGAGTGGTCCTTCATCTTCTAAGACCATCTGGTCTTGTTCTTGGCCACAAAAGTGTAAAATGTCAAAGATGAAACTGGTAATGGAAGTGAGACTAAGATGTTGCTTAAATAATGATGATGACTTGACATAGTTGCACAAAGGACAGCAAAACTTAGAACAGTTCTTTTATAACTCTATAACCTTGTGTATGAATGATAGTACTGAGAAATTACTTGTCATTTAATGTTTAAAAAACCTCTGCTTGGTTTTTAAGTTAGAAAACCCCTCTTAAATATTTTAGATAATTTTATTTATCTATTTCTTGGGCATGTATCATGCAAAAAAATTATCTGGTCTATCCCTGATTAGTGTTAGATCTTTTGTGTAGCTTTTATGTAACGTGTATATAGATACAGCATATGCAGATACGTGTCTGTACATATATCTGTGTGTATGTTCATAGAGACATTTATATTTTTATGGATTCTGAACAAAATGCATTGAAGTTACAGGTGATAAAGAGTGTACATCTCATGTATTGGCAATACTTGTAATTCATGCTTCAAAATGTCTTGGGTTTTTTTTAAGAGCGAAATTATTAGAAAGCGAAGCAGTGAATGAAAATCTTCGACGCAACTTGTCGAGAGCTTCGTCAAGAGCTGCATATTTTGGTGGACCATCAGCATTTTCTTCTTCTATGCTTTCTTCAGAGAAAGAGACCATGGAAATTCTAGATATAGCCAAGAAAGATCTAGAAAAACTGAAAAAAAAAGAAAGGAAAAAGAAAAAGAGGTGGTGTATCATTTATAATATTACTTGTTTTCTCTTTATTAGTAAAAAGCTGTATTTTTTTTTTAACCACTGGGACTTAAAAATTAATTTATTGTTGTTTTGTGGGTTTGGACCTTAAAGTGCTGTTCTTTCAAACCCTTTTATACATTGAAATTGTAGATGTTTTTCTTTTCTTTCCTTCCAGTGAAGAATGCAGTATTTGTAGAATGAATGTCTCTGTTATAATGAATTTTTATATATAATTATGCACAATGGTAAAAACACAGGTTCTCTTCATAAATTTTGATATTTTAATTTTTTGTTTAAATGCATCTGAAATTCAAGAGAAGTTTTTTTAAAGTTTTTTTCAACTCTATGTCAACTGAAACAACTTTCTGAAGAAAAGATATTCTGAATAGCTGGGAGTTCTTCAATGGCTCTTGGAATGGCTTCTTTTTTCATCTGCTTCTATGAATGTTTTTAATTTGAGGTTTCCTAATTCTCTGCAACATCATGCTTTGCTGTTCTTTGCTGTCCAACTTCTCATCTACTAAAATCCTCATACACATTGACATAAATGCCTGTTCAGACAGCAGTTAGTACAGCAGTGTGTACTCAGACTTGGATTTCATTAGAAATCTCGCCCTTTTACTTGCAATTTTTCATGCTTCTATTTATTACTCTTTCTAATGATGGTTCTTCAGACTTCTACAAGTTCAAGAGTAAAAGACTATAAGCTGGAAATACGGTCCAGGTATAAAGTAGATTTGAATTAGTGATATCCACAGTTTGAGGTCCTATAGTTATAAATCCATGCATTGAACAAGTGTTTGCTACTTGTAGAGAACACTCTTTTTAATAACTATTATATTCCTTTGCATATAATTTTTCAGGAAGCTCTTATACTTTTATGGAGATTTTGATAGAATTTGTCTCATGTTTTGAGGAACTTAAGGGCAAGGTGGAAGTATTAAATAAAATCAGAAGAATGTGTTTAACTGCATGGTTAGCTAGAACCACAGTTGTTAGGTTGAATGCCTGAATATTAGGTGGAAGACAGGATTGTGTAGGTTACTGGGTACACTGAGTAATGTCTTTTTTGTAGAAGATAAGGATTTAAAAAGAAGATAAAACAAAAGGTATTTGAAAGTTTTACTATACATAGAGTAGTAAGTAAAACAAGTTGTTGTTCATTTTGTTTGTTGGTGTATTGAAAGAAATTTCTGCATCTAGTCATACTTGCTCAGACCAGATCAACAATATTGTGATGAGATAGCCAAGTAGTCTGATCCAGAAGTGTTGACTACTTAACTTTACTATTTTTAAGATCAATTTTCTGTGGTATTAGAAAATTAGAGAACTATAGAAGAATTTAAGTTGGAACAGACCTCTTGATGGTCCAGCCTCCATCTTAAAATGGGTCTTATGTTCTATAGAATTGGATAATAGTCTTCAAAGTGGTGGTAAGGTTTGAATCTATCTACTGGCCTATCTTCAGTCTGCTTTTAACAAATAATTATAACTATCTGAGGTATTGAGAGAATTCCGTAGATGCTAAGAAATGTTAGAATTTGAGGTATTATATGTTGTCACTCCTGTTACCTGCCAAGTGCTTCTATTTAATTAATGGAATACAAAGTCTGTGTTCAGGTTATATCACTGTGAATTTTTATTGTATTGAAATTTCAGGAATTGGCAATGGATTGCTCAGAGGCAATATACACTCCAGTTTGATAGAGGTTTTTTACTTCTGTCTTCTACAGGCATTTAGTTGCTTTTACTGTACTATTTCTTTTTAGGGTTACTGTTCTTTGAGAGTTGTCTAACTAGCATTTTTCTGTTAAAATGGGATTGGTAAGCCTAGCTACTAGTTCTGCCCCATCTGCTACCTTTCTTGTACTTTTTTTTCCTGGTTGTGGGTCACTATGGTAGAAGGTGCATAATTTTAAATGCATGCAACTTACCTAAATTTTTGTGAGGTAACCTGAAGATCTGAGAGCCAGTTTCTGAATGAGCAGCAAGTATGTACTGCTGTAGTCTTTAATAACCATCTGTCATAAATTTTATCAGAAACATTTTACACTGCAGTATTGTTTTGCCTACTGAAAAATTGACATACTTGATTGGAGTGACCTACTCACCAGAATGCCCAGAGCAAACCTTCTTCATTCTTTTCAGTTGTTAGTTAGCCTTACATACCTGGTAGCCATTTTTGACTGTTTTTGACTATTCTTTTGACTTCCCTAACCTTAATTGAACTAATGAGCATTAAAGTTATGTGGGATTCAGAGTGCCAGCTCCTAGCTGATACTGAAGGAAGATGGCAGGCAGTATAAGGTCAAAAGAAAGCAAAAGCTCTTCCTCAAAACCTTCTTGTAATGGAAATATGAGGAATTTCAGTACTTGATGAATTTTGAGCCATAACTATCCTTACATAAGTCATGCAGACATTTCTTTACTGATACATCCATGTTTGTTCAAGAGAAAAAAAGCTAAGAGGGAGAAATACTAACATTTTGTCCATCTCATTGCTTCTGGTGCATGGTTTTTGTTAATTTATTAAAGAATAACAAGCAATGACTGACATGTATTTTTGAATCCCAGAAAAATAAACTGCAGTTTTCAATTTTTTATTGAAAAATTAATGCTAAAACTCCAAGCAAAAAAAATGAATGCAGTTTGAAGATTTTTGTATTACTTATATTCAGAATATATTTAGAATATTAATATTAAAATTTTATTATTTCTTGTTTATAATATGATATCAGCATATATAAAACTAGTGCAATGTTTTTTTCCTGATATATACCTGAGGATATATGGGTCAATGGCAGTATATGCAGCTTGCATTATTTAGACTGCCAGTTTTGAGTGGCAAAAGAGGTAAAAGCTTTTTCTAGAATGAAGAGATTTTTTTGAATTCATTGTAAGAAATAATTCTCAAAGTGAAATATGTTGTCTAAAACCTACTCCTTAGTGTAACTTGAATTTACAAATGTTAACAGTAGCAGATTAGCTAACCTACAAATGCTTCTTTGTTTTCTGTTTTCCAACTGTGCAAGATGTATTGCCTTTTTACTACTTGTTGTCTCTAGATGATATCTTTTACAATTTCATTTTAAACTCCACAAGCTCATATGTATCATTTTTTTACCTTCTTATCACTTTTGCTTTTCACTGTCTGGTTTGTCCTTCATTGGCTTGGCCTTCCAATACTGTACCTCGTGCTTTTGAAGGCTACAGAAACTTGAGGAAAGCAGTCAAGAAGAAAGAAGGTTGGAATATTTCCCAGGTTTTTAATTACCTGTCATTTCAATTAACTGGTTATCATACATAACAAGAAGTTGGGCAGATTCATAAGTACTTGAAGAGTAGTTCATTTGGATTTTCAAAATTATTTTCTGTGTTTTGACATTCAACAAGGGTGTACCTGGAAGAAACCTCTGTTGTGGAATTGAGATTGACCATGGGATTGCACAGTGTTGAGCAGCTTTTGTGGGGAGGTGGTGCCTTTGGGAATTCCTGTAGAATTAAGTAGGTTTCTTTCTTGCATGGCCTGTATGGGATGAAAGGCAGGAGGAAGGCGCAGTAGCACATACGGTATGAGATGTCTGACAGGCAGTATATGGCAATAATAATAACAATTTTGGCATGTGAGATCAAGAATGTCTTGGACCTTCGTACCTCAGTTAAGTCTTTTGTTTGTGAAAGCATATGAACAAAGCCTTGATCATTCCTTCCTTTCAGTTTCAATCAAATCAGTAGATAAAGTAGTTACTCATAGAGAACAGTTAAGGTCTGGGCTCTAAAAAGAGAAATACACTATGATTAAAAGTGGAAGTAAAGGAGTTTTTGTTTTATCTGCTGTCTACTTTGATCCAAAATTCCCCCCACTGAATTCATGCACATGATTTGAATCCACAGATCAGTAGCACACGAGTTAAGCAGTACAGTTCTGCCTGGGAGAGCTGCACGCTCTCCTTCCTCCTGTCTCTCCCCTTTCTTAGGCAGAACACAATCTCTGTAGTGGTGAGGTCTGTGCTGTCTACAGGTGGAAGGGAAGCTGGGGATTTGCCTCAATCTGCATGAGGACTGCAGATTTAGTCTTGATAACTAACATAAAATGGAGCATGTTCTGGGCTGAGGAAGATAAGAATCTGTGGAAATGAGATTATCTGGCTCAGTGTTCCCAGTTTGGCATTTTTTTGTGTACAGATCTGGTTAGATGTTTTAATTTTATCATCCCCAGCTTTCTGGAGTCCAGTCAAAAGCTTTCTGCTTTGTGCATGGTCATCACTAGTAATGAGTGGGGCAGAAGGAATCAGGTAGTGCTGAACAAGTGAAAAAGTAATGTAACAAAAAATGTGTACACAGAGGAACTGTGTTATTCAACTGGCACTTTTCAAATTTGAGCTCTGTTTTAAAAGTGGTTTTAAAGGTGTCACTTGACAAATTATAGTGTCTCAAATATACTGACTATTTCTTGTCACTACACTGAGTATTGGATTTGTCCAAGATTAGACCTTGAGTCTGAGCATCTTTTGGTGTCAGTGGAGGAAGATGTGTGTTTCTAGTTGCCATGGCTGATCAGTGGCAGCACATGACTTGCCAGACTTCTATGCAACTGAAGCTAGTTGAGGCGAATCCCACATTTTTTCAGTATTACTCCCTATGGTGTCTAGCCCTATTACATCACGATTTCCCTTCCCATTGGAGCTTTGGATTTAGCACATATTTTGCACTAAAGTGACTGATAATTTGCAGAGTGGCATTGGGTTTTTTTGGTTTATATTTGCATGTAGTGTCTTAAATGTGCACTTAAAAATGTTAAAACTTGCCCTAATGGCTAATACATCAAACCTTTAAAACAAAACCAAAAAACCCTTGCTGTAAACCCATTTTGTTCTTGTATCAATGCCTATTTTGAGCATTCCCTTGATGTCAAAGTAGATAACTTTGATTGAAAGAGTAGTAAGTAATAATATAATAAATTAGGATATTATTTAAGGTTTACACATAAATTTTCAGATGCACGGTAGGCTCTAGTATAGCTTGAAAGTGCAGTCATACTTGTATGTTGTACTCACACACAACGTTCTTTTTTGTTTTGTAAAAGCTACTCTGGGTACAGTGCAACTTCCATACCAAATGAGTACTGCTGGAGTGTATAGAGATGGATATTCCAATTGTCTCAGTTGTGCACTATGCTGAACAATGTGCTAATCATTGTTATTACTTTGCAAGCCGAGATTAAGAGTAATTAGGCTTTATTTTATTACCTGCAGAAGTTTGGAAGTTGTGTTTTACCTATGCCCAACACCTGTACCTTTTTCTAACTACACTTTGGTTTTCATCTTTAATTGGAATTACAACTTACTGATTTGTGGGATGGGAAGCACATGTCATTTCAATTTCTGACTATTTTGTGTCTGCCTCTTCTACTAGTGTTAAAGAGGATAACACAGATAATGAGCAGGAGAAGAGAGATGAAAAAGGCACTTCGGAGAGAGAGAATAATGAATTGGAGGCAGTAAGTATTTAGAAGTGTTTGGTTTATTTGTTTATTGTCTGTTTAAAGATTTACAAGGTTATAGAAAGGAAATTGGGAATAGATCAGGTGAATACTGCAACTTCACAGCGATAGCCAAACGTGATTGGGGATGGAAAGTATGGGTGTGCTTCAATGTCTTTGTTTTTTTAAGGAGGAAATTCAAGAAGTAAGTGATCGTGAGGATGAAGAAGAGGAAGATGATGAGGATGAAGATGACATGGAAGTTGTTGAAAGCTCAGATGAATCAGATTCTGACTCTGATGAAAAAGGTGATGTCAGTGCCATATTCTGTGGAATCTTACAAATCATATCTCTCATACTTCAGGTTTCGGTAGGCGTATTGTCAACCCACTGCCTGTGATACTCTCTGAATTGTATGTCCAATGAATTATTTTTTTGGTTATGATGTCCTTTTTCCTTGCGTTTTCCTCGTACTTTTCCCATTTCCTTCACCATTCCCCTTCCATGATTAAGGTGGCTCCTCTTTTCTCAGAATCATGGCTTTATCTTTCTAAGTTAGAGAAGGAGAAGTCTCCCTTGAAAGTCTGCTAGCAGTCAGTTTTTCCTTTTATAACCTGCGGGTTTAGGAATGATAGTTGTTCTCCAGCCCTGAGATGTGGCTGATGTCTTGCAACTTTTTGTATGGGGAAGGACAGATTGCTGATACTGCAATTTAAATGTAATTAGAACATAGAGGCAATTGTGATCCAGCGTGAGATATGTTTCCCTACCTGTTTCTCAGTTCTAGGATGGATTGAGAGTGTATAAGAAAGAGGCTTTAACATGAACTACAGGTAAGAGTTTTGCTTGGCACATTGTGATTTGTGTAGAGTTCTCCTATGCGCAATGTACGTGGCAGGAAACGACCCAGAGATTGAAAGGAATATCTATATATTCATGTCATCCATGCTGTCACTTTAGCAGGAGTCTTTTGATTTCAGAAAATTATCAAGCAGACTTGGCAAATATCACCTGTGAAATAGCCATTAAGCAGAAGCTAATAGATGAGCTGGAGAACAGCCAGCGAAGGTTGCAAACACTGAAAAAACAGTATGAAGAGAAACTAATGATGCTACAACATAAAATTCGAGACACTCAGCTTGAAAGAGATCAGGTTCTTCAAAACTTGGGTAAGAATTGCAAAATCACTGATCTATGAGCTATTCAAGTTAAACCGTTTGCTACTTTGTTCATTTCCTTTTTCAAATGTGGTGAGAAATTGTAGAAAATAGATGTAGGTTGGTAACCGTATTGTCAATGCATCTTTCTTTACTCATTCTAGATTCTACCAGAATTGAGAGGAAATTTTTTTAGAAATATACTGCTAATGACAGGCTATTGATTGGTCTGAAAAAGAATTTTTAGTTTCTAGGAACTCTCACTTTAACATAATCCTTGAGGTAACTCCTGAATTAAAAGTTTTTTCCTTCTCTCTCCCCCACCTCTCTTTTTATTTGCATAAAAATTAAAACAAGGAATAGCAACATTTCGGAGATGTTCTATTGACTAAACCTTCTTGAATATGTAGTAGTGTTGAGATGAAAAACCACCTGTGACTCAGGAGTCTTAAGCCACAAGTAACTGAACTTTGTGAGAGTACTAGGAAAAGTATTTTGTTTATTTTTCTTTTTTGAGGTTATACTATATATGCTTTATAGTTATACGCTTTGTAAATTTTTGCCCTTTCCTTATTATTACTTAAATCTTCCCATTTGATCTGTGTCAGAAGAGGAGTACTTGGCTTGGTGGCTTTTAGGACTGTTGTACTCTTGTACACGTATATGAACAAGCATTTGTATTTGTGTCTTCAGGTGCTCAGATTTGTTGTCTAGTGCAAAGAAATCAGAGGAAAGTGTTATTGCTTGATCTCTTGTTCTAGAATGCATACAAGGTAGAAAGTAGTGCAGGGAACAGAAACTAGAGACAAATTAGGGCTTTTTTAAAAGCATTGCAGATAATGCTGAAGCAGAGGAAGCAGCCATCAGCTGTGGCTGGCAAAGTGAAAATAACCTGAACAAAAGCAGATTAAGAACTCTGTTTTGCTCTAGGTTCTGTAGAGACCTATTCAGAAGAAAAGGCAAAAAAAATCAAGTCAGAATATGAAAAGAAACTCCAAGCCATGAATAAGGAACTTCAGAGACTTCAAACAGCACAAAAGGAACATGCACGATTGCTTAAAAATCAGTCTCAATATGAAAAGCAACTGAAGAAACTACAACAGGAGGTGACAGAGATGAAGAAAACAAAGGTATATTTCAGTAAATTGAAGTGTTGTACAATGAGTGTTTACTGAAAATTGGGTTGAAATCTTCTGTGCATCTATCTCCCAGATAACTGTTAGATGGAGAAGGTAAATTGCTAAAAGCATGTAATATGCTGGAAAATGACAATTTGAAGAAGAAACTCTATATGGAGCAGGGAGCAGCACTTCAGAGTGAACAGCTTTTCTAAGTGATGACCTCTTTACAGGTTCGCCTGATGAAACAAATGAAAGAAGAGCAGGAGAAAGCAAGAATGACTGAATCTAGAAGAAATAGAGAGATTGCACAGCTTAAAAAGGAGCAACGCAAACGAGAGGTGATTTGACAGATTAGGAACTTTCATTTGGAATAAACATCTGTCGTTCTGATGTGCATCTGCTTGCAGTCATACTCTGTGTATATGCACTCACTGAGACAGGCATGTACCTGCATACTTTCACCAGGCAAAATGCACAATATTTAGCTTGGCTTCCATGATGACTCATTTCCTAGCGTCAGATGATAAGCCATTTATTTTCTTATGTTTATTATAGATGTATATCAGTGTTATTTTATTAGTGAGTTTTCACAAAATTGCTCCTACTACCTTGCTTGCATGCAAGTAATTTTTTTGATGGAGAATTGATACAGTGAAACACTTTAATTCTGCGCTACAAAGATCAAGAAAAAATGGTGACTTGACCACTTCCTGTCACAGCAATTTTGCAATCTTGCTTTAATGTATAAATGTCTTTTTTTTTTTTTTAATATACAATACAGTCCTTGTGGCAGATAATGGAAAAATTACCATGTGCTGCTTGTATTTTTCACAGCATCAACTCAAGCTTCTGGAAGCTCAGAAAAGAAATCAAGAAGTTATCTTACGTCGCAAAACTGAAGAGGTATTGTGGTAAAACAGCAATGAATCTTTGGAAACAGAATGCTAATGTATTGCTGTAACTTAGAACACAGTTTTGGAGAGAGTTGATCTTATCTTTGTGCTCTATTTCAGGTCACAGCCCTTCGTCGGCAAGTAAGGCCTCTGTCTGATAAAGTGGCAGGAAAAGTGAGTCGAAAGCTGAGTCTGCCTGAACATTCTGTGCAGGAAGCAAGTTCTAGCTTATCTGTGGAGCATGATGGCTCCAGAACAGCAGCACAGCAGAAGATAAGAATCCCTGCTGCAAGGGTTCAAGCATTATCTGTAACTGCAACAAATGGAACAGGGTAAGGATTAGTACTCTCCTATGAGAACTGAAAATTGCATGGACTTTCTAGCAGATAGTGTTGTGATGTTGCAGCAATTATTTGTCAAACTCTTGTCATGTAGTGCTTATAAAATGGGCATTTTACCATTATCAAATGCAATTTCACTTTTCTGGGTTTAAGACAATGTGGAATAATATAAAATAGCATTAAAGGACAAGTCACATAAACTGGATTTTGAAATTTTGAGGTTTCTTAATCTACTCTTCAAGAGAAATGCCCTTGGTGGACCATTGCCACCAGTGTTCTTAAGCACAAAGAAAAACTTGTTGGAAAATGCAGTTTTGGTTTATTTGTGCTCATCCGCCATGGTTTAAAGCAGATGTACTTGTTAAATGGAGAACATCTCCTAGGTGTCATTTGAACTTAACAGTGTCATAAAAGATGCCATGGTGTCTGATACTTGTTTTTCAAGTGCAACATGTTAGATTGCAGTAGAGTTCAGGACTGGGTGCAGGTACCTGTCTGGTGCAGTGAAAAACTGCAAGAAATTCTCCGTGAAATTTTCAAGTTGTCTGTGAAAAATACTTTGGCCTGATTGTTTCCATGTTCAAATTTGTAACTGGACTACTTTAGACTGAGCTGTATGTTTCTCTTGAATTTATTACAGAAAGAAATACCAGCGGAAAGCAGTGACAAGCAGAGTTTATTCCTCAAAGGCAGCCAGGATGAAGTGGCAGTTACTTGAACGCAGAGTGACCGATATTATTATGCAGAAGATGACCATTTCCAATATGGAGGCAGATATGAACAGGTTGCTTACGGTGGGTAATTACTATGCACTGTTGGCTGTGTCATCATGTTAAAGAGAGAGCAGTGCAAGCATGTTTGCTGTAAATGAATTGTTTTTATGGTAGCATCTGTGAAGTGACGAGGAATTCATTGCAGTCAATGAAGTCACTCTTGACTCCAGTAAGCATTCGGACCATAGGATTGCTGTGCTTAGGAAGAAATAAAAAGCACATTAATGGGTTCATACGTGAATACGTTACTATATTTTCCTTGTGTAGCTTCTTCCCATAGAAATCATGATATGTTGAAGTGTGGCAAGAAAAGGAAAGCAAAACAAAATGGCACTTCAATACCCTAAGGTCTTACTAATTCCTTTTTATGTAATACTATGTCTTTGTAAAAATAGCAACGTGAAGAACTTACAAAAAGAAGAGAAAAGCTTTCAAAGAAAAGAGAGAAGCTCATCAAGGATGGGGGTGGCAGTGAAACAGATAGAAATGTCCAAAATATAAATGAAGAGATGGAATCAGTAACTGCGAATATAGACTACATTAATGACAGCATTTCTGACTGCCAAGCAAACATTATGCAGATGGAGGAAGCAAAGGTAATATATTAATAATAAAATAATTTATAATAATATAATTAAACTATTTATGCAGAAGTGTTAAAATGTGGACAAGAAACACAACTATGTTAGCCTTGAAAATGTTCTCATTTAAAAGTTAATTTTGGTTTGTCTGTGTAGTTACTGAATCAGGAGGTGAATATTGGAGATAACTTTTGTGTGAGGTTTGAAATCATGTCTGTTTATACAATTGAACTTTAAGTTCTAGTGTCAATAGTGTAATGCAAGTTAAGATTGCAAAGCATTTAAATGTCAAAACGTGCTTTCTAGTCTGCTGGCATTAATACAGTTCTTCGGACTTTTTCACAATCTGACTGGTTTTATTGTTGCACATATAGGAAGAAGGTGAGACCTTGGATGTAACAGCAGTGATTAATGCTTGCACTTTGACAGAAGCCCGATATTTGCTGGATCACTTCCTTACAATGGGCATCAATAAGGTAATGCATTAAGTGAAGTGTACTTGTGCCAGGACTATGGAATGTGCCATGAACAGAGTTGTGCTGGCATAAAGACTGACTAATGTGTATTAATCAAAGCAAATCTGGTCAACATTACTGAGCCATGATGGTTCTCTGCGTGAAGGCCTTACAGATCTGTCATCCCCTTCAAATTGTTGCCTGTTTTTCAACCCCCCACTAGAGCCTACTTCACTATACTGATTACCTCATGTTCCTGTAAAAGCACTAGCTCTTGGTAATCAAATCTCTTTCTATATTTTTCAACAAACTCTTGAGGAATGCTCAGGATCTTTTTTTAAAAGACTGGCTTAGCCACCTTTGTGAAGAATATGAGCCTTTAAAATTTTATATAATGATGCATGCCATACTTTTTTCAAACTTACACTTCTGAGTAGAGCAATAAGAACATTTTCTGGAAGCCTTGGGAAGTAATATTTATAACCCAGTGCATACATATATTGTGTGCTCTTGCTGCTGCTTTTCTTTCTGCCTGGAGGATGATACTCAGTGTCACTGAATCAAATGAAAGACTTCAAGGGTGTTGAAGTGATCTTTGGATCAGTCCCACTGAAGAATTCTCTGTTCTTTTTTTGCATTCATGATGCTTCACAGTGCAGGTAATCAAAAACGTTTGTGGAGAAAAAGAAAGGTAAAGAAAATTGCTACAATCACATTGGCATCTGGAAATGTCCGTCTTTTGATATTTTCTCAGTCTTGGGTGGGTTTGAAAGGGTACAGAGTTAACATGAGAAAAGTGCCTCTGACTTACTCTGGTAAAAATTTCTCCTTGTCATAATAAAAAGCTCCATTATGTGAAGTTTTCTATGACTTCTTTGAGTAATTATCATGTAGGTATATATTTTTGAAAAATTGGTCATGCCTACTGTCTATTCTTTCATTTGTTTCCAAATGCAAAATGTGTCTATTGATACAGTTTTAGTTGAATCAGAATGTAATGTGTAAGCTCATAGAGCTATGCTTGTTTCTTAAGCACTAGCACTCAAAGCCCTCTCTTGCCCTACAAGTGTTGGAGAAGATGTATTGTACCTTCCTTTTTCTCTACAGTTTCTTTTGGGATTTGAAAATCTATTTGGAAACCATTGTCTGCAAATTTCCTTGGCTGTATTTCCTACAACTAAAAAATTCCTACTAATCCAAGGGTCTAAGGAAGTTCCCTTAGAATGGATTCTGTTGTGTGTTAGACTATGAGATCTTTTGTCAGAAGCTGAAAGTTCACTGAGTGATTGTATAGGAAAGATTACTATTCTGGATCCCACCCTGTCCCCCCTTCACCACCCCCTCATTCTTTGTCATAGAGTATCATAGGTAATAATTTTCATAAAAAGTACGTATTTGTGAGAAGTGGAAGTGTTGATTTTTCAGATGCTTGGTACTCCTAAATAAATGCAAAGATTCTGAATTACGCTTGGGAGTCATGTCCAACTTAGCCACTAGATGCTTATTTGCAAGGCAGTCTGAGGAATACAAGTTAAATGAGTGCTCAATGAATCTCTTTAAAAGAAGAGAGAAAGAGAGAAAGAAACCTACCTACCTTTAATTGACACTTTTTCTTTAGGATGTAAAAAGAAGGATACAATGTACATGTTGTTTGTGTTTGTAGTTCTTAAAAAGTTTTTACAATTCTTATTTTGTAAAAAAAGAGTTGTGGTAAAACACTTGTCATCTTTCTCTCCTAGGGTCTGCAAGCAGCTCAAAAAGAAGCTCAAATCAAAGTTCTTGAGGGACGCCTTAAGCAGACAGAAATTACTAGTGCTACTCAAAACCAACTGCTGTTTCATATGCTGAAAGAAAAAGCTGAGTTAAATCCTGAACTTGATGCTTTTCTGGGTCATGCATTGCAAGGTAGTTTTGTCATTTTGTTTTTTGAATAGTCAGCTGCATGTCATGTTTGCCTTTCATGCATGCTGTACTGGGCGTTCTAGACTTTCCTTTCTGAATAGATGCTGTATTGTAACACCTTAGGCTTCACAGTTGATGTGCATGTATGACATTTTTAAGTATATCCTCTCAGCAATGAAATGTAGGAAATGAACTTTATTATTGAGATTTTTTAAAATTCAAATAATCTGCTTATTATTTTTACAAAAAACAGTGCATTTACAATTTGGAATTGTTCTAACTTCTGAATGTGAAATTCTAAATATTTAATCCTGTTCAGTCATCATATACTAGTGATTTTGAATGTGACATTTTATGTCTATTACGGCATCTATTCTACTTCTCATGAGATGACACTAAGAAAAATTTAGAATACATTTGGGTACTTTTGTTTTATTTCTTTTATAAATGAATATGTTTTGATTGGAATGTTGCTTTTTTTTCCTTGTTGCTGTATTTACACAGACCTAGATAGCATACCACCGGGTAAGTATGTTTAGCTTTCTGTGTACTGTACAGCTGCATGAGTTACTAATGCATTCATGTTCACTAACTGGTGCATCTTAGAATTTGTGACTGTGTGAAGTTTGCATGAACTATTCTGTAAATATACTCGTTATCGTGAGCTTACAGAGCATTTCTTCCTTTCTGAAAGCACCCCTAGCGCTCGTGGTAGTAGCCCTCGTGGCAGTTAGATTTGTCACATAAGAAGTGAAGACAGTAAGCAAACTTATAACTTACTGCTTATGAACCTAAAGTCTGTTCAGACTATATAAAGCTATTTCGTGATACATTACTGTTGTAGTTGTGACAAATTCTGCTCATCTTTTTTGGTCTGACAAAAAAGACAATTTTTAACATGCAGGTCGTTTTTTACCTTTTGCAGATTACTCATTCTGTAATGCAAGTATTGTACAGAATGCAGGATTATATCTTTTCAATTGGGTTTAAGTTACTGACTTCACTGATTTTGAGATGTATTTTGGTGTTGTTGCTTTAAAATTATTAAAATTATTAAATGAATTATACTTTTGTCTCCTCCACAAAATTGGCTGTTTGAAACTTGAAAAAATATTCCTAACACATCAGTGCCAGTGTCAATTTCTTTTGTATTGTCTTGTACTAATTTTTTGATCACATTATGCTTTCCTGTGCTAGTTTGCATAGGAATCTGAAACATTTCAAAAGCTCAGAACTACTTGAGTGTAGTGCACTCATCATTCAGAGATGGTGAGTGAGAACTTGGCCAGCTTCCTGTTAGCTGACACCTGAAGATCGGTGTCAGGTGATCTTACTGCGTGTGGCCAGTTATTTATGCAGGAACCTCAGTGGCTTCTAATATCAGACTGCATCTAGAATAGACATTCAATGTTTCTGCATGTTCACCCCTGTCAGAGTAATGTTTCTCCAGGCAGCATTGCATTTTCTTTAGCTCTGGACAGGCTTTTACTTGTTAAAAACATTGGAAGGAGTGAAAAGACACTTGCTAAATGCATAGAAACAGTAGCTGTATCATCAAATTTTGTGTGAAGTATATATCATTGAAGAAAATTTTTAGCACTTGACAGGCATGAACTGAGACTTTTCAAATATCTAAGCCACTCAGGACTGTGCTAACACTTCATAGGAAGGAAACTTCAACGTGTGTGTATCTTGTCTGATTACACTGTACTAACCTCAGTCCAAGTTGAAATCTCAACTGTTGATAGTTCTGTGATTTGTAGATCATTAGTGACCAAACCTTTTGAGCTGCAGGGCGTTCAGACACCGTTGTTGTGAGCATTTGATGCTGGAGTTGCTGGCTGATTAGCAGGGACTCTGTTGCACAGGGACCTCCTGGTAACCTGCCACAGTTCCCACAGATAGAAGTGTGGGTGGCAGCAGATCCTGAGACCAATTTCATCAAGGTGGCTGACATCTCAAGGGTAGCACTCAGCCAGCCCCATCCTGAGCAGATACTTCCAGGGTGTTTGTGAATTGCTCTCTTGATGCTTGCTTTCAGATCTGTTGTCTTCAGAAGTTAGCCATTTGAATACACTTGGATTGAACAAGTTGGAACATTCCCCTGTGTAGCTGTGCACTTACACTCACATGTAGACTTAAAAAAGGGGTTCAGTCTGCAGGAAAGCACATCACAGGCTCAGGTTTTCACCTGAGTGGGTTTTCAGTGCACACCTACATTGCTTGTGGGTGAACTAGCTGCCATTCATTAGCCCATCTGCTTTTGTGAAGAATTAAAATCACCAGGAAATTGAGTTTTGAGTGTTGCTGAGGTCACTCCTTTCTGAAGAGTTAATGGAAGCCGCTTTTACTTCCCACCTGTGACATACGGATGTTCATGGATGTGACTCTCAACCATCTATATGGAGATCTTGAGAGGGCTGTTCAAATGTCAGTTCCTCTGGGTGAACTGTCCTGCTGTACTGCATTGTATTGGTAGTGTCCAGTTACCACTCCATGAGGATGAAGATACCAGAAAAGACATCCACTGTTCTGCAATCTTTGATTTGCTATCAGTCATCCCTGCTGCTCCTTGCAAGCAGTACTGCCTTTACTAACTTTATTACTCCTTTCATCTGTTCTCATTCTGGACTTCTTGCAGAATAATGCTCTTACCTTTTTGCTGATTCTGTGCACTGGTTTCTATCTTGGGGCTTTGGGCAGTCTTCCTGTGCTAATTTGCAGACAAACTGAAGAAACATCAGGTCACGTGAGTGTGAGACTAGAAATAAAATCCCATCTTTTGTGGTCATTCCACACTTTTTCCTTAGTTACCTGTAAAAAGAGATTGCAAGTTCTTTATGAGAAGGAAATGGCGTAACTCATTCTAATAGCACTGCTATATTTTCTAAAAATGCGTTTATTTTAGGTATGCTGCTTTTGTCTTCCTAGAAGAAGCAGTGCTTCTTGTGCAGAAGACATAGAATAATGTGTGTTGGAAAGGTTTAGTCTGAGCTCAAATCTAGGATGGAACCAAAAAAAATTCAGAATGTTATTCCTGTCACCGTGTTTTCTTTAGAATATTGTTGTATTTCTGGTAATTAAGATTATATTGCTAAGATTAATACAGTAGTTGAGTAACTCTGAAGTGCATTGCTGGTGTTGGTTCTAGATTGATGTATGGTATTGACTTTTTCAGAAAACATGTTTAGATGCAGCATCCACAAAAACGGCAGTATTTTCCTTCTCTTTTCTTCATTCCTTCTCAGAGTTCAACTGAAAACTGCACCTTTCCTCCCTTTCTCCAAAGCATGAACTTGCACTTAATACTTATACATGGACAAACCATTTTAATGCGACTTACAAATGTATTGGTTTTGTGCATTATAAGTTGTAGCAGCATATATGCTTTCTGGTATCTGCTTTCTGACAGAAATTAAGTAAAGAAACTTAGTGTCTCTAATAGTAAAGACGGGATGTAATGGAGAGATATTAGAAGGTTACTTAATCCCTCAAAATCTATGAGTACGTTCATAAATAAGGGACTTTGCTGGCAGAAATGTGATACCCATGTGCTAAAACTGTGCTTAAAATGTATTATTAGACTAATATGCAAGTTAGGGAATTTGCTTTCCCAGCAGTTTGGAATTGGTTGTACTTGTGCCCTTGACTCATTGTCTCAGCTTAATGTTTTGCACCGTTTGCATGCAGACATGTTAATCAGTGTTTGACAGTGTTAGTGTGTAGCATGCATGCTGGCTTTGTCTTCTGTGAACAGCTTCGAGTACCCATTTTGGCTTCAGGAACATTTCTACTGAACAGCTTCCTTTTACAATTAACCTCTTTTTAGGAAGCAGTTCTATAGTATTAACTGGTAGCATTATCCTCTTTTGAAACATAAATGCTCATATATTAATAAAGTGCTTGCTTCTTGTCAGCTGAAATGGTGGCAATCTCTGTAAGCTGAGGCTGAGCCTCAGCTCACTAGCTAGTTAAAAACTACGATTTTCTTTGTGATTATAACCCAGCTGATTCAGTCTTGGAGCTAGAAGATTAAATAAAAAAGGAGAAGGAGACATCCTTTCTGTCCATTGATTTATATCCTGTCTCGTCTGTGCCTTGCAGTTTGTTTTCTTTGCTTTATCTGCTTTCTTATGGATTTCCTTCTGGAATTTCTGTTTCTTTATCATCTCTGTTGTTCTGCTACAATAGATAGAGGACCACATTTGGCACAGTATGCCTAAGTGTAAGATTTCTTTAGGTTATATGAAAAAAAGTAGTTTAGATGTCAAGAAAATTCAGTAGGGACTGGATAGAAAATATTCAAGATATTTTGAAAATCCCTGTCTTTTGTACCCTGTTCATCTACATTCAACATTTGTCTGAGCTGTTTTGTGTAGCACATAAAGCCTTCTCATCCTGCTGTAGATGGACAGACTAACATTATTCTTTTGGAAATTTTCTAGAAAATTTGGAAGATAGTACTGATGAAGATGCCCCATTGCATAGTCCTGGGACAGAAGGAAGGTGAGCAGATATTTGTTACCAGCTAACTGGATCTATTTCTGGAAAAATTACTGTAATTCCCTCCTTTTGTAATGCTCCATGTATCCATTAGAAAATACCCCTGACATTCTTTCATTATAGTTTGCCCAGAATTTCAGTAGAAAGGAGTATAAAATAAAAATACACATTCTGCAAAAATATGACTCTCTTCTTTCTGTGATGCAATTTTTTTTTTAGTTCGTTATCTTCGGATCTTTTGAAGCTTTGCGGTGAAGTCAAACCCAAAAGCAAGGTAGGATGTACAATGATGATGACACTTAATCTACCTGTCTTTTAAGTGATTCTGTGATTCTATAATAGCCCATAATTTAATGATGCCTTCTGGAGAATGCTTTTGCTTTGCCCTAGAGACATTAATGAACAAAGACAAAAGATGAACTGACATACTCTATATTTGATTTGTGTGCTATGTGATTTTATGACACTCCTCACTGAGAAGTGATGATAAAAATAGCTTTTTCAATATTTAAATTTTAAGAATTTCAGAAAGGGATGTGTTCTTCCTGTTACTTGCACTTCAACCTGGTGTAGCTTTGCAGATCAGGTAGGCCACATTTCAATGTCAATGCCAGTGGGAACTGTGAATGTGCTTATTGTTTGCGATTTCCGTCTGTTTATGAAACAAATAGAAGTTTGACCTCTGAGCTCTTAATTGCAGTTAACATTGGAGGAAAATATCTAGGCTAGCTGCAGTTTCATACTAATGGTAGTGGGAACTGGAAATGTGCACTGATTGCGGTTTTGCTTCTGTTCTCAGGAGCATAATCCAAGTTTGCAAAGTAAATAGAAGCTTAGTCTCCACTTTTCTAACTGCAGTTGGCTTTGAAGCAAAATGTCTATGTTGGCTGTTGCATTATTGGTAGCATTCATTGGTGTGCAGCTATTTGGGCAGTTAAGCTGAGTGAGTTTGTTCTGAAAATGTCCTAAATTAAACATGGCATTTTTGTAATGGCTCTGTTCAGACTGCATCTTTGTCTTTCCCACTGGCTTGCCTTTCCCTGAGGAATAGATACTAATTTCACAGTATAATCACACCTAACACGTACAATCTGTATTTTACAAATTACTGTGTTGCAGAAAGCTTTGTTCCTTTGTGAGGTTTTCTGCCCTATTCAAATTGTTGAAATGCTGAATAAATCTTAATTCATATCGGCTTAGACTCTTTTTGAAGTGACATTAAGTAAGAAGCAGAGTTTGTATATTAGAAGCAGCATTGGTGTTAGAAGTCACACCAATATAATTGTAACTGTTTAAATTTACACTTTTGCTTTCTTCCTCTCTGCTTTATAACATTTAATTTAAATAAACCTTATAGGTGAGCAATATTGTACTCCTGTAGCATTGACAGGCAGCTGGCTAAAGGATATCCTTGGAAACCAGTTGTCAAATCAGTGTTTCATGCTGTTGAATTTGACTTGCCTTCTCTGAAATCGTTGCCTAAGAATAGAAGTGAGCTTCTAGATTTAGTTTCCAAAGGCAGTTGCCAAGTGATTGAGTGGGATGCTAATTGCCAGCTAATGATAAACTCACTCTTTACACATACCATTACACATTTAAGTGGCAATTTGATTTTTATTTGTCTCCAGGCCCGCCGGAGGACCACTACCCAGATGGAATTGCTGTATGCAGCCAACAGTGATTTAGTCTCTGACAGTACTGCTGCAGACTCCACTTTGGCTGGCTCTCTTGCATCAGTCGCAGAAACCCAAGAAAGTGGGATGGCTGCTGACACAAATGATACTTCTGCTAGGGACAGAGAGTTTATGCTCCCACCATCTGGTTTACCTTCTAAGATAGGCAGCATGTAAGTTTGGCCATGCTGTACTAATTATCTCTTGCTTTTAAAAATGCATGTTGCCAATTTCTTGTAACCTATTATTTTAACTTTACAAAGAAGGTTGATATACTTGAAGCTTACTAAATAATACTGACAAAGCTACTTATTTTCTACCATCACCACTCTAGAAGGTATGAATGCAGTGTTGTGAGTACCGTGGTTCGTACTGAATATGTAAGTTCTGTTGCTTTGTTGTAGTAAAATTATTGTGACCTTGTTCTACATAGGGGGACACCTCATCAAATACCTTGAATATTTTGCTGTATTGATGCTATGGGAAATTCACGTTCTAGGGGGGTAGTGAGAAACTGCTTAAAACAGCAGAGAGATTAACAAACCCACACCCCCAAACCCAACCCAAACACTTTATATAACATAGTATTTGTATATGGTCCTAGTTATTATGAAAAATCTTTCTGTGAGTTGTCTTGTGTGGACTGTGCTAAAAATGAAGTCTATGCAATGATACAGTACACAAGTGAAAAGTTGAAAGAAACATGTTAGATATTATGAATCCTCAAAAATCCTTTTGGTTTGCAGGTTGCCCTTAAATGCAGAACAGTTTTACTAATTGAAGTTATCACTCGATTCTAAACCTAACTAGACTATTTTAGTCTTTTTACTTTAGGGCCAGCAGGTGTCACTCATGTGCACTTTTTTTTCCTCACTTGCTCTTGCTGTTCTTTTTATATCTACCAATATCACTACTGGTTATTAGTCATTCACTGCCAGAGACCATTTTCTTGGCTTTTTAGATACTAGTTCCTATATTACACAAACTCGTGTAAATTGAATGTGCTTGCCACATTCAGTGATACGGAAATCTGTGTCCCACAGCTATGTTCATGTAACAGGTTCTGAAATTAAGCATCTTTTAATATTTATCTGTCCTATTTGCATAATATTTTTACAACAGTCTCCATCTAATGTACATTTGCACTTTGTATTATTTTTACTATGTGTTCCTGGCATGTGCTTGGGATGGCAATCATGAACAGTAAAACACTGCTGACAGCAATTATTAACCCATGCTGATGGCTTCAGTGCACTTTACCAGTAGAATCTGCTTGCAAAGAATGCTCTTGTGGGTGAGGATAGGTGGAGAAACTATTGTTTCAGCAATTAGTTTGAGATGAGTAGAGACTTTTGAAGCTTCAACATCTAAAACATGAAGTATTATGACCTGGCATCCAAGACTCAGGTAATACCAACTTTTGCCTCACTCCATCTTCTAAAATGTATTCATTCATGAAAGCAAGCCAGCAACAAGATTTTCCCAAAACTGTATTCTGCAATAATTTGAGAGTTAGACATTGCCATTAAATCAGTTCAGTTGGCAGTAGGCCTCCCATGTATTTTGATTTCTTATTCATCATATTTTAGTAGATAAGTGATCAGAAATTCCCACAAGCAATTTGCAGTGACTTTGACAAAATGTAGATGCCTTTTCAGGACTAGAACTCCCTATACTTAATACAGTATTGCTGATTTTGGTGGTCACTGCTCATAGTTGAAGAAAGCTTGTCTTTGTGACCCATCTGGCCTTCCCATATGGACCTGTGGTGCCATCATATCTCTGATAATAAAATAAATTCTTGAGATTATGATCTTATCTGCTATAACTGTTATCTCCCTTGTGCCACTTACTTAAGTGACATTTGGGGATGTAGAAGCAGTAACAGGGATCCTAAATATTCATTCTCCAAGTGACAGAAATTAATTATGTGTATAGGTGCAAATCTAGGTGTCTGCATATATGTACAAACTCCTCCACTCTGGAAACCCTTTGGATTTCTCAGATCTATGGTGATCACAGAACTTGGAGAGAGACACACAATGGTGTGTATTGACAGGATAAGGGATAATGCCTTCAGATTGAAAGACTGTAGGTTTATATAAGGTCCTGGGAAGCAGTTCTTTGCTCTGAGGGTGGTGGAACACTGTGATAGGTTACCCAGAGATGCTGTGGATTTCCCTTCCCTGGATATGTTCAAGGCCAGTTTGAATATGGCTTTGAGCAACCTCCTCTAGTGGAAGGTGTCCTTGCCCATGGCAGGGGAGTTGAACTAGGTGATCTTTAAGGTCCTTTCCAACCTAAGCCATTATGTGATTCTGTTATTTAGAGAGGCACCTAAAGGCATGTGACCAGTAGATAATTTGGCTGGAATTCTTTTTACAAAGACAGTTAGTGCTGTTGTCTTTTGATATGCTCGACTCATCTACTACAGTTTCTTTGCAGAATCATAGAATATGCCGAGTTGGAAGGGACCTACAAGGATCATTGTGTCCTACTCCTGGCCCTGCAGAGTATCATCCACAAGAATCACACCATGTGCCGGAGTCTGTTGTCCAAATGCTTCTTGAACTCTTGTCAGGCTTGGTGCTGTGACCACTTCCCTGGGGAGCTTGTTCCAGTGCCCAACCACTCTCTGGGTGAAGAACCTTTTTTTAATATCCAACCTAAACTCGGCCTGCCACAACTTCAGGCCATTCTCCAGGGTTCTGTCACTGTTCAGAGAGAAGTGTCTGCCTCTCCTCATGAGGAAGTTGCAAACTGCAATGAGATCTCCCCTCAGTCTCCTCTGCTCCAGACTGAACAGATGAAGTGACCTCAGTTGCTCCTCATACAGTCTCTCCTCAAGGCCCTTCACCATCTTCATTGCCCTCACTCTAATGGCTTAATATCTTTCTTATATTGTGGTGCCCAAAACTGCCACAATACTCAAGGTGAGGCTGCCCCAGTGCAGAGCAGAGCAGAACAATCCCCTCCCTCAGCTGGCTGGAGATGCTTTGCCTGGACACAGGGGAATGTGCCTCAGCACACAGTTGGCCCTCCTGGCTGCCAGGGCACTGCTCTTATTCAGTTTGCCATCTTCAGTGTCTAGGGGTCTCCTGTAGGTCTTGTGCCAGCCCAGTTCAGATGTCTAATGTCCTGAGAAATTGTAAAGGGGCACAGGAAACTTGTAAGTAGGTGTATCTCTAGCTACTTTTCTGTCAAGTCATTGACGTCATGCACCTATGCTTGGAAAGTTCATTCAATTATATTTTTTATTTATTTCTAAAATATTTTACAAAAATATTTGTATTTTGTTATAATTTTTATAGCACCTGCATTTCCAGGCTTTCAAAAGGAGTTCATAAAATGCTTATACTCTTTTTACCCTTTTCTGAGGATGTTCACTGTGGATTCAAAGATGGAAGACTCTAGGGACAAGTAGAGTGAGCAGATGAAAGCTGGCTCCATGTCTGAGTATGCAGGATGCCAGTGTGAGGCAGAGGAACTTGAGTTCTGGTTTCTGGTTTGGTTTATTCAGCCTAGTAGCTGCACAGTAAACACACAGGCAACCCTGGCAACAGACACAATAACTTGTTTGTTATCCTTACTGAAAGACCTGGAATTGGCCCGATTCATAGGATTTGCCTCATGACCTCAGGATTTTTGCATTCTTAAATGCGTACTGGTCTAGAATAAAGAGAGGGAGGGAGTGTCTTATTTGACTTTCTTTTATGTCCTTTGCAGAGTATGCCTAGAAGTAAGGGAGCCCTATACAGGAATGGGTGTTCTGGCCTTGAGGAGGGAATTGAACCCACTTTCTCTCCTTGTTTTTAACTTAACTGCTGGACTGCTGTGCAAAACCAGACAGATTATCACTTATCCTCCTTTTTGTGTCTCTTGAAGACCCCTGGGGAGCTCTAGGGTTGACGTGCTGTTCTTGGCACTAGGTCCTACAAGTCCTTCACATTCCAGTTAGGGTTTGTGATCAGTTGAGACAGTCTCATCTGCTTGAGTCAAGTAGCTGTTCTTGGTTGTGCTGTCCTTGTTCAAGTCCCCAGGTAGATTTTCTATAGCACAGGTTTTCTTTCAAGGGTAAATGATACAACTTTTCTCATGTAGTGAAGTTGCAGCTATGCATACCCAGAATGTGCAGAGCTCTGAGACTGGATGGTAGTAAACATGTGAGGCATGTGACCTGCCAACTGAACTTTGCTTGGTGAAGTTGAGTGGAACAAAAGCACTTTCAGAATCTGCTTTCTCACTTCAAGTGAGTGTTTCTGGTTCTCATATTCATAGAAAAAAATTCTAAGCACACAAAAATAAGATAAACCAAAGCATATACTGCTTTTGTGTTTGCTCAGCTAGTGAGAAATGGGAATTCAGAAGAATGGAGACAACTCAGATTCCTTCCTTTTTTTTTTTTTTGTCTGATTGTGGTGAAATGATGACGTTTGGGTATCAGCTTTAATATTGCCCTCTTGATATTTTTGCTAATTTTGATGGATAAAAAAGGTTAGGAGGAGGACCACAGTGACTGTGAATTCAGGATAAGAAGTGGAGCGACAAAGGAGGGGTGGAAAACAATGCAGAAGGAAAGTAGGGGACAAAGAGAAGCAACAGTATAATAGGTTGTCAATGAGAAGTACCTTTTCTCACTTCCTCATTTTGAATTTTCTATTAAAACATGAATATGTTAATGCAAAGTTTCATTCATGTATAAGAATCACTGTGATTTCTCTTTGTGTCTGTTAATGGTCTATTGTAGATGAAAACTTATGGAAATTCTGAAATTTCAGATTGTGTTCTTAATTTGAGATGCATACTCCACTGTATTTCTTTTAGTCAGTCTCTTATTATTGAATTAGTAAATCTCCTTTGCATATTCAGTGTCTGACTCCATGTGTTGATGAACTGTGAAAGTTAATAAACTTGGTATATTTTTCTGTTAAAATGTTAGAACAAGTTTATAACCCTTATATTCAAGAGAGGCAATAATAGATTAAGCATGTTCTAAAATTTGAAATCTTACCTGGAGAATGACAGGTAATGAAAGAAAAGCAAGTCTTGTCAAAGGCCTTAAAGTAAGACAATGATTGCTCTTGTTTTAGTTCCAGACAGCCCTCTCTACCAGAGAAGAAGATACCTGAGCCTTCACCTTTATCGAAGAGAAAAGCCTATGAGAAAACAATGGAAAAGACAAAGACAAAAGAACAAAAGCTGTAAGATTCTTTAAAATTTCTTTTCTTTGATATATTTGAAAACTTGAATTTTCTTGACAAATAAGTCTGTATTTTTCTCTTTCTATAATTCTAGGACAGTTTTTATTCATTGCTTAACTTATGTGTGGTGTTTGTGTTTTTATGTGTGTCGTTTAGTTTTTTCCAGATTGTTTTTCTGTACAAAATAACTCAGGAGACCTGAGAAAATGTCCTTTGGAGCATTTGCGAGTGGCCTTTTTTTTTTTTTTTTTCCTAAATCAAAGTCATCAATTTTTCTAGGAATCTGCAGTTTTATAAGAATTTCTTTGTTTTACGTATGTATGTTTTCTGCCTGGAGCTTTTACTTTTAGCACTTAAACTTTGAACATTGTGCCACCTTGCACTCTGCAGTCTTAAGTCTTAAGCTTATTGCCTTCTCTGGGAAATATCTGTAGCTAGTATTATTCCAGTATAATTTTATTTATTTGCTTAAGAGCATCTAACGTTGAGGCATGTTGCATTTAACTTCTCTAACCATTCATAACCTCTTAAAGAAGATGTTCTTTTTTTTTTGTAGCTCAGATTCTGGAGCCCCAGAGGCTAGTCTGTCACCTCCTACTTCCCCACCAAGCCGGCCCCGTAATGAAATGAATGTTTTTAGTCGTCTTACTGTTTCTCAGGGAAACACTTCAGTTCAGCAGGATAAGTAAGTCACAAAGGGAAGCCTCAGCCCCCAACCAGGGAAATGCAAACTGTGCTCAAGTTGTCAGTGTAGTGTCTGGTAGAAATTTTGCCCTTCTGCAAGACAGGAGGAGATATTTCTCATGTTTTTGTGTAGTTTTCAACAAAAATGCTTTAAACTACCATGGAACCCCTGTAAAAATTCAAGAAAAGTAATTTCCTGCTGAACCTTGTTTCCTATTTTCTATTTTTCCATGTCTGGTATTTGTAGTTTAAAACCCCAAATAGAAAAGAACAATAGAATTCTTAGATGTATGTGTATTTGTATGCGTGTTTACACTTGAAAGTAGGCTTTAGGTGATAATTTAGGAAATAGTGCTTTTGACAGTTACTCAGTTACTCCAGCATTGGTTGGAGTACCGTCACCACAGTACCCTGGAGGATGGGATGTTGAAATGGTTAGAACACAGTTGCTTAGAGATTGTCCAAATTATTGAACAAGCTGACTTTAGGAGGTGATCTGCAGGAGTAGATGGTATTCCTGTCTTGTTTAGAAGAAGTAGAACTCATTTTCCTCACATTAGGCATCTGTTAGGAGCCTTACTTCAAATAGCAGTGGACTTAACTATAATCTTTATTGCAGGTTTCAGTGTGGGTACAAGTGTCATGCAGTGCTTATGAACTACAACACAAAATTAAAATAAACCTTTAGTTCTAACTGTAGGAAGATAAGAAATTTCTCTGTTTACACTACTGTGGTTTTTAAAAAAGTTTTTTTCAGAAGTCTACAGCCACCACATACTAAGCAGTGGCTTGCAAGGTTTTCGGTACTTGTGCTTGTAATTTCTTTGTCTTAGCTATGTTACCTTTATCTTATTGCTAACTCTCACCTAACCCTTTTCATTTTCTCTGAACTGACTTTGAAGTCAAACTGAAACTGCTGAATCTGTTTGATTGAGTTGAAAATGAGGGACTTCTTAAGACATACTGCAGATGTTCATGTCTTGAGGAAATGTGTGTTTTCTTGGTTTTTTTTATTCTTAAACATTTTTAAAAATGAGAGGTATAGGATTTTGAATTTAGGATTGTTTTCAAATTACTGTTTTTATTTGAGTGGGCTATTGTATTTAATATTTATATCTCTATGACTAACATTTTACATCTTTCTTCTACACTTAACAGGCATTGTTCAGAATTTTTTTCCTTTTGATAATTTCAACAAGCACTATCTTGTGGAGGTTAAATTAAACATTCATCTTCTCCTTTTAGTTTTTTGCCTTCTGTAAGAAAATGTTGGGGAAATAAATGGCTCAGCTGGTGTTACTCAGTTTCTGGAGCTGGAACAGTCTACTGCTGAGACTTACTGCTGAGAGTGATATTTTAAGATAATAATTCTGTCCCCCTACCCTGATATAAGATATACCCTGAGCAATGCTGCATACTGTATGTGGATTTGCATTGCTTTTCTGAGTTGGCCATACTGTTGTTTGTTCTTCTCGTATGGAGGCATTACTTTGCTGATACCTATATTCTTTCTCCTCACAATTCCACCACTGTTGATTGTAGGTCTGATGAAAGTGATTCCTCTCTGTCGGAGGTACACAGGTACACTCTCTTTTCTGTTTTCTTGGCATCTCTCACTGAAGTTATTCCAGTCCCTAAGAAATTTCATTTTGCTGCATGATTTTTCCTATTCTGTGTGCATTATTTCTCTTTGCTTTTGCCAGAACATTAAAAATCTGAGATTTTGGTCAAGCATGTCTCCCCCTCTTCTTTTTAGGGTGTTTTTTTTAATCTTTGTTGAGCACGTCAGGTTTTTTAAGTTTAACTGAAGTATAGTGTAAACCTTTCCTTAGACATACTCTTTCTCTCTGTTTTCTTCAAAAAATGAGAAGCAGACATTTTCTTATGTTTTATCTGCTTCTCTCTTTGTTTTTCCTTTTCCATTGTATGCTTTGATCACTAAAAATCAAATCCCATTGCAAATAAAAATGAGTAGTTTCTTTATTATGTCTTTCTGACAGAATGCACAGTGGCTTAAGGTATAAAAGAAATGTCCCCACTATGTTCCTGTGGTTTTAGGCAGTCAGTGAAAAATTAGTTTATCAAGAGAAGGGCACTCAAAGTACTGCTAATAATATGATGATGTCTCTGTTTGGTCATTGTAGCAGTTGTAGCATGTTTTTGTCTGTAGATTTTAGAACAGTGGACATAGGTAGATAAATAGCCCCAGGACATGCATTTTACATGGCTTGCCATGGAAGCGAGTGGGTGAGAACAGCAGTAGGAATAACTCAGTTTAGAGGTAGCATGACCAACTAGGGAATGCTGCAGAGAAAACCATGTTAGTTTTGTGCAATGCTAGAAAACAAATGCATAGAGACCTAAATTATTGAAAACAAATTTTATCTGTTTTCTTGAAAACATAAAAAAGTGCAGATTGAAAGGTGAACGTGTTTCCAAAATGAGAAAGTTAATGTCTAAGGCACTATTAGTAGTAGTAAAATCTACAAAAGGATTGTTGAAGAGTAGTGAATTTTATGAATGAAGATGTCCTGAGCAGTAAAAATGTATAAAATAATTTCTAAGACCATACTAGATAAACCAGTGAGTTGTCACAAAATTAGCTTGTATCATGAAGGATTTCTTCCTTTCTATAGCAAACTTCTGGGCAATATTACAGAATGTTTACATTTTCCTAAAGCACCTAACACTTTTTTTTGTTTTGGTGAGATAGGACAATGGCTTAGCTCCTTTTGCTCACAGTTGTGTGTAATCCCCAGAAGAGCATGACAGTGAGTTTTAACTGTAAGCTGGCCAGATTGCAGCATTGTGTTGCATGTTTTGGGCACTCCCTTGAGGCTTTTGTAAGCTTCACAAAATTAATGGGCTCCGTGTGTGTGCAGTTGTATGCATGGGATTTTGGACAGCTGATAATTATTATTATTGGGTGATGAATCATGAAGGGAGGGGGTGTTTCAGGCTAGGTTAGTCTTTTGGCATCACCACAGAACTAGCTACAAATCCCCAGGGAATTCCTGTGGGATGTCAGCACTCCAGTGATACTCTCTTTAGACCATTTGAGTGTGTTATTGGGTACAGGGTGCAGTGGGAACCTTCCTCAGGCACAGAAGTTTACAGCAGTTCTCCAGGTCTGCACATAGAAGGCAGATGATACGAAATGCATGCTGAATTTGGAATTGGCAATGCATAATTTGCTCCTTTTTTCAGGTGTGCTGTCTAAGACTAAGGTGTCTTACAGTTGATCTCAGGCATCCAGAAGCTTAATGCATTCTGGTTTTTTTCATCATTGCACACTCTTTCCCATGTACCCAACATTCAGCATCTTGTTGTCTTTTCATCTGTTTGTTTTGGTATGTGACTTCTTTTAAATGATAGTCTAGAATTGACAGGTGTTGGAAGCTAAATAATAAAAATCCTTGCATAGTTTATGAAAGTCATTCAGCTATTCTGCCCTCACATGTAAGAAAACTAGATTAATTTTTTCCCCTACATGCAAGTAAATTAATTTTAACTATGTCCGTTACTATTCCCAACTCACATTCTTTTTTTGTTTTTTTCATTTAGGGGGATAATTAGCCCATTCCCAGCTTCAAAATGCATCCGATCATCCCCACTTCAGTGTATCTCTACAGCTGAAGGACATGCCAAGGCTGTGCTTTGTGTCGATGCAACTGATGATCTTCTCTTCACTGGATCTAAAGGTTGGACAAGCTCAATGCACCTCTGCTGCCTACAGAGGCTGCTTGGACAAACTTGGGGTGTTGTGAAATTGTCAATTTGTGCTTAGTGCTGTAAACAGTGGAAAAGGATGTTTTCTGCTTCCTGTGTGCATCTCATTGCCTGTCATTTGTAGTTAAAAGAGCTGCAGGGCTGTTGTGGGAGAACCTGTATTTTTAGTAGTCGCTAAATTTCTTACTGGATAGTGCTGTCAGTCTATGAACTTTTCAAACTGGTAGAAGCAGTGTTTTGAAGAAAATATTTTCCTGCTGTCTTTAGTAAATTTCCATTGTCATCCCTCAGTTGGGCTTGAAGATAACACAGCCAGACCTCAATGATAATTTTTCACTTACACCTTTTTATTATTGCTCAAAAAGTGATTTTTTTCATGTTAATACTCAGGTATGGTTTCTGTGTCTATTCTCTTTACTTGCTGTTAAAAAATATCAAGACACACACTTGGAGTGAATTGGCAAACTTTTGGTCTTGTAATTTTTGAGCCAGCATTTCAACAGTTGTGCAAGTGTATACAAATGTAAAAAAAGGACACTTACTTAGTTTTTGTAAATGTTGCTTAGTTGATTTCTGTTGAGATTTTGAATGTAGTGGATATATGAGGAGAAGAAAAAGGCGCTTAAAAGTTTTTTATTTTACATCTAGATTTTTATTCTAAAGTTTTGGGTCGAGGATTTTTTTTAATGTATGGATGCTTGTGGATGCTGCAAATATTTGCTTTTTTTGAGTCATATTCTAGCTTCTGATACTTATGGAAAAATTTTTCCTGTGTCTTTTATTTGGAAGAGAGTTTACAAAGTTTGGCTCTTCTCAAGAGTGTAGACAGCTGTTTAATTAAATAAAGTTAAATATTTTGGAAATTGTTGCTGAAGCAGAAAGCCTCAATTCACTGACATCAGATAATAGCTGCATCCAGTCCCAAATTCAGAAATGCCAGTAAGATCTCGTGTGCATCTCAGATTTTGGCTTTGGTCTTCATAATTGATATTTTTCAAGTGGCTGACACATTCTTCATACTCTTATAACTACTGGCTATACATGAAGCTTTCTCTTCACCCTCCCAGTACTTAGTTCAGTATAAATGTATGTCTGAAATTTATGAAGTGACACAGACATTGTGCAACAGGAGAATTTCCTGTGTTCTCTATTGGTGTTGCAAATTTCCCAAAAACTTCTATTTATGTGAGGTTACAATCCATCAAAGGTCACAGCATTTAACTTCCTTTGCTGCGGAATGAAAACGGTAACTGAAGCACTTACACTGGAATTTTCAGAGGTCCCATAAACGCTGAAGAGTTTGGATGGCTTTTCACCTCTGTAGTTTTTTTGTGGCAGCCATAACTCTGTCATACTAAGCCTCCAAACTCCTGAGCTACGTTTTGATGATGAATTCTTGAATTAAAAATTAATTTCTTCTCGTCATGTATCATCATCCACAACTTAGAGCCTCTAAATTGTCTATATTTTCACTTCCCCTGAGACTTCTATTCTTTTAAAATGCTATGCGAGTAAATATGCAGATCTTGAATAGACACTTAGTGATTAACCTTGCTTAGTTTAGGTGGAGAAAGATGATGCCCATGCGTATTCTTTGACCTATGTAATTTAGCTGTTTGTCTGCAATGTCTACATGAATGGAGTAAAATGTATGAGTGCAAATGAATGGGTGAACTATTTCTTTCAATTAACTGAGTTTAGGAAAAACGTGAGATTTTTATTTTAATTATTTTTCCCTTTTTTTGTTGTCTTTATTTAGATCGTACCTGTAAAGTCTGGAATCTGGTAACTGGACAAGAGATTATGTCTCTGGGGGGTCATCCAAATAATGTTGTTTCTATTAAGTATTGCAACTACACTAGTCTGGTCTTCACAGTCTCAACGTCCTACATCAAGGTGTGGGACATCAGAGATTCTGCCAAGTGTATTCGGACATTGACGTAAGTATGCTAAACCTCAGATGCCAAGAGTTCAAATGAGTATTAGATACATTTTATTGTATTTAATTCAATAGTGCAGTACAGTGTAATTTAAGTACACTGTCTGTTGGGAAGGAAAGCTTTCTTTACATGTTGATGCTAAGTCAGTATGGGGCACCATTAACATATGGAAACAGAGCAATTTACCTACCTGCCTATGGTGTTTTATCAAATGTTCAGCATTCATAATTGGCTTAGAGTCTTTTTTGCTCAGTGAAATGGGTTTGTTTTAAAACAGTGTATGAAGTATGGGGAGCAAAACGTAGCATTTGGTATTTTTTTCCTTTTTTTCCTTTTTTTTTTTCCTTCCTCTCTGTACTCAGGTCTTCAGGCCAAGCAATGCCTGCTGATGTGTGTTCAGGAAGTACTAACAGAACAGTTGCTATCCCAGCTGGAGAGAACCAGATCAATCAAATTGCACTAAATCCAACTGGCACATTCCTTTATGCAGCTGCTGGAAACTCAGTGAGGATGTGGGACCTGAAAAGGTACTGAACATCAGCAGAAAAGAAAGTTCTTTATATGGTTATATGTTCATAGCAAGCAAAGCCATGCTTATGAAAATCCAATGAAGTGTTTCATTGTTTTATGGTAGTGCCCACAAGCTGGACAAAATATGGTCAAGATATGGATCAACTGATCCATGCGGTGTTGCTTACTGAAATAATGATTTTCTCATGTGTTAATGGTGTGGTGAATCATTTCAGTAAAAATGACTGGAAAAAATGCAAGGTTTTGTTTGCAGGCACTATAAAACACAGGTGAATGCATGAATCCTGGCTAGTAATGCTTATGTGATGATGAAAGCCAATGGATGTAATGTAGTATAATATGGGACTATGAGTGCCATGCTATAATAGCACCTTTCCAAACAGAACCTGCTCCCAAAGAATGCATTCAAAATACAGACTGTTCTTAGGAGAGGACTGATTTGTCTTTACTTTCAAGTTTTTTAAGTCTTATTTTACATAAATAGGAGTTTTTGTTGCATTTAGCATAGATTTAACATTTACTTGTGGATATGAACAATTGAGTATGTGTAAGCTAGAGATGAGTAGTAGAGACATAGAGAAAAATAAAAAGGTCCCTTCTGTCAGAAACTGTGCTGTAGACTGTATTAGATATATAAAAAATTAACAAATTCTAATTTTTTTCCCTCATCCTTGAAGATTTCAGTCTACAGGAAAGCTAACTGGTCACCAGGGTCCTGTTATGTGCCTTACTGTTGATAGAATTTCCAATGGACAAGATCTTATTGTCACTGGTTCAAAGGATCATTATATAAAGGTAAACTACTAGTATTTGCATATTTATTTTAATAAACTCTACACATCAGAATGAGATGGAGGCTTCAGCAGAAATGACTTAGATCTCCATATTTGAAATGGGATAGCGAAGATGGAAATTGTTTCACCAGTCATGGATTATGAATAATGTTCAGTCTTAATAAATATCACTTCAGTGTTCTTTTTGTTTCATGGACATGGATGGATGGTTGTCTCTGGTTCAGCTTTTTCTTAATCCCCATTAAGTATGATGTCAGGTGTATAACGTCTTGGAGAAATAGTCATAACACCTACTCTTAAGTAACATTTAGCTCTTGAAAGTATGGTCAGTCATTGCCTCTGTTTTGGAGTGTGGACCTAATTGCTTCAGCAGAGACACTCTATGTGTTCCCCATAGAAAAGCATCTGAGGTCTAGCCCAGGATCTTTCTGAAGTGTTGCCCTAGTTCTGAAGCGAGGAAGGAGAGAGAGGTCAGCTCATCTCAGCTGAGGTGGCCAGTCTACTTGGTATCTTCATTAGCATGCAGCTTCCTCTGAGTTGTATTTAAAGTGTAGCCGGTGGTGTTAAGATACTTCCCTGCAGTCAGTTTGCTATTCTTGTCTGTTCCTTTGCTGTGGACAGACTACATAAATCCTTGTAAGTCTGCCTGCCTCTTGACTTGCACCACTGGAACATTCGGGGATGTTTCAGCCATATCTCTGTGCTGCAGAGTAGTGGGTGTTCTGCAAAGCGAATGCCTCCAGAATTGTTAAGCCACTTTGGATAATATAAATGATCTGTATGTGCATGGTATCTGAAGGGGGCCTGAAGAGAAGCCAGAGAGGGACTCTTTGTCAGGAGCTGTAGTGACAGACAAGGAGTAATGGGACACCAACTGAAAGAGGGGAAATTTAGGTTACATACTGAGAAGAAATTTTTCACTGGAATAGGTTGCTCAGGGGAGGTTGTTGATGCCCCAACCCTGGCAGTGTTCAAAGCCAGGTTGGATAATGCCTTGAGCAACCTGGTCTAGTGGGAGGTGACCCTGCCTATGGCAGAGGGTGCTGGGGCTAGATGATCTTTAATGTCCATTCCAACTCCTTAACATTCTATAATTCTATGATTCTCTGCATGTGTAGGTCTGCTGAGTCTGGTCACAGATACTGCCATCACCTGCCACAGAAAACTACTGTCTTGTCTATTGAGTCACCTCTGTCTAAATGCTTGATTTTTTTGGCCTATTGTTGATTTATTTTTTTTTGTTGCAGTTGAAACTGATGTGTGTTAATTGAATGCAGTAACTTTTAAAATACCATTAACTCACAAGGTATTATTTTACACTACCAACTTTTCCCTTTTTTTACTATCAAGCTTATTCATTCTAAAAGGCCAGTAAAGAACAAATAATAGGGGATGAGGTCTGGCATTTGCTTGAGGAAGTGGTTTAAAAAGTTACAGATCATCTGTTCCTCTTCAGCTTAGTCTCACTAAGGGAGTTCTGGCTCCCTAAAATGCAAAATGAATCAGGATTGCTTACACTGCTGCTCTAGGAACAAAGACCTGAAGGGTGCCTTAAATCGTTAAAACAACCTCACTTTAAAGAATCTGTTTTAAGAACTCATTCTTGGAGCACAGGCAAGGAGGCATGTGTGTCTAGTCCAGGAAAAGCATCAGCATGTAATGGTATGTAACCCTTACCAAAGCAACTTGTTTAGAAAAATATGTTAATGCCTCTTCCTGAAGCTGCCTGTGCAATTCTCCCACTGTGAGTCATGTTTCCCAAAGTCAATCATGAACTTTGTTTCTCTAGCCCATCACACAGTGTACATATAGGCCCTTGCTGAGAAACTACTGCATATATTTTATTCAGTCTTCCCAAAGCAGTCTTCTCTGAAGTCAATGAAGCATTCCTCCTTCAGGCAAGAGGTAAAAAAGGACAAAGAACTACTTCTGGTAGATAAATTCTGTCATATGTACATCATGATACTGTGGCCTGTAATAAGTCTTCCCAAGTTTTTTTCCTAAAATTATTTGCTGTATGACTCTCAAGCAGGTCAGATGGCAGAAAATGTTACATAACATACTATATTATTTATTTTAGATGTTTGATGTGACTGAAGGAGCTCTTGGAAGTGTAACTCCTACACACAATTTTGAACCTCCTCATTATGATGGCATTGAAGCACTTGCTATTATGGGAGACAACCTTTTTAGTGGATCCAGAGATAATGGAATTAAGAAATGGGATTTATCTCAAAAAGACCTTCTTCAGGTAATGGAAAAAATCGTGCAGCTACTGTGACTGTCATGCTGTAGAATTGTTTTCAAGATGTGTCAGTGTTCAGGCTCATACGATAGCTATTCATATAGACACTGATTTTTTAGCAGGAAAGGAACAGAGCAAGAAATCGTCAGTAATGGTCTTGGTTTTTACAGTAGCAGCACAGTTGCTTTTGCTTTTGTGTATGTAGCATCAGGAAATTCTAATGAATTCTAATGAATTCTATTTTAGCTCTGTGTATGTGGGATTTGTTTTTCTTCAGAATGAAGGCAGCACTTGCCTCATCTGTGGCTGGAACCATTGGATATTATCCTTGTCATTGACAAATTTTGAACTGAGAACTCATTAATGAGAAACAGTGTTTTAGATCAGGCTAGAAAATGTGCTTGTGAAGATGGTTTGCAACCTAATGCACTCCACTGAGCCTTACTCCTTTGATCTGCATTCTTCTTGTTACACAGTGCATATGTTATGTAACATATACAACACGCTCGTAATAATGTTTGCTGATAAGATCACTATTTTTGATAGAAAACATTTGTATGTTTTCCTTATATTAAAAAAAAGGGGAGGAGTGCAAAAGGACCTCAAATGCAGGGAATTTGCAATTTGTTTGGCATGAAGAACTTTGTTTTGCCTATGTGCTATGAGCTGGTTTCTTCTTTTAGGCCTTATGGGAGGTTGTTGAGGTACAGATATGATTATTTAACTCAAGACTGTGAGAACTGGAAGGCAGAAAAACAAATACTGGAAGAGAGCGCCATTTTTGCAAAATTTGGTGGTGTACCAATCATCTAATAATTGGAGGGGGGGGGAGGGAAGGAGGAACTTGTCTTTTATCAGCCTTTAATGTGCAGACTGGTAGCAAGGAAACAAATAGAATTTTAAAATTTTGGGACAGGAGAAAATAAGGGACTGGTCACCTTAAGAAGAAAATTTCAATATGGCATACTTAGTATTCCATAAATATTCAAACTTTCTTGACCATCTTTCAAAATTGTCCAGTTGGATGCCATTTTCAGAATACTGTAAAGACCTCACAGTTAAAATAAAGATTCATAAATGCAGCTTCTTACAGAATATCTTCACTAGGCCATATTGAGACATCTGCCCTCATATCTGCCTGTCCAGAGAAATGTACTAAGCAGATGGTACCAAAACCACAGGAATGGGAAAGATTTTGTATTCTGAGAATGACTTCATTAAAATTGTAAGAAGCGTCTTCACTCTTGCACTTTAGGCTCATTAAAAAATTATGCAATATGCATCTTTGCTCTTGCAATGATTCTAATGTCAGAAAGAATATGGAACCTGGGGTGAAGTAGCATGTAAATTGGACTAGTTGTATTCCTTTTCTTATTTTCCTTTCTTTATATGTACATTTCATAGTTTAGATACTTTGTGTTCTCCTGTTTTTTCTTGATTTTAGAAGTAGAACTTGATAAAAATTATCTCACACTTCCCTCTTCTTTCTAGAAAATGCTGTTTGTATTTCAAGGAAGTGAGACCAAAGTGTTTGACAAGATTTAAATATTTTTTTATTCATTGTCTTTTTTAGAGAATGAAGAGAAGTGCTGTTACTTTTGCTAATCCTGTGGTAATTCAGGGTGGAAAGGCCCACTGAAGGTCACACAGTGTGAAGTTGGCCTGCTGGCCTAAGCAAGGCAAACTTTGTAGTTAGCCCTGGTTTCTCAAGGCCTTGCCCAGCTGAGTTTTCAAAACCTCCAAGGTCACAAATTGAACAGCTGCTCTCCTTAAGCTACCAAGCAACCAAAACCTGAAACAACAGCTGAGTTGCTTTATAGTATAAATGCTAAATTACCTTGGAAGTCCTGTTTTGGCATGTACAGGTTAAACAGGTCTGATCCTCTATAATTGATGAAAATCACTTAACAATCATGCTATTCAAAAGAATTTGGAGATCATTTACTTCTCTTGGTGGTATACATCCCAAACCACAAAACCCTGCTGTGACAAAATTGAGATTTGTAAGAACCAATCCCCCTCCCAGTTTCACGAAGCATTGCAGGGCCAGACTACCTGTGTTGTGGTAGCAGTGTATATTATAGACGAAACACCAAGATGATCCTAAAAAGCTGAGTACACTCCATAATATGAGAAATGCAGCAAAGTAAAGCAGTTCCTACCAAACTGAACTGAAGAAGAGCCACTCTTGGTCCCCCTGAAAGATAGAAGAGTTGAACTATTATTTCCCCACTGTTGGTACCAAAAGAATGTTGCTCTCAGTTGATCTGTGCAGTGTTTTGCTTTCTGAATTAGAGGTAAAATGTTAGTGCCCTTTCTCAGTAAAGAATTAATGTGTTTTGTTAAGTGCAACATCACAAAAAGAGTTTGTAATAAGTAATGAGAAAAGAAGAAAGGCAAATGTAGAACCAGTTTGTGTCTTTCTGGTATATTTTTGAGCTGTATTTTGGATTTGATGTGTTTTTATAGCAGTTTTACAGACAGACTTGAAACATATACAGAGACCATATGTTCAAGAATGCATTCAAATATGCCTTTTAAATTTGATTTCTCTAAACTGATCTCTCTTCCACATGAGGTCAGTCGTACATACTGGATTTTCTTCTTGGTTTGCAGTACCATTTCACAAAAAAGAAACAAACTCATGGTAAAGAAGAAGCTTCATGGAAGTTAGCACCTTCCCTGCTCTAAAGGTGGAGAAGCCAACAGGGCTGGGATACACCCTGAGTCATGTAGCAGAACTGCTGCACGACAGGAATAGGGCTTACAACTTTGGATTTTTCCACTTTTCAGTTTGTTCCCCCAGAAGTTTTTGCAGCCCTATAAGACTTGCCTGCCTTTTCTTTTTCAGCAAGTTCCTAATGCCCATAAGGACTGGGTGTGTGCTCTTGGCCCCATACCTGGCGCTCCGGTTCTGCTCAGCGGCTGCAGGGGAGGCATCCTCAAGCTTTGGAATGTGGATACTTTTGCACCCATTGGGGAGATGAAGGGACACGACAGCCCTATAAATGCCATCTGCACCAACTCCAGCCTGATTTTTACAGCATCAGAGTGAGTTCTTCCCCGAGAATCTTTCTATTCCATCGTCCCTGCTAGAATTCTGTCCATGCAAATGCGTTTAGGACATTTTCAGTTGTGCGAGTCACTTTAGAGCAAGGATCGGAACATCTGATCCAGTCCATGCCCTTCAAAGCTTACCACAGCCATCTCCAAAGTGGGGTGTATGGATCCCATGGGATGCACAACATGATCCAGTGGGACACTGGAAGAAATTATTATAATTCAGTAGTACATGGATATAATGCATAAATTAATACGGCAGTGTGGTGTCAAAAAATTTTTGATGGTACGAGTGCGTGATCAACAACGTTTGGAGACCACTGATCTATTGCATGGAAGGGAGGATTTGGCAGTAATTGGGAACTTTATCAGCTTGTCTCTACAGTTGCCTTATTTCCTGCTAGAACTCATTCATGACCTGTGTGAATTTTTCTAAAAGCCCCATGGTATGTGGTTGTTTTCTGATGGGTTGGTTTGTTTGTTTCTAAGTGCTGGCATATAGCAGAAGCTTTGCAAGCCACTCTACTTTCCTTTAAACACCTCAAAATGAATAATTGTTTCCTTAATAAAAGTAAGCAAACTTGATACTTGAAACCTCAGGGGACTTGACCAAGAAAAACACCTTGTTCTGGAGAAAGTGCAGGAGACAGCAGCAGAGCCTGCATCATGGTGTAGTCTGAGCACAAGAGCTGTGAAAGCCGTTGTATTACATTCTAGTGCCAGTTGTGGAAGCTTCTGGCCTTCTGAATTAGGAGGTCTTTCTGAATTATAGCATGATTTCAGAGTTGTCAAGTTTTCATGTTTTTATATTTAAACATGAATAGATGGGCTGGAAGTGTCAGAGCTTATGTGTCTGTTTGCCTAAAGATTATTAATGTTTAGAACATACATACATCAGAAATTTATCATTTTTCTTACCATCCAAAAACATTGCAGCCTTTTGGCACTTCTAGCAATGTTCTTGAGGTCTACAAAATTAAGAGTATTCCTGACAATTTACAGTGAAATGAAGGCACAAGTCAGAAAACACTTGTAGCGAAGTGTGCCCTGCCTGCTGGCTTCTTTTGAAGGGGTTGCTAGTCACACAACTTAATTTTTGAGAAATTCATAACTTCCCTTTCACAGAATAAATTGCTATTTATTTTACTTTTAAATTATGATAGCAGAGTTTTTAACACATTCCATGTGCTATTTTATTTACACATACTTTAAAATAGTGTAAAAAGTGATTGTTTCCAAAAGTACAGAATTATAGATCACCTGTCCTGGGCTTCTGATCACCAGCTCACTGGTATGTGCTTTCCAGCACGTTGCCAAGGGATTTGGGTCTGTTTTTTTTTGTAGGGAGAGTTAGGACTTCATGTGGTCTTTTGGTTCTGCCCTGGTTTTACTTTTCCCTGTAGTAGACTGATGCCTCATGTGTAAATGGAGGCTTTCAGGTTTGATTTTACCTGTTATAACATGTCACACTCTTTTAATGACAGGAAGTAGTTGTGTCCTCAGAGTCTGTCTCCCTAATTCTGTAGCATGCTTGGTGTTTGCCTTTGGTCTTCCCAATTGCAAATAGCTACATAATGGAAGCTCTTCTCTGACGTTGATCTACTTAAACTACCATTAGCTGTATTTTAGAAAATTAGGTAATAGAAGAGTAGGATTTTACTTTCCTTAGACATGTCATCTTTATACTTTCCTAGATGGTTAAAGGTAATAGCCAGTGCTGTGATAACATTTAAGATTTCTTAACATTTTGCATCTTAGATTATAGTCTCCTGGAGGTGAAATAACCCTTGCATATGCATGAAAATGTTATTTTGCCAAAAATACCTTTCTGAATAAAACACTTGAGCTTTTAAGAAAGCTTCCCCCTGCCCCTCCCTCGCCCTTCCCAATCTCTCTCCTGCCCTGGTTTAATTAACTATCTCTAACATGGCTTTGTTTTGGTTTTCAGTGACCGGACTGTGAGGATCTGGAAAGCTCGAAATATAATAGATGGGCAGATCTCAGACACAGGAGATGCAAGTGAAGATCTTGCCAGTAATTGAAATAATTGGTATAAATGACTGTATTGATTAGTTTGAGGTACACTCTATGCAGTTTGCTGCATGTTTGTTAGGTAAACACTGATGACTGGAATGAACTGACAATGTGTGAACTCTTCCACTAGACCTGCTGTCCTTAAAATATGTACTGTATTTATCAATTTGTTGGTAACATGCTTGTGTCTCAACAGTCACATATGTATCTCTATATATTATGGCTGAATTTGTGTGCATACGTAATACTTGCAGTTTAACTGGAATTCAGTCTTCTCTAATGACCATCTCAAAATTATAACCTGGAATATATAACAAAAGCGTTCTGCTGTATTTCACTCACAGGTATCATCAGCTGTTTAGCATTTAGGGTAGCAGGGGAAGGATGGTGTCCCAGTAATAAGCCTTTTATTATGAGAGACAGTTTCAAGATTCTAAAGGTCATTTACACTGTTGATATGGAAGTGGAGTGAATAATAGATGGGAAGAAGCTGTTAATGATACATCTCTCTGACATGGCTGTATCCTGCTAACAGCAAATGCCATATGATTTGTGTGATGTTAGCATATAATCCATGTTGACCAAAGTTGTGCAGCTGCGTATACTCTATGCTCAGGACTAAAACTCAAATGCTCATAAACTGGTATGTTCTGTTTGTGTTTTGCCTATGTTCTGCAATGATTAGCTGTTCTTAATATCATGACAAATATATCTTAATCTATTTTTCTTATGGATTTATTTCTATCATCTCACATTTTCTTTTTTTTAAAGCAAATTGTCTTTCCTTTTTATCTAATTTTATATGCTGCTAAATGTATTTTAAATACACTGTTTTGCAAACCTTGGCAGTTACTTTGAGAACTGAACCACGTGTATTGGAAAAAGCTATGTAAATAGATGGTTGTATAAAGAAAATATCTTATCTTGTGCCTGTATGACTTTTAAAGCTCTTGGAGCATGGATATTGAGGGAGGATGTATAATTTACCCAACAGCTCTGAATATTAATTTGTAAATTCTGCAAATTTTAAAATTTTATGTAGATTTAGATACAGTGTTTGGATATTGAGGTTTTTTTGGTTGTTTTGTTTTTATTTTTCAGAAAATATCAGTCTGTAAATTACTGCTTGTGTAGGTAACACTTAAATAAAGACATAAATGTGAACTCCTTTTTTGCTTTTTTCATACTTCCTTACAAAAAATTCACTTCCCTTGCAAAGGTCTGGAATATAAAAAGCACAATTTTACACAATGCTTGCTGAGTAGTATAGCCCATGGGTTGTTCTGGTGTCCCACATCTGTGTTCTCATTGGCCATTTGTGTTTTGGTAGTACTTAGGAACCTTACCGGGATTCCCTCACACTGTGCACTGTACGGACTTGAAGTGAAGGAAGTGACTTCTGTTCCTGCAAGATGACACTTCTTACCTTATTACTTATGGTCTGTCAAACAAAGAAAAGTTCTGATGCCTCTATGGGTCTTGCACTCTGCTCAGCTTGAAAGGATCTGAAAATACTGCTTTTGAGTTGAGGTTACCAAATTATTCCAATTCTTGGCAGAAATGGGCAATGAATAGTATATATTGTTAAGAAACAATGTATAAGTTAGTTAAAATAAACAGCAGCAATACCAGTTAATGTTTGTCTTTCATGCTTTTCTGGCCACTCAAAGGGTGTACACACAATTGATTTGGGACTATATCACAACTTTGAGCAAAAGTCCTATTGAAGGGGGGTTCACACACAATACTCAAGTGAGAGGCTTTTTGTGTGCCTGGTGGAGAGGGGCCCTATTCCCTTGGCCCCATGAGCAGTAAAATCCATCCGTTGTGCCAAGCTACAGAAATCATGGCAACAGTGTGGTGACCCCTGGTTTGGGGGCTGAGCACTCCTCTGGGAAGTCTGGGTAGTTGTGGGCTTTTTTAGTGTATGTGTAAGATGCATATGAAAATTATGTTTTGCAACTGCAGAACAAAAGTCCTTGCAAACCTGGGAAATGCCTCCCTGCCATCTGGCTGCTCTGCTCTGGTGAACCATACTGTGAGGGACTGCATGGCAGCCTAAACTGCAGATGTTGCTCTCTGGTGATGCTTGACAGTGCAGACATTTTGTTTTGCAAAACTACCTCCTGATAGGCACCAATATAACTCAGGGAATGTTTTTATAGAAAGATTTAGTTTTTTTCTTCCAGAAAGATATTCCGTCTAAACCAGGTCTTACCATGGAACACAGCTTTACTCTGAAAGCTCTTGCCATCAAGTAATTGGAAGAAAAATGTCATTTTGTAAAGGTCACAGTATCAGTGTCATGTTCTAATGGAGAATTCTTTGACTGTTTATTTTTCTCCAAATATAATTTGTGCTGTAAAACCACATATGTGACAAAAGATAATATGAAAGCAGAAAAAGGTAAGAACTGGACTCCAAAGATGTTTGAAGATGATGTTTGTTTGATGTATGATGTCTGAAGATGTTTGTTTCAAAAGGAAATGAAAGTGGTCTCTGAAAAATTAATTCTCTAAGAAGTCATGGGAAAATAATGTTCCCTAAGTTGCAATTCAGAAGTTAAGCAAAGTTTGTGGACAAATTACTGACTACATCTAATCTGGTTAGATATGCTCTTAAATACAGAGAAGGTCATGTGTTACGATTAATCTCATGAAAGATACGAATGTCAAGAAAATATTTGCAATGTTTCTGATTGTGTATTGGAACAAGTGCTTGTTGTGCCCCTGCCTTGTATAAAAGGCTCCAGGCTTCCTGCAGAAGTCCTCCTTTGACCATGGCAAAGATGAGGAGCCTGTGTTTCCTGGCTGTTGTACTAGCAGGTAAATATACTTCATGGTTACAAATAGCACTTGTGTTTTGTCATAGGCTTCAAAAGCAAAGTATAAATGTGGTAACGATAAAAGAGTTATTAGAGGCGGTGATTATTTTCCATGTAAAAGGAGAGATCAGGCATGGCACTGACTCCACCTGGAGTGACTGTGGGAGGACAATAGACCTGATTTGTTTAGACATATACCCCAGTCCTAGAGAGTATTCAGCTCTTGGGCACAGGCACATGGGAATCAATGGGATCATTCAGCTCCTGAAAGTGCTATTGTGTATTTGCTATTGTGTTTTCTGTGATTTTTACCCTAGCAGTTAATTTGGTCCAGAGACTAATACAGGGAGAATACATATTACGTTGCTAGAGGAGGGAACCTCTGCAGCAAATGCCCTTGAAATGTACAGATGAACCAAAAATGTAAAGACTAATACTATTAAATTAAAACCCATGCAATAATACTTTAATTCTTTCCTTATACTTTAATACTAGTTTGCAAAATTGAAGTCAAGGTTTTTAAAAATCAACAAGGATAGATTTTCATGTATATCTTTCCCACTACCTTGCTTTTTAGCTTCTGTTCCCATGGAAATTATCATGGAAAAGCAGCAAGTAGCCATAGCTGTTTCTATATATTCTGCTGCTTGTTTGGATTTAATCTTCTGTATATGCTTACAGACATGGGCCATAAATACAGTAAAAATGATGCAGAGATTTTTTAGTTATTTTTAAAAGTAGGGAAGGAAAATTACATCTTCCCACTTGCTCCTATCACATTTATACAACAGTACAGGAACAAAGGATGAATGAGGTTGCAGCCTTGTTTAGGTGCTTACACCTGCAAGTGTTTCTTTTTAAAATTTACTGGAAAATGTAAGACTTGCATTAATAGGAGACAAAAAAATTCTTGACTCCTGCTGGGGCAGTATTTTTCACTTGAACTAGCTTATTCATTCACCTTATCCTTCATAAGAAATATTTTTAAATATTTTGCACTACAAATGAGTTCATAAAATCTCCCACAAACCTATGCTATGTAAAATGATGCCACATGAATAATCTGCTGTAGTATATTCAGTCATACTCTTTGATTTCAGCAAAGAAAATGCATATTCTGCATTTGACTCCCATTGGAAAACGCACCCCAAACTAAGATGAAATGTGATGATTTAATTTATTTTGTGCTCCAAGAAGAAATACTTAAGGGATTGTAGAAAGATGTTCATAGGGCTATTATGCTTTAGATGAAAAAGAGAATCAGAATTTAGAGCTTTCCCATGTGTCAGATCACGAGGGGTGAATACTGGACAGGGAGCAATCAGCCTGTGGAACATGACTCTCTGATGCAGAAAACAGAAGTGGAAGCCAATCCTACCTGCTTAGCAGCTGGCAAAGGTTGACAGCAAGATAATTCCTGCTAATTCCTGCCTCTAGAAGGTAATACAAACTGCTGTGGCAGTGAGTAGCAAGCTCAGCTGAGCACCCTGAGAACATCAGACTTGAGTGTCAGATCCTCCTGTATAGAGAGGAGGCTGAGAGTTTTCTCACAAGAAAAATATAGATGGCACTCAGCTCCTGCATTCCCATCCCCCAATTTGGAAATCAACTCTGGCATTGCAGCATGATGGCATTCTACTGTTCTACTCTGTAAATTTTCCCAGTGTACATAATAATTGCTTGTGCACATCTGCTTGTAAATTTCTTTCTATGAAGAAGCTTGCACTGCATCTGCAATCATGTTTTAGGCTTTCAAGCACACAACAGTGCACATTAAAAAATAAAGCAGAGGTATTAGTCATTTTATAAAAAAGAGCAATTATGGTTCAAGTAGGTTTAATCTTCGAACATCACTGTAATGACTAAAGTAACATAAATTAGCTTCAAAATAAGTATGCTGCCTGAGGTATGCCTGCTGTCTCTCAGAATATTTGCTAGCAGTAGTTTGTCAGCGTGGCAGAGAGCTGGTCTTTCCATCCCCCTGCTCTTGGGAGGCTCACAGCATGCAGGGGAACCACAGGGCTTGACCTGCAGCTGTAAAAAAAAGGAAATACTTAGCAGGATGATTCTGCAAGTGACTAATATGTGCCTTTTCTTTTACTGCTGGCATCTTCCCTTTACTCATACCCATATATGTATTAACACAAACTACTAACACTGCATATATAAGTAGTCAACCAATATAGAAGAGAAACCCTATATGAACATATATATATATAATCAGAACTTTTCTATTTGTATCATACAAGTGCATGCTGATACCACATTTTTGTATCTCTATAGATAGAGAACCTCTGTCTATAACACAGTAAATATTACATTTTAATATTGATAGCAGTCCTTATGGAAGCACTCCACCTATTCAGCCAGCCTGCAGTGTTGCTTTCAAGCCTCACCAGCAGCTTCATTATCTTATTTAACTTTCCATGAGTATTTCAAGCAAGTTGTGTAGCTGAGCACAAGCAGCTCTGAGCACTAAATAATACAGACCCACTACCTCAGCTTATGAAAGAAAATGGTTGTTGCTCTTGCTTGGTCATGAGCAGGCTGCTCTGCTTTCATCTTAGGCAAACAGACCATGGGTGTTAGCCCTAAAATGGGGGAAAAGCACATTAAAAAAAAATAGAAATAAAGATGTTTCTGTTGTTGTGGGATGGTTTTTTTACGTGGTTCTCTGCTGCTCTGACTGCTTTTTCCTGACATGTCCAGCCCTAGGTGGGTGCCTTGGCTCCAGCGAGGCTGAGCAGTGCCCTGGGGCCGTTGCAGTGCAGAAGCGCATCGACTGCCACCCCCAGCCGGGCGCTTCCCAGGAGGTCTGCGAGGCGCGGGGCTGCACCTGGTGCGCCACCGATGTGGCCAATGCTCCCTGGTGCTTCTTCCCTGAGGACAGTCCCTATGGCTACTCTAGGGCTGGGAACGTTGAGAAGACAGATAAAGGCTGGAGGTAAGTGTGTGGGCTGGCACTGCCCCACAGCCACCGTTGCTGCCCTGAGGGCTCTCGCTGAAGACTTTCCCGAAACTGCTCCAATACTCACCTTGTGACAAGGAAGGTAATGGACGTGTTTCCCTGTGCATATGCTAGGGGCTCTGTACTCTCATCACACCGCTGGTGAGGAAGGCAGGAGCACAAGGGTATCCCTGGGAGCTGTGTCAGGAGATTGTGAGGTCTCCTTACTTTGATGGCACCTTATTTTGTAAGCATTAAGGAGAGCCTAGGCTGACCTCTTGACAAGTCAATGAATTAAATAGCTGACACCGAGTAGCGGAGTTGTTCCCCTGGCCTGCCCCAGGATGGTCTCAGCCAGTGATTGATGTGTTTCCACTGCAGGATCACACTGAACAAGCGCCAGTCCTTGTCCCTCTTCGGAAATGACATTTCCCCAATTGTCCTGGAAGTGGAGTTCCAAACAAGGGACAGACTCCGTTTCAGGGTGAGAATCTGAGGGGTTGGAATCATTTCACCAAAGCAATGCATGCTAAGTAGGGAGCTAACCTGCCCCCTCCTCACCTTGCTTTAGCTCTACGACCCCAACAAACAGCGGTTTGAAGTCCCACTGAAGATCGATGGCCCCGGCGTTACCGCCGAAGAAGCCAACTATGAGGTGGCGTTCTCGGATGACTCCACGCACTTCACCATCAAGAGGAAAAGCACCGGCACCGTGCTGTGAGTACTGGATGTGACTCATACTGCTTTTTGTAGAAATCAAGTGTGCCGGGGTGAGCACTGTTTCTTCACACCCTATTGCTTGAATTTAGGTGACAAGGGGTCAAAAGCCAACGGGATGTAATATAAATGCAGATTTATGCATTGCCCCTGAAGGGCATTCATTATTAATAGGAGTACGTGCCTGTATAACAGACAATTATCTACATACATGTATAAAAGGTTATTCAGGAAGTCAAATGACTTTTGAGAGTAAAATTTCATGGCTTGGGATGCAGGTAGGCTCAACTCATCAAAGCACTGAGTTAAGATTTCTGAAATTTGAGGTGTCAAGAATTGAGCACCAAATCTCCTGACACTCTCTAATCAGCAGGTCTAGCCTTTAACTTCACTGAATACTTTACTTCAGTAAATAGCATCGGTGGGTCTAGTTTGTAACAGTTGTATTTTCAAGCTGGCATTGGAATTTTAACTTCAGCAAAAGCTCCTCTCACAAACGTCAGCAGGTGTCATAATATCCCCTTCCCTTGGCTTCCACCAACATATCTCTAGAGCATAATGCTACTTAGGAAAAGAGTGCCAATCAAGGTGCACTCCTGGCTGCTGCTTTCAGGAATGGTACAGTGAACAATGTAAGGATGGCTTAAAATGAGTGATGCAAATAAGACAATACAGCCTCTAGAATGTTCTGTAAATGGAACCACTATGCTGGGTTTTCCATGAGCTGACCATCCTTTTAAGTTACACCATTTAAGTCTTACAACATTTCTTTATATATGTCACAGTCGATTCTGTAGTCTTCTTTTTTGCATGCTCAACGTATGTATTATACGTTACTCTGATAATGAAAATAATTTAAATTCTCATCAGGCTTAACAGTTCTGTGTAAACAGTGGGCTTATGTTAAAGGCCCAGTTTTCTTCTCTTTGTAATAAAAGGCTTCTCTAAAGGCTTAATAATTGGGATGCTGATGTAAGAGATGAATGCGTAATGAGACAAGGTGAGCGGCCTCATTCTCATTCAGGCCTCATCATCTTAACCCAGACCCCAAGAGTTTAGCCTCAGTTAGTTCAGGTCATCCTCAAACTTGAGACATCCCAGCTAAGGGAAGGGGCCTGCCACGGAGCAGGGGAGCACAAGTCAGTCTCCACTCCGCAGCTTTCCAGGAGGGTGCATTCACTAGCCTGCCACGGGCCCAGGGAAGCCTCTTCCATATCCCTGCCAATGGGGCACCCCTTGTCCCCCAAAGCCAGTGCCCAGCAGTGGCACAGGTGTGGGGGGCAGCAGCACTGTGCTGCAAAGCCTAGGGAGTCAATGGGCAGCCTTGGTTAGGAGCATCTGTACAGCAGTTGGCAGCAATGCTCTGCTCTCAGGCATTCTCATGGGAAACCATATGCTACCTCCAGGAAGGCAAAGGAGTGCTCCTGAAACTCAGATGATCTCCAAAAGAGGAAATTGCAGGTGAATATGATGTACAGTTAATGGACTTTATCCTGCAGACAGTGGCAGGGCTGCTACTAGAAGATGCTCTTCAGCAGAGACACAGGATTTTGTATAGAGAAAGGGAAATTACATGTTCCTGGGAATTTCTGTTTCATGTGAAATGGCATAGCCAGTACCACAGACTGAAGGATTCTGTCAGGGAACCATTCCTCTCATCACTGAATCGTATTTAGAGTTATATCCCCCGTCTGGAGAGCAAGAATACTCCTCCTTCATTTGCTTGCATGTCCATCCTGTCAGGGTAAGGGAATGCAAATCCTCAGGGATGACTCCACAGTCTGTCTTAGAGGGATTTGCAACCTCCTTAGTCACCAGAAGAGCTGTGCAGATGGAAACCTTTCAGAACAGGAAAGCAGGTTATATATGCTGACCTAAAAGCCATGGCTGGCTGCATTTGCTTCACTGCAGAGGATGAACCCTCAGCAAGCAGTGTTATAGGAGCATCCCCATTAGTGGCTGCACTTGACTGGCTGGGTCCAGGGGAACACCGGTGGCATCTGGCATGTTAAGTAGATTTTCATGTTAGTTCCACCTGCCCAAAGGCAGGTTAATATGCTAAACCCCAAATCTTTTCCTTTGAGCCCCTTCCAAAGGTGGGGGCTGCTGCTCCAGGGTATCCAGTATGTCCAGGGCAGGCACCAAGCTGCACAGCTGGTGGCCTCTCTGGCTGCACCGGGCTAAGGCAGGCTGTGAGGGCAAGTGGCCCTCAGAAACAGGCAAGGTCCTGACACCTGGAGGGACTTCAGCCTCCTATTTTAAGATGTGAATGGCCAAGGCCTTGCTGTCTCAATGAACAGCTGAATCAATCATATGCACATAAATACTGCTTAGAACAATTGATGTGAGCGAGTGAAGCCTCTTCCAACAGCTGCTGCAGTTGCCCTCTTCAGGTGTGGGTGGATAATAACTTGTGTCTGCACCAAACCGGGGAGGGATGCTCTGCTGGACCTTTTTAACATTTCTGAAGATCACTTTCCCATGGTAAAACAATTCCAGATCCTCAGATGTCTGTTTTACCTAATGTTCCTTGTCCCTTGCTAGCAGCTTCATGCTCCTGGATGACCAACCCCCCAAAAAAGCCTAAATTCCCTCATGATCCCCAGTGTGTTCTGGCACAGCTGACAGACCACCTGGGGAAGGAGTAGCCTGTACCAAGCAGAGGCACGATATGGGTTTGGACTTTTTTTTCCAAAGTCCATGTCTGTGTTTCACTGCCCTCCTTTCTGTGGTGCAGTCTGTCCTGCCATCCGTGTCTTTGTGCCATAGGCTTTGAAGCAGTGGGGTGGCTGATGGCAGTCTCCTGTCTGTCAGCTGGATAGAAAACCCTGTCTCTGCTCTGCCACTCTTGCATGCAAAGCTTCCTTCTCATGAAGAATGATTTAATTCCACGTGGGAAATGCTTCAGGGAAGAGACAGAGAAGGCATTCTGGTATTCCTGAATGTGCTTTGTGGATCTTTCTCACACCTGCTGCATGGAAGGAGACTTTGCTGTAGCTGAGCTACCCAAGGAGGGCAGGACACACTCAGGGCTCCATGTAATCACAATAACAGGGGAGAGGAATAAATTATGTGAGGGGAGAGAGATTAACAGCTGATTGCAAACCTCATGCAGAGCCAGGAGCAAGAATAAAAAGCCAAGTCCTATTATATTTTCAGCTCACTCCAAGATAATCAGGTGACAGCCACTGCTTCCACCTGCATGGTGTAAAAATTAGACAGGGTCAGGTAGGGAGATGCTGGAGGCTTCCAGGATCAGGATCTCTTGGGCTGCCTCCCTTTGCCCTTCCACTAATGCCTTTTGGCTTATTCCCGCTTATTGTTTCCTTCTCCCCCACTTCTGTCCTATGTCCCCTCCCATCCTGCTTGCTCCTGCTCCTCTTACCCTCTCCAATGCTTCTACTGTTTCACTGGTAGCCAGGCAACATACTTTTCTATGTCAGTAGCTCTCCAAAGCCATAGGAGTGAAGAGGTGCTGTGTCCAGGCATTCACTGGTGAGGTGCCAAAGGGGTCAGATGAGACCCAGGGGCAGGCAGAGCTCCCACTCCCATCCAGTGTCAGCTGTTTTCTGTTGTTCTGGGGAAAACCAGAAACCTGCACCTGATGTAAGGCTGCAAATCACAGATATGTACCATGAGGGACAGGACCTGGGGCCTGGGTCTCCTGTCCCAGAGGTGAAGCTCCCAAACTAACATTTTTGTGGGACAGCCGAGTCTGCAGGGATCCTCTCCCCACTCTCATCATGCTTGACAAATAAGTGTTCAGGCAAATTGGTATGAGCAGTGGCAAAACACTTTGTCAGGAGATTTGCTTTAGCTTAGTAAACCCTTGCTCACAATATTCTAGTTGTCTTGCAGCTCTAATGGAAAACTCTCATATCGTCAGCCATATTTATTGTTTACAACAGTAGAGACAGGAGAGAATATATTGTGTTGTAATAAGGCAGGTGAGGGAACTAAATAGCCTCTATGTTGTTTCATGGCACATGCACTCAAGTTAAGTGCTATTCTCCTTCCTGCTCCTGCTACACTAACAACAGCAACCACTGGAGGAGGTAGTATCAAGAGTGAGCATGAAGGCTTCAAGAAACCATATATTTCATAAAGAAGAGAGACTAAAAGGCTGTGAACTGTTTGCTCCAAGGCAATGATAAATAGCAAAGACATACTCATTTTGCAGTGTGTGACTACTCCGTGGGACTCATTGTCCCAGGGCAGCACGGACATGAGAGGTTTAGCAGGATACGCATTCACGCATAATAAAAAAGTCATCTGTAGGAAAAAAACCCAGCCCAAACTATTTTTGTCTCCATGTTTTCCAGAATCAGTTAATTCTATGAAAACAGACAAAAACTTCCTCCCTAAGCAGATTATTGCAAGACTGCCTCTAAGTGACATCTTATGCTTTCCTTTGTGATATCAGGCCTGGGCCATTGCTGGCGACAGGCTGCAGAGGGATGGACTACTGATTTGATTCTCCACTTTAATATCCTGACTGTTCTTTCATGATGTCATACAAGTAATGGAAGGCAGAACATTTTTTTCCAAGCCAGATATGGGCTACTTCCTCTCTATTAAGAGTTTGGAATACCCTGTTTGCTATCACTTGGGAATATAAGGCACAAATAACCAAAATCTAATCAAGATTTTCCCTAATTTCCAAGAAGGCTGCTGCAGAGTTCAGCCGCCTTTTTTATCGATTGTGGTAGTAACCACAGACACCACTTAGCATGAAGACATTTTTACATAGGCAAGGCTATTAGAATGATTTATAATGCTATTGTCTTAAATTGCAGTTTTGCTGAAAGGAACAGGAGCAAATTGTATGCATTATGGGTAGCTTGGGTTTGTTCCTAGTTTGTAAGAGGCATTGTTTTAGTCATCTAATCATTAAGATTTATGTTACATAGGCAAGAAATGTTGTAGGTATATCACTTATCCAAGTATTTTTTAGAACAAAAATAAAGCCTTATATATCCAGCCACTTACAGGACATGTCCTGATGCAATGATGAATACAGTAGGGGTAGAGCAGAACTGTGTCAATAGCTGTAAATATACCCCACAGTTCTTTTTTTTTTTTTAAAATGTCATGTTTGGGGAAAACTTGTTGGTTACTTGTGCCAACTTTCTCCACCTATTTGATAAATCACCTTCAAAGTAAGATAAGCATATAAAAATTCATTCCTAGTGTGCCTTCTGCAGTCCAGTGGTGTCCCAAAATTTACAGCTAATAAGGATTACAGCTGTTGTGAAACTATGTGTTATGGTTTAACCCCAACTAAACACCACACAGCTGCTTGCTCACTTCCACGCCCCAAAAATGGAGAAAATTGGAAAGATAAAAGAAAACTCATGGGTTGAGATAAAAACAGTTTAATAATGTGAAGAAAGTATAATAATAATAATAATGGTGGTGGTGACAATATAATTAAAAAGAATATAACAGAGAGAAATGTAAAACCCAAGAAAGAAAACTGATGCAAATGAAAACGATTGCTCACCATCAGCTAACTGATGCCTTATCAATCCCCTAGCCATGGTGTGCCAGCCAACCTTCCTGCTAGTTTTATTGCTCAGCATGAAGCCATATGGTGTGGAATATCCCTTGGGTCACTGGAGTTCAGCTGTCCCAGCTGTGTCCTTTTCCAGCTGCTTGCACACCTCCAGCCTACTCACTGACAGGGCAGTGTGAGGGACAGCAAAGGCCTTGACTCAGTTAAGCATTGGTCAGCAATAACTAAAACATCCCTGAATTATCAACAGCTTCCAGCATAAATCCAAAACACAGCTACTGTGAAGAAAAATAACTCCAGCCAAAACCAGAATTCAGTGGAAATGATTTTTAGCAATCTCAGATCAATGGAAAACCATGGAGACCTGTGCTCTTAAGATGGTGCTCCTCAGCATCTCAAGTGGATTGGGTCAAGGGCCAAGTATATTTGATGTTCTTATGAAAATAGGGTCTATACTCCTCACTCCCTAAGGTGCTTTAGTGCTTTATAGGAAGTCTGTGCACACTGTGATAGCCCAGGCCCTGTGGAAAGGTATGCCCAAGCTTTGCCAGCAGGCTTAGACCCCTTTTCTGATAGCCATGAGAAGTTACATCTGAGTTTACACACAGTTCATATGTACAGTGGTCTGCAGGCCAAAAATAACAGATGTTAGAGAGGACATTTTCTCCAAGCAACTGAGTGGGCCAGCTGTTTACAGCTTAAAGCAATGAGCTCAGTTCTCCAGGATTCATTGCAACAGGAACAAAAAAAAAAGAAACAAGTTAAAATTATTTTTGAGTGTCCAGATAATGCATGATGCATGCCCTAATAAAGTGTCATATATATGTCCCAAGCCCTAATTACATATCATATATGTGTCCTTCCTAATTCTGGAGGTTTTGTGAAACTCTCTTTAGAAGTACCGCCACGTGCTTGGTCATGGCAGGTGAGTCAGTGCTTTCAGCCATTGTAAACACTGCCATTATTGGTTTCCAATAAACCTCAGCAGAGAGAAGTTGTTCAACCAGGTAAATCATTGTGTCCAGTTTGGATTACATGGGACCGAGGATTGGACTCCCGAAAAACATTTTGCACTGCCTTTTAGTCATTCCCCTCAAGTATTGTGACAATATTAGTCATAAACTACACCTTCAACATGAACATGATGTTTTATCCATCTGCCTACACACCTTCCTTTAATACTACTTCCTTGGTCCGCTGCTGTAATGTTTCATCCTGCTGGCCAGTGAGTTGACTGCTGGGTGTGAACTAGTTCCCTCGCTGGCCAAAAATGCTAATTTTTACACAGACATTTTTAACATGAATCATTCTTTTCTTGCTGTTAATAGAGAGGTTTACTCTTGAGCGTAGTGCACAGTGTTTGGAAGAACACATTAGTTTTTTATCAGTCAGACTAAATGGACAGGCAGCAGCTGACTGTTCACAGGCAACAGAACAGGCAGACATGTGGGGAGGCCAGTTTGTATTTCCACAGGCAGGAGTATTCACATCTCACTTAACTAACAGGTTGAGACTTTCCACAGTGAACACGCTTGCATCTATTACATCCTGTGCAAAGAGAAGCATTCTTGTCCTTACAGTCTTTGTCATGTCTAACTGCTGGTAGGGGTTGAATTTTTGACAGTGAACAACTGTTCAGCTGTATTTTTAGATTTTTTAGATTCCTTCTGTTGTTTATCAGAGCACTGTTATGGTTCGTAGGACTCTTGGAGGAGAACCACATAAATTCCTGCACATGTGATGTCATTTTATGCTCTTTCCTATTTTGTTCCTTCTATCTGCTTTAAACCAGCAGGAGGGGAGGTGAGAGAAATAGAATATTTTCTTTTGTTGTATCCAAATGTTTAAGGAATGTTTAAATAATGAAAGACATCATTTTTTCATTTAAATTATTGCTCTTTGCCAAGCAAGCTCATTACCAGCAAACAGACAGAATAAAACAACAGCCTACCAGAGTGCAGTGCAGAGGACTCTGGAAGGTGCTTGAGAGTGGAGGCAGAGAGAGGTGCCAGAGGAAAACCTGTCCGTGCTGTCCTCCAAATGGAGATGACATAATGATGCCTGGGAAAAAAGAGAGAGTCATTACCAGCCTTTTAATGTCATGGTTAATGCTATATTTAGTGCATAGCCGTCTTGGCATGTGAAGGCATGAGGAAAGACGAGGTGGATGGGGAACAGTGGCTGGTGACACAGCACGGGGAGCTGCACTGGTGGGGGTGGCAGCCCCTGGGGAGCTGAGCAATGGAGGGATGCAGACTAGGGCACTGTTTTGGCAATGTTATGCAGAAGTTGAGTGCGTCACATCTGCCTGAAGGAATGCATGAGTCATAAAACAGTGTCTCCATGACATGTAAAGGTATGGTGGGGCAGAGGGCTTGTTCCTAGGATTGTGGTTTGCACCACCCCAGTGATGCTTCTGGCCAGGGAGGGCACCTGATGAGCTGAAGGAATACTTTAGTGCTATGGTAACACTAATTGTTCTCATGATGGGAATTCTCAGTGCTGTAACGTGGATACTACAAATATATAAAGACTTACCTCCTCTGAACAGACATCATGGAGAGGGATCAATGAGTTAGGACAGATATTTAAGCTCTTTCCAAATAATTTCCCCTCTGGCACCCTTTACTTTTTGCATAACCCTGTGATCTGCTCAGAGCAGTGACCATTCCTGCCTTGGCACAGAGTAAAGCTGTGTGACAGCTCTCCTTTGGACAGGAATACAGCTCTAGAGCCCACCCCTCTTCCAACACAGCAGCAACTTCTTGCAGAGAAGCCTCTGTTTGCCAAGGGCTGGATCTAATTCTCAGGGATATTTTGTGTACATAACCCTACTAAAAGAAAAGAATCTTATTCAGTGCTGTGTGTGGGTGAAGATGATGGAAGGGAGGGAAGGAGGGGTTCCTGGTGACAAAAAGAAAAATAAAAAAATCAAGAGCTAAATAAAATTCTTATTTTTCCTGCTTGTAAGAAAGGCTAAATAGACTTTTTAAAAAACACTCAGACCCTTCAATATGTGGGCTTGAGTTTGTATTTATCTGGGACAATTTAGGGATTGATTGTGACTGCTTTTGGCACGGAAAGGCAAAAGGGTGCGTTAAGCATCCCTGTAGTGGCTGTCCTTGTTTCTTCGTGGGGAGAGGCAGGCCATTGTGTTGGGAGAAGCGATGCCTTCCCAGTCCTCCCAGCAGCAGGGATGTGTCCCCAGGCAGAGGTACTGATGGCATGGGTGGCAGGCGACTCACCAGGGAGTGCTCCCCTTGTGGGAATAGCGCTGCTCCTCACTGACACAGGCCATCTTCCACTTCTCTGATTTACTGGTCAATTTGATCAACCGTTTGTTTTTTGTCCAAATCATTGACAGAAGACCATTAAAAGGAAAGTTATGCCACTTCTGTGCTCTATGGCTTGAACGCATTTATTTTAACTAGCTGTAACGAATTCATGGTTAAACAAGGCGCGAGAGAGTGCTATTTAGTTGTGGTACTCATGGCATACACAGGATCATTAACAGAACACTTCTCCACAGCTTGACTATGCTCTCCTCCATCTAGCTTGCAGCTCGTTATGGCACAATAGATAGGAAACAGAATGTAACACCTAATTAAAATGTGAGCCTGTGTCCACAGATGGTTCAATAGAAATAAAGGCACTAAGCTGGTGAGAGAAGCAGGAGAGAGCCATCACAATAAAAACATCTTGTTCAAGCAGACTCTGGAGGAAGCTATGCCTCTACCTTAGGCACTTGCATGAAGCTGTGGGTAACATCAACGCCCAGGTCCTGATACAGCAAAATCTTGAAAACTAAAAGCTGATAAAAACTAAATGTCTGTTTTTGTCATTAAGGATTCTGAACTCCACTGTGTAATAACAATTTTTAGCCATTACTGTTGGTTGTCATAGAAATATCACAAGTAACCACTTATTTTGGTAATAGATTTATAGATAGTGTCTCCTATTATTTTAGTTGTTCTGTTCCAAAATTATGTTGATGCTTTTTTTTTTTATAACTAGATATCTGCAGCCATTGCAAGATGAATTTAAAGTGCATTACATTAATCATGTAAGAGGCATGCATAGAATTTAATGGGTTTTTAATATTGTTATTCTCCAAAATGCATAAAAAGTATAAATAGCCAGATGTGAACTTATAATGATACACACCAAAGATAAGCAAACTGATCATGTCTTCCTCTCTTTGTCACAGCTGGGACAGTCCCCTAGTCGATCTGTTTTTCTCCAACCAATTCCTTCAGATCACCACTACTGTGCCATCCACTTCTGTATATGGATTTGGTGAACACGAACACCCGACCTTCAAACACAGCATGGACTTTGTTACCTATGGCATGTTTGCCAGGGATCAGGCACCAACGGTAATTCAGTTTATGCAACACTTTGTCCTAACTTGTATCCCCAAAAGGAGGTGGCAAGCATGGAATGTCACAGGTTTTTCAGGTACCCTCAGGTTTTAATTAAATGACAAAGCCATGAGTCATTTTGAGAGTACTTTGAAACTTTTCATCGGAAGCTTTCTCACAGTGTGGTTTTCAGAAAAAAGTGCTTTGTGTGCCAAGATCATGGTTCAGGAAAGCATTAAATTTCATGCTCAGATCAATTCCTGCTCATCCAGGCAAGCAGGACTTCAGCAGGATGCATTAGCTATTTAGCTAAACTGCAGTCAGTGGTTGATGAGTCTGTTTTAACTAGCAAAGGAATTCTTACCCATGCCATTTTGGAGGGTTTGGCAGAATATGAAAGGTTTGACTGAGAAAGACTAAAAAATGTCATTGGGATGAGGCAGAAAAAAATTAATTCTTTTCTGTCCATTTGACTTCACACCAGTTTAGATGAAATATCCCAAGCTTTTCAAAACAAATCTCTAACTATGAATGAATTTCTTTTCTTGTCTATGTATATGTAACTACCTGATAAAAACTATGAAAAATGACAAAGTCAAGCCGTACTTCATATGCTGTTTATGTTTCAGTCATTTGCCAACCTCTATGGAGTTCACCCTTTCTACATGTGTGTAGAACCTGACTCCAATGCCCACGGTGTTCTCCTTCTGAACTCCAATGCACAAGGTAAAAAGATGTATGGATTCCCTATATGGACTACATATAGAAAAATGACAATAAGTATAAGAAAGTGCTTTACTGGTTGCTTTTTCAATATGATACAAATATGAGTGACTGTTCCCTAATTAAGCTTCCAGGAATTACTATAGAGTTTTCAAAGGGATTTAATTAGAATAACTTTTGAATAAGGTGAGGTATTTTCAGTGAAAATATATGCTTAACTTTTTTTGAAAATAGATGCACATAGAAAGCAAGAAGGTGAAAGACATTTCCTCCGAGATTGGCATAACTGAATCAAATAAATTTAGGTTAGTCTTATATTCTATCTATGGAGAATAGTTTTATATGTTGCCATGGTCACCTTACTTTATTAATCTAGTGATATAATTTCAGAAAAGGGGAATCTTCATGCAGTTTATAAAATCAGTTTCCCCTGGCAGGCGATGGCTTCCAATAAGATTAAAATAGCATAGAGGAACCCTAAACAAAAGCTTGTTGATCCATCTAAATGAAACTGAGACAAATGGATCTATGCAATCTTCTCTGTGTGAGTTTCTGTTATTTTTTGCTACATATTGCTGGTCTGAAAGTAGAGATTACAGGAATACTGAGCAATGGCTGGCCTACTTACAGGCCCTGTTTGCTCATCCAGTTGTACCCCCAAGGCGATGGGTAATGATCTGAATATGTAGACACCTCTGCTTGGGAATACATACATTTATGGACAGAAGAGCCCAACGTGCATGCACCTAGAATGCCTAGAGTAGGATAGGATATTTCAGTTGGAAGGGGCATAAACCAGACATCTAGTACAACTGAACACTTCACGGCTGACCAAAAACTAAGAAGTATTGTCAAGGGCATTTTCCAAATGCCTCTTAAACACTGACAGTCTGTTCCAGTGTTTGACCACCCTCTTGGTAAAGAAATGCTTCCTAATGTGAGTCTCAACCTCCCTTGATGGATTCTTGACCCATTCCCATGGATAATGTGGAGGTGGTTTGTACTGAGAACTTTTTTTTTTTTTAACTTTTAGATGTTACTCTGTCTCCAAATCCATCTTTAACTTTCCGCACTATTGGAGGGATCCTCGACTTCTATCTCTTCCTGGGACCGACCCCCGAAAATGTCATTCAGCAATACACCGAGGTTAGTAGAAAAGTGCATATGGCACATGGAGCAGTGCCTTGTAACAAAGTGCCATCAGTATCTGGTAGTATTAGCAGGTAGTGCAACCAGAGCTGTGTCCCGATCTGTTTGTACAAAAGTGTAGTTTCCGTGGGAAGACTGATCAAGCATCTGTGAACAGTCTGAGTGTCGTAGGGTGGCTGGGTGCTCAGTGCAAGTCTCCAGCTTCTCCTGCAGTATTTCAGGATGAGGAGCAGGAATGCATTAAAGCAATGCAATTATTAGAAAGAAATTCGTCTAAAGCTTACTCTTCTCTAGGCTGTCATATTTTTTAGTCTCCGCTATATGACCATAACTGTATTTTGATACTTAAAACATGGAGAAAACAAAGTAGGCAGATCACAGATGGGAATGTTTGGGAACTTTACATCTGCTGATTTCAGAGATATTGGATAGATTTTAAAGGCTTCAAGACTTTATTTGCCAGTGGAATTGCCTGTTGATTTTGGAACCATCAGCCTGTGTTTTACTAATGAAAATCTTTGTAATTGCATTGGAGAGCATAGATGTGAAACAATATATTTAATGCTGTCTCATAGAGTGTAACTGCTTGCTTTCCAATTGCCCAATGTTTTCCAGAGAATGAGGAGTACACAAAATAGCTGTTTTGGAAGTGTATGTGCAAGTCTCATCTAGTGAGGACTGTGCAGAGAAAAAGTAACAGATAACATGTTTTTCCTGGTCACCAAATGCTAGGTGATATATTAACTGGGCCTTTGCACAGAAAATAGCCACATCATACCCAGACTCAGTACAAAGAGAAATCAATGTCAAACCCAAAGAGTGTAGAGCGAAGCTGAGAAGGGGCATGTTACTGTGAGAAGGGGGGATCATGTGTGCAAACCCTAAGGATTAGGCTGCAACTGGAAGTGCTGAGCAGCCTGTAGTAGAACATCCCAGAGCAGGGCACTCAGAGCTCACAACGATATGTGCATGTGCTCTGCCTTCCACTGTGCCACTCCTCAAAGAGGCCTGAACTCTTTCACCAAACATTTTGTCTTTCCTGGCTTTTTAAAGCCTCCATAGCCTATGCTTGCCCTTTTTTAAAGTGTCTGAAATGGGAACAGAAATATTGTGGCTCGGACTGAGAGAAAAAGAGGATTGAGCCCAGAAGGAAAGTGTTGCCACTGTTCTGTTGCTTGAAGGTTTCCGTCTGCCCCTGCACATTGTCCCCACCAATCACCTGTCCTGGCCAGCAATTCAGCTGCTTGCTCACTCCCCCTCAGTGGGATGGGGGAGAGAATTGGAAGAGCAAAAGTGAGAAAATTCGTGGGTTGAGATGAAGACAGTTTAATGGGTCAAGCAAAAGCCATGCACACAAGCGAGACAAAGCAAGGAATTAATTCACAACTTCCCACAGGCAGGCAGGTGTTCAGCCAGGAAACGGTGAATGTAACTGTTACTGGGAAAAACAAACACCATCACTTCAAATGTTCCTGCTCTCCCTTCTTCTTCCCCCAGCTTTATATGCTGAATATGATGCCATATGGTATGGAATATCCCTTGGGTTATTTGGGGTGGGCTGTCCCCACTGTGTCCTGTCTCAACAACTCGTGCATCCCCAGCCTCCTTGCTGGTGGGGTGGTGTGAGGAGCAGAAAAGGCCTTGACTCTGTGTAAATGCTGGTCAGTAAAATCAAAAATACCCCTAAATTATCACTGCTGTTTTCAGCACAAATCCAAAATACAGTTCCATACCAGATACTATGAAGAAAATTAACCCTGTCCCAGCCAAAACTAGCACGCACCACCTTTGATCCCGGTGCCACAGACCAGCAAGTAAATGGAGTTTTTAACTTACATATGGATAAAAAAATCAAGGGAGAAAAAAGGGGAAAAAAGTGAAGCAACTCTCCCCTGGGCTGCTTCTTTGATCCCTATTCCAGAAGAGTTAGTGCGGCAGTGAAATGGAGATTAGAGCCATCCCTGTTTCTTTTCAAAATCTTTTGCTGGTGTTTGAAGGCAGCATTTCTGAGGCTTAGCAGGTGGCCAACAGCTGAAAATAAAATGAGAGAGTTCTCACTCCCCAGCTGATGGGTAGTGGCAGCTCACTTTCCACCCCTCTCTCTGAAAATGGAGCTGGAGCAAACAAAACAAGGTAAAAGAGGGCAGTGGGCGTCTCCTAATGAGACATGCCACAAGCAGGACAAAAAAAAATCCCCTGTTCTGTATTCTTTTGAGTTTGTGCTCAGCTCTCTAGGGAATCTTAAAGAATGCATGTTAGTAATTTTACAGTGAAATAATAACTTCTACAGTAAGCATCCTGAAATTCCAAGGTTGCAAATGTTACAATTACCATAGTATTAGCCTCTAGGGTAATGATTTGGCTTTTATGTATGTGTGAGAAGGCAAAGGAGAGAAAAAAGACTTTATTTTCAATTGTACTTTCTGTCACACTGAGAGAGGACTTTCCCATAAGACATTGTCGTGCCACAGGGAAGGAGAAGGGGTGGAAAGGAGGGGTATGACTGATGTCACCAAGGCACCACTCAGCAGCGTGCGTTGGCTCTCTCAGCTGTATGCATGGATCTCCTCTGGGAATTGGTGTTTTAGGAGCTCCTGGCTGCCAGGGACTCTGGTGGGACAAGGCTGCACCGCTGCAATGAGCTTCCTGGGGGGATGACACCCGCCTCCCACCTATGCAAGCATCTGCCCCATATCACTACTTTTTGCAGAGACCACACATAGTATCTCTGCAGGATGGCCCCAATGGTGTGGCAAGGTGGCTAGGTGCCAGCTGATGCATGGTTGTTGAGAGCAAGGGAGTTATGTCCAGAGCAAAGTGCTCTACAACTTTCTCAGAAGTTTTGTACTGTTGCCTTCAGTGCCATATCAATATCTGAGTACACCCTCCGGCCCTTGCCATGCTTGTTTCTGCGGGAGGTTTAGGAGCTTATCTCTGCTCTGTTCTTCCATGTGGTTTTCTCCAAAGCATAGGGTTAGGACAGCTTTGTAACAAAGCTCTTTATTGGGTGTCTGGAGTGTGCAAGGTTTCCCCATGTCCCTCTCCATGTTGCTGATAGCACCCAGAGGTGGACCATGGACTCCTGCCCAGAGCCACTGGGCCCAGGGTATGCCAAGAGCAGGGCTCCCCGTGTGGTGATCTGGGTTGGTTGCACCCGTCCTGCCAGGGCCACCAACCTCTCTGTGCATCCTTGGAGTGAGTGAGAACAGGTAACAGTAAAAGTTGTGGTGGCCCCAGGTACCAGCCTGGCCCAGGATAATTGTCTTCAAATGAACTCCAAGTGTGAGGCACAATGTAGGAAGAGAGCAGAGGGCTGAATGCTGGTGGCTCTGTCCCTCTGCTATGTCTTGCCTGAAACAGAGGTAAAGCTGTAGGATTCAACCTGCCTGTGGCACTGGGGTGATACAGCAGTGATAACAGCTATAGGATATATCCTGGGCATAGTGCCATGGGAAGGAGAAATCTCCAGCCCTATTCTTCTGCTTTCTTCTGTCCATGAGCCTGGCTGTCAGGAGCCTTGCTCCTGGCACATCCAAGATTGTCCTGCACAGCTAAATGTAAGGCAGTGATCACATATTCCTCCTACTACAGAAGCAGTCCAGTGTGTGGGACAGTTGTATAACACAAAGCTCAGTTTTAAAGGCAAATACTTCTGATTGAAGGAGGATGGGAAAAAGCAGGAACAAGCCAAAGTGTTCAGCCATTGAGCTGAGCCTGGCTGAGGCTCCACAGTCACCAGACTGCCACTGCCAAGACCGCTGGTGGTCATTCAGAATAGACCAGTGGTGCGTAGGAGCAGTGTATGATCTCCATAGCAAGATACTCAGGAAAATCAGGGTTCAACAAATGGACATTTGGATGAAGGCCATGAATTTGTTATTTTATCATAAGTTATCCAATAACAGGCTTTAAGTGAGCATACTGTATGTCTCCTAATGTTGTTTTGAGAGACAATTACTGGTTTGCTTCCACCTTACAGAAGTGTAGGCAAGTTATGGGTGTAAGGGACCTCAGGAGGTCTCTAGTCCAATCTCCTGTTTGAGAGGTAACATAAGGAACATGCTTATACCTAGAGTTTATCACAGATGATTCAGTAAGAGTCTCACAGTTAGATTCATGGGTCCAGCAAGAAAGCATAAACAGGCGATGAGTACTTTGTTCATCAAAGAACAAAGTTTGGTGACCGTGACATTGAAAATCCTCTAAGTTTTTAGATTCCTGAGATAGTGAACATCTTCTGCATGGTTCAGCAACGGCAGGGCCTTTCTTCTTTGTGTAAGAAGAGCACAAAGCTCAATTTTTGTGCATAGACTTTGAAGAAGGTTACCCTCTGCCTGACTAGGAGCCCACAGCACCCGCCTGCTTGCCTTAGCCATAGGGAATGAGCCGGATACGGATTCATGGGCCATATGAGCATCTGTGAAATGTAGCCTTTGTGCTACTATATAAACACACTGTTTGTATGTCTAAATCCAGAGCAATAGCCCACTTGGGTTTTTATAGTTTCCTCCTACAACTCTTCTTTGAAGAAAAGGAGTTTAAACAAATACCAAGTTTCAAGAGTCATTTCATATGGCTAATTAAGGTGCAAGATTAGCAATCTTTCCTGTTGAGCCTCTATACCTGCATTGCTGGACGTCTTAGCTCCTTTGTTAATATGGGGAAGAGTATCTCTCTCTCTCCCTCCAGCCTTTATGATGTATAGGGCATCACTCTGCAATCCTGTCTCTCTCATCAAAGTATTTGGTCATAGTGTTAACGGAACAGGATCCAGATTCACTCTATAGAATTGATGCTCATATTAATAATGTTATTTGTCCAATAACCCAACACAGGGAAAGTGGCTACAGGTCACCTGCACCCTAAACACAGATTTTAGCTGTCAGATATCCATGTTTCCACTGAACTTTATTCTTACTGCAAAACTTTTCCAGGGTACCTCCTGGATACATCAGTTCTCAGAAGTGTCTTAAAAAAGTGGAAAAAATATACATAATGGCAAGTTATGTAAACATAGAAAAACTAGCGATGAATTTATTAAACAACACCAGGAGCTTTTTAAGAAGCAAGTGCAGGAGGAATCCTGAAACAGAAAATAGGATTTTTGAGATTTATTTTTTTTTACTGTTTCTGCTCTATCTTATCTTTGCGGTTTTTTTTTTTTCTCAGTTTGGATAACCCTTATGTTTGCTGTTTCTGCATTTTCCTCCCTCAGTTCCCTTGCCATACACCATTTACCTTTTCTGATTCTATGGGAGTCAATTTTGCCAAGCAGACTTTCTCTGCATGCTGCACTTTATGATCATTTGTATGCAGAATGCAATCTATATGAATTAACTAGATTCTATATATATATCAAATCCAACTTGAGTTTTCAGGTTTGCAAAATTACACTCCTGCCTCTGCTGATCCATCTGTTAGTAGGTACCATATGTCAGTTACTTTATCAGGAAGCTTCAGGGGGATCCATTAGAGAGAGTCCACAGCATAATTAGAAAAAAAGAACATTTGTTTTCCCAGCTGCCCTGTTTTCATCCTTCCTCTTCAAATGTTCTGCTGGTTTCAATTAAGTTTGCCATAGATGCATCAGCCTGGTGAACTTGGAGAATTAATTGCTTTAAAAACTTAATATCTTACTTGCAAGGTGGATAGTTTTCTGTTGGTTCAGCTGTAATCTTAAACTCCTGCCGCAAAATGCCATCTTGATCTGCAGTCCAGAGTGACACAGCACCATGCCATAAGGATGAGCAACTGAACCTCAGCAAACCCCTGCACTGGGGATGTACCCTTTGGGAAGGGCTCTGGCTGCATGCTGGTTGCCATAGTTCCACCTCCAGCCCTGCTGGGGTCTACCTGGGTGCTTGATAGGACATGACTGGGGGAAGAAGCAAAAACTCATCCAGCTCCTGAACTACATTGTATTGGCAATGTCTCTGACTGCATTCCCTAGCCAGGAGTGACCCAGGATATCCCAGGACCTAGAGCAGGGCAGTTCCCACTGCCTCTGCTTGGGTTAGTCACCCCTTTCCCATTTCCCAGCCTGTCTGGGGAGAGGCAGCAGATGCCATGCAGACATCCTGCCAGGGCACAGGGCTCTGCATTTAGCTGCTGGCTTAATATTTATTAGCTGATTTTCCTTCTTCCTCCTGTCCAAGGCAAGAAGCCTGTGCACAAAGCAGTTTATTTCATTAGGTAGTTCTTTCGTTTTGGTCTGTCTTTTTAACTGTGTTTGTACAGGTCATTCTCTGTTTACAATGGAGAAAGCAAGGGCAAAATATGCATGTGCTTTAGTGGTGGGGCTCGCAGAGCTCATCTTGCAGCCTTTGCTGGTCTAAAACAAGCTCTGCTGCCTCCTCAGATGAAATTATCCTTAACATGGTGAGTGTGGATGTGACAGAAAAGCCGACTTTTTACCCTGAGGCTTGCTGTGCTCTGCTGGATACCTTGGTGCCAGCTCAGAGGGTGGCTGGGAGACTATCCTGAGACATCATGCCCCCTTCAGCTCTTCCCCAGTAGAGCTTGAAAGATGGTCTGGGTGATCAGGTGTGTCCACACTAAACTAGTGGAAAAGTGGAACTGACGGAAAAAACTAATGGCACATGCAACCAGATGAGATAGTGCCAGGGTAACAGTGGTGTGTCTCTGCCAACATGGTGGGGACCACCTTTGTCTGTCCAGTGCCTCTCCTGGCAAGGGCACAGCAGCATGCAGCAAAGTCTGGGTGACACTGTGGCAGGAACATGCTCCTGATAGCTGCTCTGGCTTCCTCTGAAGAGCCCAACCCAAACTGGAGGAGAAGGAGGTGTTGAGAAAGGTGAAGAGAGTTAAGTCTCGTGGAGTGGGACAAGCAGCAAGTGTGCAGGGCAGCTGTGCTGATCAGCCAAAGCATCCCTTCTGTAGGGACTCAAAGCCTTAACCTCACCAGTAGTTCTGGCCTCCTACTGTTTTTTTTGTAGGTGAGATAGCAGCATTCCAACAAATGAAAGCACACTGTAGCTAAATTTGTAATGTTTAGTTCTTAAGTTCACCTGTATGTTTGCAAGCCTTTCTTGTTTGGAAGCAATTCACCCTTTGTGTTTCCCAGATCAGCTGCATTAAAACATCCTCAGCTTTTCCCTGCCTCTCTCCCACATCTGTTTTTCTGTCTGGTGCACTTTGTACATCCCACCAGCTCTAGCATCTGTGATGTATTTTATAGCAATTTCAAGTTCATAACTGCTTTCCCAGGTCAGACTCTTCTTGGAGAAACTCCCATAGGAAGGTATGCCTTCATGCAGTGCATCTCCAGAGAGCTTAGCACTACAATAGATAAAGAATGCCAAAGAGCCTTGTTTCATTTATTTAAAGTAGATGAGGTTTAGCTGCCAATACATTTTTTTTTTCACTTAGTATATTTTACCTAAGTAAGGAGAGAGGATCAGTTATTTAACCAAAGGGAGGCAATACCTGCAACTAATTAATAAGTCATGGCTGCTTACTAGCTACTTGATTTTCATGTATTGTCTTGAAGGTGTTAAAAACTAACAAAGGTTAGTTTCCTGGGATTTAACTGAAGTAAGGATTTCAAGAGATGCCCCCCAGAAAACACTAGTGTGTACTAATTAGGCAATGCCAGATTTCAGTTTATTTGTAGAACAGACACGTGGTGGTTGCCTGCTGCTCATCCAGGTTACCACAGCAGCTCTCACTGGGGGAAGCAGGGCTGGATGCCTTGCTTCCCTGTGCTCTCAATTGAGTTTCTCATGCCATTTACAGATGGATTACATTCGGACAGTGGAAGTCAAATATTTATCAAATCATATTTAACTCATTACCTTGTGTTTCATTTGAGAATTTCAGGACCAAACAGTAACTCTGACCTTGAAGAGGGTTGTCAATGCCTGGCAACACAAGGCTGTGGGCCAGCAACAAGAGCAGTCAGCCATAAGTAACTGAATTTCATCAAACTGTTGTGTAAATATAATTAAAACTTCAGAGAGCTCAAATAAACACCAAACTCTTGATGAGTTAGTTCAGCTGTATGTGGCAAGAGACATTTGCAAAGCTTATATTGCTGTGTGTTGTTGGAGATTTGCCTGCTGTTGACCAAGGGGTTTGTGGGCTTGGCATAGGTCAGGTGGCATGAGGATCCATGCTGGATTTCTGCCGGCATGCACTCTGGAAGTGAAGGCACATGCTAGAGTGCAGAGGCTGAGAACTCAGCAAACCCCTCATTTAGCATTAGCATGGATGTTAGACACTGTATCTTACCACTGGGGTGTTCTCAGAAGTGATGCTCAGTATGGGTATTACTTGGAGCCTCTGTGAAGGACAAGGATCCATGAAACAAAGCACTTTTTGGAGCGAAGCATACTGTACTGACAGGCACTTGGAGAAAGGCAAGGGTATTTAATGAGGGTGTGATACTTGTGTCCTGATCTCTGCTTAAATGGTTTGGAAGCCTCTCCTGGTGTTTCAGAATAACTTCTCATCTCACCTCCTGCATTTCTGTATTCCTCATTCCTGCTGTAGGCCATTGGGCGCCCACACATGCCAGCCTACTGGTCTCTGGGATTTCAGCTCTCCCGCTGGGGCTATGGCAGCCTTGATGTTTTAAAGAAAACTGTTGATCGCATGCACCGCTATGATATCCCATATGTAAGTATCAATTTTTCACCGTGTATGCTAATTTTACAATTTGAGGTGAGATGAATAAAACTATAATAGAGAAAAAATAATGATCCTACAAAGAGAATTGTAGCATAAAAGGATGTTCATAATCTTATGTAGTAGTTTTGCATGTAATATCCTCATAATGCTTAAAAGAATATTTAGAGTTGGCTTTTAACATGAGGTTTAAGTGCTGCTCTTTGCAGCATAGGAGATGATTCTGGTGGGGATTTGCTGTTATGCAGTATGACATGCTAGCACTTTAAAGTAAATAATGGTACTTCTGAGGCACATCACTGCAAAATAGGCACTGAACTAGAACTTCTACATTTCCATTTTGTCCATTGCTACCATACAAATTTCTAGGTTTCCAATTATTATAGCCAATCTCTTAGGTTTCATGTCATACCTTAGTTGCCTATTAGAAATACAGTTGCATACATTCTGATATGTGCACAACTGTATCAAATACTTCAATCATAGAATATAATTGTGTTGGAATGGACCACTAAAAGGTCATGTAGTCCAACCCCCCTGCAATGAACAGGGACATCTTCAACTATGTCCGGTTGCTCAGAGTCCTATCCAACTTAACCATCCTCACTGTAAAAAATTCCTTCCTTATATCTAGTCTGAATCTACCTTCTTTTAGGTTAAAATCTTTATCCCTTGTCCTGCTGGTACAAGCCCTACATAAAAAGTCTGATCTTGTCTTTCTTATAAGTTCTCTTTAAGTATTTTACGTATTGAAAGGCTGCTCTAAGGTCCATTTGGAGCCTTTCCTTCTCCAGGCTGAACAGCTCTCTCAGCCTGTCCTCATAAGATAGTTGCTCCGGCCCCCTGATCATTTTTATGGCCCTCCTCTGGACTTTCTCCAACAGATCCATGTCTTCCCAATTGAGAACTCCAGAGCTGGAGGAAGTATTCATGTGATGTTTATTTTAAAAATGCTTAGGATGTGCAGCATTTTGATATCGACTACATGGAACGTCGCCTGGACTTTACCTATGATAAAGTGAATTTTGCTGGTCTGCCAGAGTACATCCAGGAGCTGAAGAAGAAAGGAATGCACAATGTCGTGATTCTGGTAAGTTGACAATGATGCTAATTATTTTTCCAGTTATAAGAACTATTCACAGCATAGTCTTCTAACAGTACCTAGGTGCTAACACATGCATACTATTGTAGCAGATTTTCCATTTTTCTCGTTTGTTGAAAAGAGCTCAAGAACAATTTTGCGCAGATTTCATATTTAAAAGTGTTGCATTTATGGGAAACCCGTGTACCAGCACCATCTCTATACCAGAACATTGATTCTCGGCCATGTTTTCCCACTCAATTATGAGAAATTTTGCCCCTGTTCAGGGATGAGTTGACATAGGATTGCTTTCCCTGAAAATGAACAAATGAATTTAAGACACATACAAAAAATGGCTGAATAGGGGAAAAAAATTATTCTTAATCACTCTGGAAGGTAGTAACTACAATTCATGTTGCCTTGTACTTACATTTTATCTAAATTAATGCAGGAGATGTTCATTTGCATGGAAAATTGTGGAAAATGTATGTCAAACTTCTAACCAAAATTGGCATATGGCCAAATTAATTAATTTGGACAGAAGTGAAAATCAGAGCCTTCCATCTTTCCCAGATAATTTTTCTAACAAAATTTTCTGTTTGTCTCCAGCACATCCTCACACATGTCCTTGTGCCAAAATGACTCTTGGTCACAATAACTAAGTGAGTGCCAATGGTGGCAAGGAAATTAGAGACCAATTAAATTGAAATTTAAATAAATATTTAAATAAATTAAGAAATTAAATAATATCCCCTGGTAGATTTGCAAGATCTTGCTCTCGAGGGTTCCCCAGCAGTGCAGCACTAGGAGGGCTGCACTCCCCAATGCAGGATGCCCCTTGTTCTCCAAAACCACTAGGGAAAGGATAAGAAGAGAAACACTTCAAATTACAGCAGTACAAATTTAAGGTAGACATTAGGGTAAGGCTGTCTGTCTGCAAGGTGAGCTGAGCAGGGAGCTGGCTGCCAAGGCCAGGGTCCCTCCCCAAGCGTGTGCTGTGAGCAGGTCCAACAGATGCATCAGGGATGGCTTAGGCTCAGCTGACCCACCGGTGCAGGGTAAGGAGAAGAAGACAATCCCACAGAGTCCATCTGAGGACTTTTTGCTGTAATTGTAGTCATCTGTTTTCTGCCTAAATAGTCAGTTTACACCTTTCGTTTGGATCTCGAACTGTCAGTCTCTCGTCCTTCTATTTTCTTTCTTGATACACTGATTTGAGAAAGTGTATTCTCTCTCAGCCTTTTTTTGCTAGTCTAAGCAAACTGAATATTTTATTCTCTTTTTATTGGGTGAGGTCTTCAGATCTCCTTGTAGTAGCTCTCCCTCACGTGTTCCCAGTTTGAATGCATTTGCCTGTGTAGCAGATAGCTCAGTTTGCCATGCTCCCAATGATGCCCCCAGAGTGTTTGCAGAACAGCAGAAGTATTTCCTTCTTTCTCCTAAAAATTGTCTCCTATGAAAAAGCCTTGCATCACATTTACCTACATTATACTGGTGGCTCATTCTTGTAAGGAGGCAAATTAATTCAACAGAACCATAATGGACTGACTGCTAATATTTGGGCCCTGAGTTGATTCAGTCCTTTTAAAATAAGGGTCACATTCCTCTTCTTGTCATGGGGGTCCTGCCAAAGGCTTGTGGGGAGAGAGACTGCACAGCAGGGTCATAGTATAGTTCCATTTTCACTTGTGCTGGTGTATCTGGAGTCAGAGATACTGAAGTCTCCTCATCTTAAAAACACATTATCTTGTCAAATAGACAGACTAAGGCAGAAATGCCTCCCTGTCCTTATTTTTTCCTCCACGATTTATTGAAAAGTTTAGCATATGACTAGGGATGGACTAGTCAGCACCACAGATAGCTATATGGGTATTTTCTTTTTAACTGGGAGTTTTTTGATAATTTCTTTAGAAGTACCTTTTCTGTATTTATTATTTGCCCAATCTTCAATTTCACAGAAATTCAGAATCAGTGAGGTTGGAAAAGACCTCTGAGATCATTGAGTCCAACCTTTGACCTAACACTACCCTATCTATTAGACCATGGCACTCAGTGCCACATCTAGTCTCTTCATAGGACTTGTGCTGCAGTCCCTTCATCATCCTTGTTGCTCTTCTTTGGACCAGCTCCAATATCCTTTCTGAACTGAGGGGCCTAGAACAGGACACAACATTCAAGGTGCAGCCTCACCAGTGCCAAGGACAGGGGAAGAATCACTGCACTGGTCCTGCTGGCCACACTGTTCCTGATATTCCTGGTCCATCTAGCTGTTAGGCAGTTTAAGCTCCTTGTATCCTAAATACTACTCTAAAAATTACCTGATCTCTTCGAGCTGTGTCATTAAATACCACCTGCCTATTTATTGGTTTAACTCAAAAAAGTTTGCAAAACATTAATATATAAATATATATATATTTATTTATTTATTAATATATAAGCAAAATACCAGGAGTTTGGGCTAGCTCTTCCCATGCAGTCGTGCCCTTCAGTAAATACATCACAGTCACATCTTTTTCATCAGTATCAAGATGTCTCCAGTTGTTTTGCACTTGCTAATGGGTAAGAAGCTACAGACAAGCGGCTGTGGTTTACTGGGTGAGCTACATTATCTCCTTATTTGTGAATTTAACTTCAACATTTTTAAAGCCCTTTCAGTTTCTCAGATGGCACATTCTACAGCAGTGCAGGGAGGTGTTTCTGTATAAATTCAGCTGCTTGTTAGTTGCAGGGAATATAATAACAACTTAATTCATGCAATAAACTAATGGGAATCCAGACAGGAAGCCCTTCTTTCCTCCTTCTCCTAACCTGTAGTTAAGGACTATCTTCTGCTCTAGTTCTTTAGCTAACTTTGTGAAGGAAGAACAAAAACTGAGACAGTTTGTCCTTCATTATTTAAAAACTGATGTGAAGTATAGGTTACACTGGTACTGAAGTTTTCTATTTTCACTTTGCTACAGTTGCTGACATCTCTGTCAAACCCTGTCTGTAAGCATTCTTTAGTGATGCAAAGCATTCCCCTAAGTTGAGTTAGGAGCTGGAATAGTGTGAAGGGTTTCATTCCCAAGTGATAGCAAAGCCAAGCTAGCTGCAATCAAGGTAAGAGTAAGCCAGTTTTATACTGAAAGAACAATTTTCTATTTAGATTCCCTTTAGATAGTGACAGTAATGGGTGAGTTCCCCAAGTACAGCAGATTGTTGCCTCCCTTGTGATGATTTCAGGAAATGAGCTCTGACTGCAGCCACTTAGTGTCATGTAAAACATTTATTAAATAGATTTTGGAATATGGGTTCAGTCTTCCTCATCTCAGACTGCTCTGGTCAGAAGCAAAGTGCAGATCCTGACATCCAGCAGTAATAACACTGGCAACCTGTCTGAGGAGGGGACTCTGAACCCGGTTGTGCCACCATCACTGGGATGCCTGCTGCCTCATAATCAGGAGGTCTGATCCCCATGCTTGCATTCACTGCTGGGAGCACTCCATGACTGTGGTCACCTTGATAGTAGCATGGCTCCATTACTGAAGCCTCTAAGTGCATCCCTGTGTCACTTCTCTCCCCTGATCTCTTTCAGAGGCCACCTCCATTTAGGGAAAATTTTGACCAAGAGTGTCAGTACTTGGGCATCACTACTGTGCTAAATAGTGTGCATGCTTTAGCTGTGTCAGAACAAATATATTCTTTAGAAACAAGTTCTAAAAGTAACAATGACTACAATGAAAAATGATAAATATTATTACAGAGCTTTAAAAGGAGCTTTAATGAAAGACCTTGTATCCCTTCTATTAAATCACACTAAAAATAGAAACAGCTAGGAATGACATGCGTGACAAAATACTTAAAAGTCAATAGCAACATGCTCATGACTCAAAATAATGCTTGATGGCTTTAACATTTTAAAGTCCAGCTCTGTGAGCTGTAGAGGCTAAAATTTCCAGAGACGAATTTTTATGGATGTGCTTCAAAATATATATGTTTGGGGCCATAGGTGGAAGTCCATCAGACTGGATAACTGCTGAGTGCTCACAGGTCTTTAAGAAGCCAGTTGTAGTTATAGGGAAGATTTAACAGGCATAACGTTCTACCAGCACAAACAACCCTTGAATGCATGGAGGGGTTTTGCTTTCTTTAGGACAATACTAGACCTGCATAATATATTAGATTTAGGTGCTGGAATAACATTTCATCTGAAGGAAACGAGAAGTTTGGATTGGGAGTAGTTAATTAAGCTTCTTCTTGCCTTCAAGTATCTCAAGAGACATCTTTCCCACAATTATAAAATAATTCTTGCAGATGGACAGTTTTATCTAAAGCTGAACCATTTAATAAGTTAAAAATGTAATGGACACTTACAATCCTTATGAAGGTGACACTGGAACTAGATAGTTAAAGTAAAACAGAATTTTTCTCTTAAAGTAGGACTTTAGCTGTAGCTTTTGTTTTGGAGGCATGTAACAATATACTTCCCTCGCCAGGGCTATAGTTATCAGAGGGCTTACAACTAAATCAGTAATTAATTCACATATTCAAATGAGCTTTAAAACACTCCTTTAAAGAAACTTACCATTTGGGGGCTGTTTTTTGTTTTTTTCTAAGAAGTTTATTAGTTAGAGTTTTATCATATTTCAATTAAAGTTCACTTAAATTATTGCACAAGCTATGAGTGAATGGGAGAATTTTTTCAGTGATGTTTTTCTCTATGGTGTTTCATAACTGAAGGTTTTGCCTAAAGCAGAACCTGAGGGAATAACACTTTCTAAGAAAAAAAGTAAAGAATTCCCTTCTTCTAAAATGACTGCAATCTTTATCTGTTCTAAATTACACAAAGCAGACAGCTTCTCCCAATTAGGGACATACTGCAAAGTGCATTTAATTCCTTTTAGTTTCAGCTGACTGCTGAGCAGAATTGAATAGTGTCTCTTCATTCACTGGCATCTCCAAGTGTTCTAACTTTACTACTTACCTCCATGGTGGGCCTCCATCATCCCCAGGAGCCAATCTGGCTCCCTTTCTATGAGCTTTGTGGCTACTGATGGCCTCAGAAGTTGTTGGTGTCAATGCCACTGGCAGCAATAGGAGGTGGTGACCACCCCATGCAGTGAAAGGGGCAACAAGGACGAGGTCCTTTTGGGGCTGGATGTGTCCCAGCTTCAGGCCCCTTGAAAAGTTTCAGTCATTCTAGCCCTGAGCTGTTAATGCTGAGGCAGCTGGGATAAGGATTGCTTGAGAGGAAACCCAGAAGTGTCCAAGTGTGGGAATGCTCACCCACAGCAGAGACCTCAGTGTGGGGGAATATAGAATCTAGTGCCTCTCTAAACTAATTTGAACATAGAATGTCATAAAAAATAACTATGACAGTGTTAAATGATTTCACATTGTTTTTGCCTTATACAAGAAATACTTATTGCATATCTTTAATGACTTTTTCTAAATTATGTGCTCTCAAGTCTTATTAAATTTTAATGCTGTTTTCTTCCAATATTCTTGCAATTTGCATTAAGAACATAATCCAAATTTTTCTAAAATATACATGTAGAAAAGTAATTGTCACCTCTGGGATTTCAATAACAAAAACTTAATCACTCTTTTCAGGACCCTTTCATAGCCAAGGATGAGGAACCAGGCACTTACAAACCTTATGAACTTGGCCAGGAAATGGGAGTCTGGGTGAACAACTCTGATGGTGTGACTCCTGCTGTTGGAGAGGTGGGGTTTTTTAATTTTTTTTTGGTGCATTTGTTCTAATGCTGGCTCAAAATGATAAAGCAGCTGTGCAAAAGAAATGAGAAAATAAGCAAGATTTACACCTGTAACCCCTAGGCCTGGCCTCCTGGAAAATCCGTGTTTCCTGACTACACCAACCCCAGGACCGTGGAGTGGTGGACCCAGTTGTGTCTGGAGTTTAAGGATGTCCTTGACTACGATGGGATCTGGATTGTATGTCTCATTATATCTGCCCTCCCTGCTTTAAAAAAAAAAAAAAAAAAAAAAGATGTTTTTAACATGTGTTTCACTCTCTTTATTAAAGGATATGAACGAACCATCCAATTTCTTAAGAGGCCAGTATCCTGGATGTGCTGATAATGAAATCAATAACCCTCCTTACATTCCTAGTAAGTAAAATTTCCTTGTTGATCTTTTTTTTTTTTTAGGGGGGAAAAACCCCCTATCCTCTCATTTTCTATCTTTCCCTGCCTGTTCCGTGTGTTCAGTTACATACCTGTTAAAGACTCCTGTGGGTCACCTTTGGAGTATCAAAAATCAACCACTTTCTCCTCTCCCTGGCTCTGCCTTGTAGTAGGTCTAGAAAAGTGACCTTTCCTGCCATTTTCTGAGCAACTGGTCTGCATCAAAAAAGAAGGACAAGATACTATTCACTGTAACTTAGCTACAGGTTTATGGAAGAAGTAACCCTTCTGCCTTACCATCACCACTGCTAGTCTCAGAGGTGGGCAGTCTCTGCCTTCTCCACAAACCATAACAAGGAAGAGAGGATCTCCTTGATACCTTAATTCAATGTATTTCCTTTCTCTTAGGAAATAATTTTTCACTGTGTTACTAGGAATGGGCTAAAATTAAGTTTAAAAATGTCCAAGCCTGCGAGAGACTTATAGGACTGGGAGAACCTGTTCCAGTAGCTGAGTTAGTGATATGCTCATTCCTCCCCAGGAAGCCATGAGCACTTATGATTAGTGCCAGTGGTTCTGGCAGTTAATCTAGCCAATATTTCCACAGGAAAGCTCAGCTGCCTGAGCAACGTTAATATGCAGCAGGAAGTTGATACATAAATGAGTTATTGACAAGTGAAATGTTGGAAATGTTCCCGTTTGTACTGTCATGGTTGGGTACTAGAACAGGCTCCCCAGGGAAGCAGTCACAGCACCAAGCCTGATAGAGTTCAAGTAATGTTTGGATGACACTTTCAGGGCACATGCTGTGACTCCTGGGGATGGTCCTGTGCAAGGCTAAGGGTTGAACTTGATGATCTTTGTGGGTCTCTTTGTGTGTGCATATTGTGTGACTCTGTGATTCTTAATTTTCTTTATTAAATCTCAATTCTTTTTACTCTGAATATAAGAGAAAAGTAAACATAGCAAAAGCATAACAAAATATTATAAAGAGATTGTTCATTTTTGACAGCAGAAGCAGGGCTTTTAATTATGATTTTGGTGTTTGCTCTCTTCGTGAGGAAACTACTGCATACTGGCCCTATGGGTCTTGACCAAAGCACAGGAGCTGGTGTGACATTACCATCTTTGCCTTAAGTTGCTTTCATTTTTTTGTCAACCTTCAGGACTGCAAAAAAAGACGTGAGACTTAGTGGAGAATGGCCAAACCAGTACAGATCCCTTTAGCTCATAAATAAAGGATTACAGGTTAATCCATACAGAGGCTTCTGAGCCATGAAGCTGAGCTTTATGATGACCAGTGTTGAAGTCTGAGCCACTAGAAAGAAGTCACACCTAGAGACCTAGTATCCACATGACATATAAGGACACTGAGAGATGCTGAAGACGGGTGTGCCTTGAGCCCAGTTTTTCTCTCTGACCTGACTCCTGCACACTTGCTTGTGACTCACAGTGTTACAATGGTATCATAGAATCACAGAATGGTTTGAGTTGGAAAGGATTTTCAAATTCATCTAGTTCCAACCACTTGACCAAGCTTCTTGAAGCCCCATCCAACCTGACCTTGAATACTTCCAGGGATGATGGATCCACAGCTTCTCTGGGCAACCTGTTCATGTTTTACCACCCTCACAGTAAAGAATTCTTCCTTATATCTAACACAAACCTACTGTGTTGAAACCATTACTGCCTGTCCTATCACACCATGCCCTTGTAAAAATCCCTTTCCAGCTTTCTTGTAGGTCCCCTTTAGATACTGGAAGGCTCCTCAAAGGTCTCCCTGCAGACCTCCTGCTATTGTTCTCCCTTCTGCAATCAGAGGCCTTAGACATTTTTTCCAAGATGTAGGGGATCTGTTCTGAACCAGTGTTTAATGACTTTAAGGACTTTCTTTTATATTTCACTTTATGCCAACACTGTCCATGCTCTTAGCTGTCCAAGCCCTTGACTGGTGTAGGTATGAGATGGGACCTATGCTTTTTAGTCCAACAAGACCTTAGGACCTTCTTAGAGTTAGCAGAGTTTTGGGTGCTCACCACTGTCTAGGTGATTTCATCTGTGCAAGTCCCAGTCTCAGCGCCTCGGGCTTTTTGTAGCCTTCAACCTCCTTACGTAAATTTTATAACCATGATTTCACATAACCATGGTTTGAACTTCTAAGAACAGATATCCTTCAAATCAGTTTTTTATAAAACACTTCATCCTGAGATTAATATACAATTGTAAAATAATCAGTATTAGTGAGGCAGAATACAAAATACTCAGAATAGGAATGAAGTATGAAACTATGATTTGTGTGGCAGTATTTTCTTTCCTATACCACCTTAATTTTTTTGGGCTAATAATCAGGTGCCACTGGGACATTAAGTGTGACTTTCCTCAGAACTTTAGGGTCTTCTTCAAAGACATATTGGTCAAAGTTACTTGGACTTTGCCTATAAATTAATTTATGCACGATGTAGATCAGCCATGCTGGAGTCTTTGTGTCTAAAGGTCCAAACAGCTGTGGTGGCACGGCTGGAAAAATGCTTTCCTGCTGAATTTCATGTGGTATTTTCATGGCACTTACCTGCAGAGGATGAACAGGGTTTTTTTGTACCAAATGGGCTTTGCCAGCATATCCTTAATATGGGATCATATTAAGTTGTCAGCACCTGTGCAGCCAACTCGTGCCTCATACTGCTTCCCTTTGGATCACCTGGTGCTGTGCCAGCAATGTCAGGGCTACACCGACTATTACTGAAGGCAAAAAATTGCTACAATCTCTACTCTGTCTCTTGTTCATAGAGAGGGTTACTGGGTAATCCATCCACATGTGAATATACCCAGTATAAACTCTCCTGGTTCTCTTGGCAGTCTATTGGGCCGTAGCCACTGACAACATGCAGACTGCTGCACCTCCTGCTTCTTCCTCCCCTGCATACCTCTGACACTCCCTGCACTTGGGGCAGTGCCACTAATCCTGCTGACTTCTGGTCAAAGTACCTCAGGGCAAGAGAGAAGTCAGAGCTGAGCTTAGGTGTGGGTTTTGCCATGATAGGGCAGAACTCTCCTACCTGCATCTGCAGCTGAGTGATATGGACACTGAGGTTTTAGGATTTCACACAACCATACAGGTTCCCTGGATGTCTGAATTTCTGTTTGTTTTTGGGATGTTTTGGTTTTGTTTTTTTTCTTGCAACATTTTTATGATTAAATAAAATTTGTCACTGTGGAAAATAATATGTAGGTGTATTCTTGATTCAGCAATGCAGAAATTTTCTTTCTGACTATTATTTACTGAATGCATGATAAATTTACAGATATTTTGAATTATTTGATGTAGAACTTGAAAGGAATTATCTCTGTCACTCTCTGAGGACACATGCCTATCTGCAATCAGGTATTCATGGCTACATGCTAACACCAAGCACTTCAGCTTTTCCTCTTCCCAAAACCTTTTGTGTTTTCACCCCTAAATGTGTAGAAATGTGAAGAGATTTGAATTATGATGCATATGATTTTACAGTGTTTCATATCATTCTCAGGCATTTCAGATCGTTCCCTGGCACAAAAGACGTTGTGTCCTGACTCCAAGACATACCTTGGAGAGCACTATAACACACACTCCCTCTTTGGCTGGTCACAGACAGAACCAACTTTCAAGTGAGTTTTCTAAGTACTTCTAATCAGATTTAGGTAATGGAAATAACATTCTAAAAGCTGCTGATGCTACCTGGGAAATCTGCAATAATATCTAATAAGAAACATTGTTTCATTTTACTGTTCCTCATTTAATGAGAAGTTTCAAGAAAAGAGAATCTTGGAATCAGGAACAGAATCATTTCTCATTTTACTCTTCTTAGCTAAATCAGGATATATGTGTAGGACCTAACTTTTCAGCTGCTGCTTTAGTGTATCTAGAACAAGATATTCCTGTCCTCTGTTAGGGTGTCTCATGAACAGCTGCATCAGAAAAAGCCTTGCATGATGCCAGGGGAATTTTTCTGTCCCTTCGTTATTGTGGCAGAGGAGGTTCTATCACTGTCAGTGAAGAACAGTTTGGCTTGGGGCTCAGTTGGTTCAGGAGGTCAGAGCTGCATTGCAGCACAGTTGCTGTCAGCTACTGTAAAACTCATTTTGCAGCTGGGAAGCATTCAAAGCTAGCTTATGCAGCCAGACTGTTGCCGTGAAGCTGGAATGACAGTGGAAAGCTACTTGTTGAATTCAATCAAATGTGAAAATCATGCCTTTTCCAGCAGGGATTGAGCTAAAACATGGGGAAATTTAATATCACAATGGAAGTGCAAAGCAGGGGTTTCTGTGCTGGCCAATTTCAGCATTCAGCATTCATTTTCAGCAGTTGGATTGCGATGGCATCCAGAGGACATGGCTAAGTGAGCCTAATTATGGTGTTGATGCATTTGTATTTTATACACGAAGCCTGGGGGAGGGAAGCATTGGGTAAAGCCAGAAATGGTTTGCAGCTCTCGTGGGCCTGGTGAAACACAGTTCACCTTTCGAGATAAGCAGAAAGTCCTCAAACCCTGGAACTCTTAGCATAGTTTTTGGGCCCCTATGCCCCAGTCTCAGAAGAGATCCTTCCACCACTGTTCTCTTTTTTTTTTTCACTGTTCTCTGTTCACTGGAGTCCACATAACTATACACCGCTTTGGTAGCAGTATGAACAGAGCCTTCAGATTTCCTATTTTTTCAGAGTTGTTTTTTGTTTGTTTGTTTGTTTTTTTCTTTATTCAGGCTCTGTGCCAGCACAGACAATTGCCTGAGACAAACCCTGTGAATTCAGCAGGAAAAGCTCAATATGCAGGAACAACTGCCCCAGCCCCTTCAGGGCTACTGTCCCATCTGCCCTATTCCACACTGATGCCACTGGGACAGTTACTGCTGCACAGCTTCTCACAGCCTACCCCAAGGCTGTGAACTTTCCCTTTTCCTGCAGCACTTGCTTCCAGGGCTCCCTTCAAAAGAAACGTGTTTTGCTAAAATGTAGAGAGTCCTTCAAGGCTGGAGAACAGCACCAAAAGTGCAGAGGTTGGATTTGCTGCAAAGCTGGGAAGCTTTGGTGAAATATTTTTCATACATATTCATCTGATTTTCTCAAACACTTTTCTTTTCAAGGCTGGTTGTATACCCTTTCTGCATTCGCTCTTCACAAATAATATGCAAAATTAAATTACTGACAGGAATATTTAACAACCAGCATCAATTGCAGGATATTCACTGGAAATGAATGACAACTTCATAATCACATAAAAAAACAATTCTAAGAATTACTCTAAGGCAGACAGAGAATAGGAAATGTGTCATCTACCCCATGTCAAATGATTTGAATTTGAATACATAAACTAGCAGCAACCAGCTCATGCATAGCTTAATGCCAAGAGTTACTTGCGCATGATATCCTGTAAATAATTTAAATCAACAAATACATTTGACAACATTAGGACCTGTTCAGCAATGGTTTACAAAAGACTGAAATTATTCAATAAATTACTTGTAGTAAATTGTTTATGCAGCTCTGGATCACAGTTGAGTTGATCCAACATTGTCCTCACTAGCACCTGTATTTGCAAATGGAGCCAAAGACAGCCATAGGACAGCGCTCGTACTCGAAACATCCATGAAATGGCTCCAAAATGCCATTTGTACAAAGCACATATAATCTTGGGCAGTTATTGGGCCCAGCAGTGCACCTGCATATCAGAACCAACAGGTCCCGTGAGGTTCGTGAAATGCACCTCTCTCTGCGTCTGGTCCCTAAGGTTAATATGTTTAGTCTTCCATGAAAGATATTGGGTTTTTTGCTTCAGAAACAAGTCTTGGAGCACTTTACAGTCTCTGTGCCATTACAGACCCAATAGCAAATATTGGACCATTACGAATATGAATGAAAGAGCTCTTGATCAATCTCATTAAGAACAGGGAGAAAGAGGTAGGTGGTGAACAACATGATTAATATTTCGTGCTAGGATTTCCCAGAGAGTCTAAATTGTGTTGCCTAAATTGTACTAAAGCAGAGTTGAATTTGAGTTCCTGCAATGTATAATATCATAATATGTAGTTACGTACAGAAGATGATCCTATATTGAGGAATTTTATAATAGATTGTTAACAAGGCATATAGCATTTCCTTGGTTTTCTGGCGATGTAGTAAAATTATTTTCAAAAAGCAAGAAAAAATTAATTGTACCATTAATTCTGTAATGAAACCTCATATATCAAACAATGACAGGAAAGCGAAGGAAATATTACAAGGATGAGTTGACATTTTGAATAATTACCTGTTTGTTTTCTATATTGCTTATTTCCTTTTTGTAAGTTGTTTAGCTAGAACTTTGACATTTCTATGCATTTTTTAAACTTTTAATTCCAGTATATTAGAACTTTATTGCCAATACAAATCTCTAAATAAATCCTATATTGAGAAAACATATATTATACTGTTTTTTAGGAACCCATAAGACACAAACTTAAATGTACTAATACAGAAAGGAAATTGTTTTGATTTTTCAGTTTGAGACACTGCTGAGAATAAATTAAACACAAATTATTATTTAAAAAAACTAAAAATACCTGAGACAAATTGCTTTTGGAATCAGATAGATTTTAGGGTTTTTTTATTTTGGCCACTGAGTAAACCTTTATTTGCAGTTTTGCAGCCACATTTTCATGTGACCTGGGACAACAATAATAATTGTTTCATGAATAGCACCCCATGAGATAAAATTGTGCTCAGATTGACCATGTAATCTTTTGGCTGCCATTCTTATCTTTAATGATCTTCTTACATTTCATTGCAGTGTTGTCCAGCAGGCAACTGGAAAGCGAGCATTTGTCTTGAGTCGGTCAACATTTGTCGGCAGTGGGAAGCATGGGGGTCACTGGCTGGGTGACAACTTCTCTCAGTGGAAGGACCTGCGCCGGTCAGTCATTGGAATCCTGGAATTCAACCTCTTTGGCATTCCCTATGTAAGTCTGGCGTCCTTGAGGCAGTTGCTGGCTCATACACAATATCACTTCAAATTAACTCAAATGTTTTTGGAAACAAGCTGTTTGAGGTGGCCAGCAGTAACAGCTTCCATAGCATCAGGAACTGCAGATTAAAAAAGGCTAAATGTCATCAGTCTTGGCTGCTGAATGGAAACAAAAATAGCTCTGGAAGATTCAGATTGAGTCACTACCTGACATCCAAAAGCGATCCCTTTGTATTATGTACTCTCTGATTGAGGTTCCTTCATACATTTCTGGTTTGCAAGCTAAGATGGAGAATCTGTAGAATTATTGAAATTCGGTCAGATCTTCCACAGCAATCTGAGTGCTCTAGGAGCCCGTAAAATCTCAGTCGCAGAAAAATGTTTATTATTATGTAGCATTTTTATAATAGTATCACTTTCTAAAAATGATTTTTGTTATCAAATTTCTGTAGTTTCTCATTTTTTGGGACTCAATCACAGTCATAAACACTTCTGATTTTATTTTTCTTTAGATTGGTGCTGATATCTGTGGGTTTAACTATAACACAACCTATGAACTCTGCCTGCGCTGGATGCAGCTTGGCTCTTTCTATCCATTTTCCAGAAATCACAATGCAGAGGGAAACAGCGTAAGTAAACAAAGTTACATAAAGCTGTAGTCTATGATTACAGTTATGTTGGCAGTGATTTGTACTACTTTCTCAGAAATTAACCTGCCATTCTTGGGTGAACTTGAGCAGTGGGTTAAAATAAGTGCTACACTGAGAGCAGGAATTACACAGTGAAGTGTAAATTTTTCCCATTCATAATGTAAAGATAATATAGAAATGCTGGTGTTCTAATGCTGTTGGTGAAATTCATCTGCTCCATCTTTTACCTACGGAAGCCCAGGTTTTATTTCAAGACCCAGTGAATGGCAGAATATCTTCCTACTCCCAAGATTGCTTCAATTTCTTTTTTCAGTACTTCTGTAATTATAATAAGTATTGCAGAAAGGGGAGAGATCATTATACACCATCCTTACTGTTTAAAAGCAAGTTACAAACATATGAGAACTCCAAGGAGAGGCACCAATAGTGACAGCACGGTCAGCCAAGAGGTCAGCCAAGGGGCAACCAAGATCAAAAACGCCAAGGACCCTGAGAGATGGGCGGAAAAGTCTAGCCCCGTGTCTTGATTTTGACACCATAAAGTCCTTTTAAGACTTGTTGCAAACAGAAAGAAGCACTAGATTGTTTCTAGCTATGAAGTCTGAAGTCTTGCAGCCCTTGTAGGTGTGCTGTGTTTATCTGCAACCATGACGAAATGGTTCAACAAATGTTTGGTTTTTTTTTTTTCCTTCTGTAAACTGATCTGTGCAATGCTGGAGCTCAGGTTATTTGCTCTTTCTTTGAAGTTGCATCATCAAAATGTTGCAACATTTACATGCCTACAAAGACCTTTGTCACTGCATGAAAGTATGATGGATGTTCAGCAATTGGGCAAATGAAGAAATCATAAGCTATAGTGCTATCTAGTAAGAGGGTCAGGAATGAGGCTGTAAATCCCTGAGATATGCTAGGTATTTCTTTGTAGAAGAAAAAATGTCTGTGGGGTGTTAGCTGTTACTGTTGATAAATATTTTCTATTTGCCTTTCCACTAAAATTAGAGGTAGTTATATACATGTATGGCTACTTGGCCCTTTGAGCATGCAAACAGGGTCTGACCTGGGTGAATGGGTATTAATCACACATATGCAATTTAATAAACAGGAAGAGAGCAATGTGTCTATATGATGGGAACTGCAATTCAGAGATACATTTTGGTTTATTGGATTACTTAAATCCATTTAAAGCACTGTGTTCGCTGAAAGAAATAAACAGGCATTTTGGTTCACTCAACATCACCTAAGAAGTCTGACTGTTGTTTGTGAAATTAGGCAATATTTGTACAGTGCCAGAACACTGGTAAAAATATAGTGCCATTTTTGAAGTAATAGCTGGATGCTCTGGAGCTCAGAGCCAGCAGGGAATATTATGAGTGACTAATTCTGATGCAAGCATAATAATGATGATGTTTTACTTAAATACTGAGTTTAATTAGCATTAAGTTATTGTTAAAATAAAATCTAAATATCGAGTTTGCCTAATTCATTGGGGATTTCAAACAGTTTAATTAATACATTTCTTGTCTGAAAAACACTAGATAATATAAAAACCTTTTTTACTTCTGTTCCTTTTATGTTCCATTATCCTTCCTTATGCTAAGGAAGACATATAGTCTTCAATTTTAATGAGAAAACTGAGTGTACTATGGAAAAATTTCATGAGAGAGGAAGGGAACCATGTGACTCATTAGCTGGCTGTTTAGCTCTGGAGAAGGTTGGACAGGAGGAATTAAAGGAGATGTAACTCTTTCCCATATCAACACTGCCCCAGGCTGCATGCTCTGCATCCCGTCCCAGGGAAGAGTCAAGGTTGCCTTGGAGTAGGGTCAAAGCCAGTCAATGAATATTAGCAGACTGCTTAAACCTGTCCAGCGTGTGTTCTGTCTTGACAGACAGCATCGCAGGCAGGGAGAAGGTGAGGGGCACTGCTGATGTCTGGGTGTCCCATCATCCTAAAATGGTGAACACAGGAGGAGAAATCAAGTTTCTTTGAATGGATAAAATGTTTCCCCACTGTGCACAGTGACTTTGGTCACTCTTGTTGGCTACAGCGGGGCCATGAGTTTACTCTTCGCCTTTACGAACCTGGCCAACATGGGTATTCCTTTGACTTTGATTTGCAAATTATCAGTCTTCCCTTTTTCCTGTGCTTCACCTTCTTTGTCCCAAAGGGCTTGCATTTCTAGGATGAATTAATTTCTAGAGACAGGATATCTGTTCTCAAGCATAGATATGAAATCCCAGCTTGCCTCCCACCAAAAGATTAGGCATGGTTGCAGAGGGCTCATATACACTGTGGTGGACCCTGATCTCTTTGAACTCACTGGAATTTTTCGAGTTGAAAAATTTTACACAAACATTAGTTTGGTAATAATGGATGTTATTCTTAATTAATCTTCCAGTTTGAAAATTGGTGCTTTTTCTTATTTAAACATTCACTTCTGTAGCAGCATCATGTTAACCGCAACTCTCAGCTCTCCTTATGTTGCACACAAGTTCTCTGTTGGATTAGCAGTCCCTAGTTTCAATGCTCAGTACAACTCAAAGCTTTTACTTAACAGGAACAAGACCCAGCTGTGTTTGGAGCCGAGTTTGCCAGGATTTCTCGTGCTACGCTTCGGATCAGATACTCACTGCTGCCGTACTTATACACCTTGTTCTTCGAGTCTCACGTTCACGGAAACACTGTGGTGCGGTCTCTGATGCACGAGTGAGTTGGGAATCTCTCTTTTTTATCATAATTTACTCACTTAATTAGGTGAGCCTTTATGCATATACTAGTTGACATCTGTATGAGAATCATCATGGTACTATTATTGCATGCCCTGTCTTAAAAGAACAGTTGTACAATTAATCAAATTACATGCACAAAGGTAACTCTTAGTATATGCAGTGAATTTCCATTAAAATATAACCTAACAACTAACAACTAGTAACCTAACAACTTTTTCCGGTGGGTGGAAAAAGAAAACTTAAGAAGAAAGAATGCTGAAAATTTCAAGTCTTAGGCAAATATGTAGTTCTTTTTTATTTCAAAAGTAGAATCACATACCTGTATTTTGTATATTTGAACGAAACAGATGAAATCTCTAATCTCATCCAGAATGCCAAAAGGCCTCATACAGAGTCCAATCATTCACAGCATTTGTTTTTTTCCAATTTAGCACTTGCATCTGCATGCTATCTATGAAACCCACATCTGTGTCCACAAATTGCACAGAGAAAAGAGATAGAGCTGTTTGAGTGTAGAAGCAGGTGCAAAACTGAGATTAATAAATACAGCCTGAAAACCCCCTCAGAAAATTAGACTCAGATATTTGGAAAACTATTTTTTCTGTTTGGAAGAAGCAGGAATACAACTGAGGTTTAGTTTCCCTCTCCTCAACTTTTAATTAGTTTTTTCTAGCTAGCTGCTAGCTAGCTGCTTTTGGTAAATTTTCTACATTAGAATGCTTTATGCAACAACTTGAGCAAAAGGAGTGCAAATAATACATATGAAAGGCTACTGTCCAAAGCTCTGGCACAGTTTAGTTTCATTGGTGCAGGCTATATTGTAGACTGTTTAATGTTCTTTTTCCCTTTAGGTTAAAAACATTCTTGTTAAAGGGTAAGGCATTTTTTGCAAATTAAACTGAGATTACACTAAAGTGCAGACCATTCAAATATGGAAAGGATATGCACAGAACCTGTTTTGCTTACTCAGCGTAGTGATTTAGCTGATAAATTTTAAAAGCATTATCCTTCCCCTTTCAGCTCTGCAATGTTATTTTAGTAGGCAACATTAAGGAGAATTTTATAGGTGCTCATGTCTTACAGGGGGCTATCGCAAGTACTTATTTTAGCTCAATTTTTTGCTTCATGAGATTTGTATCAATATTGGAAATGCCCAAGTTTATTTTGGCATTAATATTAGCTAATCTCTGCTAATACGGAATTACTTTAGTGTCATTTAGTGTCTGACCATTAGCAGCAAACCTGTACTCTATTTGGGCCACACCTACACTAGCAAATTTCCAAATTTGCTTTGATTTGAGCTGTAAAGCAGTCTCAGATGCACCAGCAGAGGCTTTTGTTGGATGAAACAGCCAAGAGATGCCCTCCAGCCACAGATGATAGTTTAGTGGGACTGGAATGGGATTACTTGGAAATAAAACCTTTAAAATGCATGTAAGTAGTGCAGGCATCAGGAAATCAACATAAACTGTTTCACTCACCAGGTCCCATCCTAGTGGCATCCTAGTAGTCCTGTCACTTGCTAATGTTGCCATAGCTAGATCCTAAGATGGCTTAAAAGTGTTTCTTACTATTATTCTGGTTACTATTATTACTTAATGAGTATTTCTTATTATTTTTAATTTATACTAATTGTTTTAGTAGTGGGTCTACTCAAGTAGGGAAAGTGATCCAGAAGCTAACAGGAGAAGAAATACAGTGCTCTGAGAGAGAGAACTGAAACAGAATTTTCAGTGTATTTTCATTATCAATGGAAGTTTACATCAAACCTTTTTCTTACTTGTAAAAAATACAAAGGAGAGCTAAAAAAACTCCTACACTGGTTTTTCAGGTGGAGCTCTTATGAGTTCCCAACCCTCACCAAGAAAACAAATGTACTTGGGCAGGGAGTCTCCAAGCAATAGTTATCTCATGTGGTCGTTTCAAATTTTTCATTCCATTTCAAACATTTAAGAGCTCATTTCAAATAACAAAGAAGAGCAATATCCCAGTAGACCCTTATAAACATATTAGGTGCCTCTGAAGCTTTCAGTCAGTGAAACAGAGGTGTGAGTACCTCTGCTGTCCAGTAAGACCACAAGGTGGTAATCCACTAGTGGAAGGGAAGGTTCTGTTTAATGGCTAAGCAGGGGAAAAATACAACAGAAGAGAGGCCAGCATCTAACCAGAGGAAGCACGTAGAGGGAATTAAAGACCTTTTATAGATCATAGACATGGTTTAATGGCTTATCTTTTCAAAATAGGAAAGTTCATTTGTTTGCAGAATTTGTGCTCATGGTTGCTGTAATAGCAAGAGAAAATAGAGCAGTTAGATGGTGAGATTCTTGTTTCCAAATACAAATATAATTAACTTCTCTTTTGCTGAAATTTCTTTATCAGCTTTTTGTTCTGAAATCCCCCACAACTAACTATATTGAATTAGTATTACGATTTTATTTTGGTGAAATTGAAAATACAGAAAAGCTATTGAGATGAAAACAAAAACTAATGTTTTATATTTCAAAATCTTTAAGACAAGGTAATTCATCAAAAGGCATACATTGTATTTACAATGTATTTACAAAACATTATTTCAAAATGCAATAACAACCAAGATTAAGGTATATGAAAGATCTACTGTTCTGGACAGTAGAAGAAACTCTAAATATGTTGAGGTTTCTTTCAGGCAGAGCCCAAGGCATGCCTTCAAGAATATTTTCCTAAGTTCCATGTACTCCCCCAAGCTTGCAATATTTTAGAAATCTAAACACTCCATAGGTGTCTTTTTATTGACAAGTTATCTTTGCTTGTTTAGGGAAATTTCTGTAAGTCTGGGCTGGGTGCAGGGCATGCCTATGCCCTGAGCAGGCAGAATGTTAGAGCAGGGCACTGACACTGAAGAACTCTGCTCCAGCCGGCATACAACAAACCTGGCTTTCGACAGGGGCACCTGCAAAGTCAGTTAAACAGACACAGTAAATAATTTTTAAACATAGAATTTGTATGTCCTTTGAGAATAATATGTAAAAATGCAATAGCCAGTAGGAATTTGTCAAAAATGAGTGAAAACCAGACCAATTGCCATCTCTGACAAGGCAACAGGGCTGTTGGATGGGAAAGGGAGCAGAGGAGCAGCGGCAGTCAGGAGGTACAAGGTACCTTGATTTTAGGAGAATTTGAGACACATTCCATGTGGTATTCCTATAATTAGAATCTAGTCTTGATTTCCTCAGGGATAGACTTACAAATCATTGAAATCCATTTTAAATTCTCAAGGATTTTATGCCGGGTGAGAGGAGGTTCCTGAAATGGGGAAGATTCTCCTCTTTGCCAGGTGCTATTCAATATTTTCATGAGCTGATGTATAGTGGAGTAGCGATCTCTTCCCGAGAGAAGGCAGATGATGCCTAACAGGACTGTGAGCACTCTGGAGGACATGATCAGAATCCAAAGTAATCTTAATGCATTGAATAAAATGGACTGAATTCCATAGGTTTCTCATCCATTCTGGAGAGGCAGCTAAAAAGCACACTATGTATGAACATTGCTTTGTGTTTGTCTTGCAAGAGATTTCAAATGTAAATCTGCGAAAGGTATGGGAAGCCAAATCCAAGGATTTTCTCAAATGCTTTAGATTGCAGAGCCGTGTTTTTCATCTGTGTTCCCTCTCCTGGTCCTGCCCCTGTCCTGCTCATTGGCTCCTGCAATGAAGGCTCAGCTTACTGGACAGAAATTTAGTTGCTTACCCACTATTGCTGCTCTGAAAAGAAATCAGCTTCCTCGTTTTGTGAGAGTTCTGGTCTGCTCTAGGGTGATAGTTGCTACTGTAATTTATGAATCTCTGTCCAGCTTTTGGCATTCCCTCAATCAGGAAAATTGTTTGGCAGTATTGAAGGATATCTTGAGAAAGTAGGATTCTTGTCACACTGAGTAATATCAAAATATTCAGGAAGTTCTATCAAAATGTGAATTAACATTTTGTATTTCATTTTCAACATAGATTTACTTCTGATCAGGAGACTCATGGAATAGATACTGCCTTCCTTTGGGGACCTGCCTTTATGATTGCTCCTGTTCTTGAAGAGGCAAGTACTGTAATTAAAAAATGCCATCATATTGGAATAAAAGAAATGAACTGCGCTTAGGCCATTGAGTGACATTCAGAGCATGTTTGCTCATATCCATCCCTTTCTTACTTCCACTGTCAAAGCTTAGAACACATTTCTGAGCAGCACAGACACTACAGAGCTTCCCAGTACTTGAAGTGGGAGGATGAATGTGAGGGACAGCCTTTCCATGCTACTCCAAGTGATGAATGGATGTAAAGAGGCTGGATTCTGACCCTCACATGCTGCTGTTATTGTGCTGGCAGCAGCCTCCATGGACACACACAGTGCAGTAATTGTCAAGATAGGAAGGAACAGACAGATATGAAAGCCAACTGCTTTCCATATTACTGCTCACCCACAGTGTTTTGGAACTGCATCATCTCAAAGGCTGTGGTAGGACTTTCCCAGCATCACAAGCAAATGCAGTCATTACAGAAACTGTAATGACAATGTTAGCTGCTAATAGGACGGGCTTTAAAAACCAGCATTTTCCTCAGCTGTGCTGGGCAAAGTGCTGAGGTCAGGACTCTTGTTGCTTGGCTGGAGCAGGGGTGGGTTTCTCTTCTTGCCCACCACTGACTGCTGGTAGCACAAGAAAGGTATGTCTGAGCAAATCTGAGTATTTGCATGTGATATATCCTAATGCTGTTTGCAGTCAGCATGCTGACAGAATATCTGATAGATGTTGCTGATGATCAAACATATAAACAGGCCACAGTCACCTTTTTTTAACCAATCCCTTTTGCCTCTGTGAATTTAAAATTAAATTCTTATTCCTGCATCTAAAAGCATTCTAACTCCGCTGAGGCACTTCATTTGTCAGTCCTTCATCTTCAGACTTCCACAGGTTTCTAATAGCTGATGAGTAACCAGAACATTTCACAGGGTCTCAGACCAGAAAAATGATAAAGGGTAGGAGAGAAATCTTCCCATGATTGCAAGTGAAAAGCCAGGGCAGGGCTGCATGCAAAGAAGAGAATGAAAGGGAACGTTATAAGGATATGTAAAATGACAGGGGGTCTAGATAAGGAGATCCTTTGTTTTTTGGAGGATTGCAGCAAAAAAGAAAGGCCGAGTGCCTGTGCACTGATGAGGGAAGCAGAACTCTGAAGGCAACACATCGCTGAGTCTTGCAGTATGAGAGGTGGCAGCCAGAGCTATGCCGGCTAGCAGGGCAGAGTCAGGAGTGAGCCTGCAAGCCCTTCACTGTGGCATTGCAGGTCAGCAGTGATATCATCAAACTGCAGCATAACATCTGCCTTTGTAGAGAAGATGGGTCAGAATGGCTTGCCCTTTCCTTCTTGAGTCCTAGGGTGAAAGCAAGTGAGACATCCATCAAAATTAAAATGGGAATTTGCCTTACACACTGGTTTGTTATTTAGGAATTCATGAAGGTGGGGCTCATAGAATCATGAAATCATAGAATTTGGGAGTTGGGTTGGAAGGGACCATAAAGTCCTAGGTCCCCTGGCATGGGGAGCAACACCTTCCACTAGTCCAGGCTGCTCAATGCTCAATCCAATCTGGCCTTGAAATCATCATGACTCAGGTGGTGGTTGCACACTTTTATGCAGACCAGAATATCCAGGGTTTTTATAATAATGAAAAGATGGAGAGGGGGATATCTTGACTTTATAGAGTTTTTCATAGATATAAAATCCCTAAAATGCCAACTTTGCCTGGACTCTTCTCCTCCACCTTTATTTTTCTTGTTCCACATGCTCCCTAGGGTAGTCCTTGGGACTAAACCATAATTCTACAAAGGGGCAGACGTCTATCTTGAGAGTCACAATTAATCTGTTTGTGAGAATAAGCAACTTGTGACAGAAATGGAAGTGTATTTTGATTCCACCTATTCCTGGAGTTTTTAATTCAAGGTGCCTTTAGCATGATTTCATCTCAGCAGAAATATGATACAACACATGCTGCAAAACAAAGTACAGCAATTGGGCAATTAGCAGCACGTTTATTATTTATTATTACTTATCTGTGACTTTAAATTGTTTACAAGAGAAATATCTGTGTATTCTTCTTACTAAAGCTTACTGTCTGTTTGGTTTTGCAACAGGAATGGTACATGAGGTGCTGATCAATGATGTCCTCCCACTTCACATATGAAGTCCTGTCTTGCAAAGGCTGCCATAGACCTCACTGGGGTTGCTCAGGTGTTAGAGAAGCACATCTAAGCCAGTTATATTTGCAAGACATAGAGCTATGTACCAGAATGAAATAATCATGTAACATTGACTTATGCCATGGAATGGCAGTAAAATCCCCCAAATAGGTTATGCTTGTCTTTTTAGTGTTATAGATTAGCCAGTACTAGTCCACTGCTATGACAATAACTCAGCTCTAATATCCAAGGTTTGATGTTATTAGAATATTCAGCATACATCTCTCCATGGCCAAATATAATAAAGCTAATGTAATATCAGAAATGCAAAAAAGAAAAAACCCTCTAATCTCTTTATAACAATTACAGGGAGCAAGATCTGTGGATGTATACTTCCCTGAAGCACAATGGTTTGACTACTATACCGTATGTATTTTTAAGATTAATGGTCTTATATTTTTTAAAATAATTTAAAATGTTACAATTCCAGCAAAATAACTTCTGACAATGTTCAGCAGTATTTTTACTTCAGCATCTGTGTTTAGGAGAACAAAAAGTCTACACTAGGCTAGCTGGGAGAGTAAATTACACAGCTTTCAGTAACATTTTCTATTTTTGGTTTATAAAGCTCTAAAACACATAGAACTTAATTTTCAAAAGCAGCCTAGACATGCATAAAACTGCCAAGATTTCTTTCTCTCTCCTCCCCCTGTCCCTTATAGTTTGTTTTAATTCTAGTATTGATACAATTTCCTGCATAGAAACAGAGGCAGAAACCTGTGTCACACTCCTAAGAACATGCTGCAAACCCTTCTGAGCATTCACTTTTGCATATGCAACAATTTTGACAGAAGGCATATTTTGAGCGCAAGGTGAGGCTCCCCTCAAGAAGATGCATCCAAGAGATGCAGAACAATCTGCTCTGTGGAAAATGCAGGGACTATGACTAGTTTCAGGGGCTATGAGTCTTGACCTTTTGAATACCATCTCCAGGACTCCATTTCCAAAAGTGTTCAGTTTCAAGCTAAGTACGCTCTGCTATAATCTGCAGGCTAAGACTAGCTTTGGCTCAGGAGCAGTTAAGCTGATGCTAAGAGCTTTCAGAAATGTGAGCCTAGGATCATCAGGCTGTTGATAACTACCCAGACAGACTTCTGGCAGAAGAGCAGACAGAACAGAAATGCTCTTAGAGGAAGTGCAGACTTATTTTTAAAGACGTTTGGTCGTTTTAAGCTTTTGGCTGGTGTCCTCAGCTGGATGTTTGTCCAACTCTTTCCCTTTTCTCTTTTTGTCAGATTGTGATGCTGCAAAGTTGAGCATTTAATTACACTCCCCTTGTTATGGCTCCCTCTGAGTCCCCTTGATGGGCTGGGCACAGAGACAGCAGCTGCAGTGCTCCTTGCCCTCCCTATGTGCATGTACACATAGGCATTAGCATTGCTCATCTCCCAGCATTTGGCACGTACCTGCCATACACACGGTACTTATCCAAAGCCAAGGTTGGGTACTTGCCATAAATTATAATTATCATTTACAGAGGGCAAGAGCAAAGCCTTCCTGTTATTTACTCGGTACATAAGTCTTGCCTACACCTGGTTTTGAGACACTAAACCAGAAAGGGATGAGCAGAGAACTTCATGCTGATTGTCTACATACACACACAAATTTCACTCACTGAGTGCTGTAATTACTCTTTGAAAGGGGAAGAATTGTCCTTACAAGAGAAGAAAATCTACAGTTTACATTGCCAAACGATTATGATTCACTCACCTTAAACTTAAGTGTAATAGGCTCCATATGTATAAAGACAGGAGACAAAAGTTTCTTTTCCTTTTTGCTGAGTCTCTTGATGAGGGCTTTTATTTCTTCAGCATGTGGAATAATGGTACCACTTTTAAAGACCATTTGCTGTCTTTCATTCATGATGCTTTTATCTCATGCGTATGCATAACTGCAGGGGCTAGATCCTCTTTCATGTTAAAAAAGAAACTGGAATAATACTGCTGAAATCCACATTTTAACATGTTTTTTCATGGTTGTAATTGAGATGAAAATGTACTCCACGGTCTCTTTTTCAGTGGTATATATGTATAGTGCCTGGATTTGCTTTTTTTTAACTGCATTAATTTTTGTGGTAGGGTCTTAAAGTGCCAAGTGCTTGGAAGAAGAACTATGCTACTGTGTCTGCCCCGCTGAGTAAGATCCCTCTGTTCATCCGTGGAGGGTACATTCTGCCAGAACAGGCACCAGCCACAACCACTACAAAGAGGTAACGTCATCTATGTTCATCACCAGGCAACCACAGTCTGGGGCAGACCCACAGACAGTCAAAAAAAAAAAATCAAAAGAAAGTGTAGAAGAGAGACTATCTACAGCTCCCAGCTGTCTTCTCGGGTGATAAGTGAAGTATTTTTATATCACTGTTCACTCCATTTCATTAGAAGAAATCACCCCAGAGATGACCTGCACCACTGTTTGCACAGCTGAAGCCTACTCCTGACTGTAGTTATGCTTAGAAAAGCTTTTGCATCTCTTACTGCCTGCTGTCAGTCATTCAAAGGAAATGTATGGAAAGGAAAACGCAAAGCTCTTTTCCTTGTGTGAATTTATCAAATGCTGTAAACAAGGTGGAAAAGCTCAAATCTCTTTTGAGGAAAATTATTTCCCCATGCCAATGTATAATATACTGGTCTCAAGTGTGAACCATGCTCAGAAGCTAATCTGGGTAGGAAAGGGAGGGGACAGCACTGTGCAGCAATCAATCCACACTGTAATAAGGTAGCAGTGGGGACCAGTTGACTCCCAGACTATACAGTTGTCATACATTAAGGCCACAAAGGTAGAGAAAACTTGTCCACATGAGCGCTCAAGAGGTGGGAATTTTACATTTCAGTGGGACAAGGCAAGACAAAGTCTTTGTCTTCACTTCAGGAGTCCTGTTGGTGAACATTGTTGTCTTTCACGGGAGTTAATTGTGTTCAGAAGTTTTTGCTGAATTACTTAGGAGGGACAGTGCCCTCACGTTTGTACTGACACTTCTCAATGTTTGTCAACAGCCGTCTGAATCCATTTGGACTCATTATTGCCCTGGATGAACAAGGAGAAGCTTCTGGCTCTCTTTTCTGGGATGACGGTGATTCCATTGGTAAGCAGTGTCTATATACAGGGCTCTCCTCAGACTGGCTTTTCAGAACTATAATGGCACTGGCTCTTGCTAGAAATAGCTGGAGAACCGACCGCAAGTTGAGCATTACAAAAGTGAAGAGCAGATTGCTCTTGCAGTCAGCATTTTGATGTGAGAAAGTTGTGACACTGGGGACATCTGGTCTGCTAGAGAGGACAACCTCTAATGTTATGTTCCTCTGTGGTCAACCTAAGACTAGAGGAAGAGATTAAGTAGCCCACAAATCATCTTAGTCTGACTTTAGCCACTTGCTGTGATTAATGTGAACTATTTATGGATTTTGCTACCTGTTTCTATACCAATCCTCCTTGCTTTGTGTTTTGACAGATACCATTGAAAAGGAGAACTACTTCTTGGCTAAATATACATTCAGCAAAGTAAGTAGCAACATGTGGGGTACCTTCTTACATACAGGTAGCTGTATTTTAGTGTAGCAATTTTAAGATGCTGATGTCTAACTTTTTTCTCAAAGGCTTTTTTTCTTCTAGCTCAGCCTTTAAACATGGTAAACTACCTAAAGCTTTCATTTACAGCTAGCTACAAAATAGTCTAGCTATGATGCTGCAGTTTTGCTTTTGATCCATTGAGTATCATAGTAAGACACATCATTAATGTCCCTGCTGTGATGCGAATCTGAAAATACATTTTTCAGCTTTTTTTTCTTTTTTATTCCTTAGTGTCAGCTTTTAGATATGAGAGACCTTTTTCTTGTCTGCCTTCTGGTGAACACTTTCAGTCTGATGGGTGGGAGGAGGCTACTTTCCTCTCTTCAGGATGTCTCATCAACTTTTTTAACTTTGGTCTCTTGAAGTTTTTGTTTTGTGGCACAGAGAATTATATAGTCTCAATTCTTTAGCTTGCATTTCCTTGCTTGACAGCATAGAGACTGCTCCCATGGTTGGCCTCCTGTAGAGCAATTCAGCATGCTGCTGGCAACCCACAGTGCTGATCAGATGTTCTGTGCAGCACTGGAATAGATCAGCACAGGGTCAGTGCACTAATGCCTTTCACACAGTGCTCACTTCTGCGCAGCCGTGTCCTGAGAAAGCCCGATAGGAAAAAACAACAGTCTAGGCTTCAGTTCAGAAAAACGTTGTAAAATAAATCTGCTATAAGCTCACTAAGCATATGATAGTAAGTTGTGGGAGTTACTGTAAAAAAACCTTAGTCAACTTCAATAATCTATACATATTATATCTGCAATTCTAGCATTTGGTAAGAAATAGGATATTGCATGTAGAGTAGCATGGTTTGGTCCCCAGCCATCTGAACATGAGCCAGTAGTTTGCCCAGGTGGCCAAAAGGGCCAATGGCATCCTGGCTTGTGTCACCAATAGTGGACCAGCAGGACCAGGGCAGTGATTGTTCCCCTGTACTTGGCACCTCAAATCCTGTGTCCAGAGAAGGGCAGCGGAGCTGATGAAGGGTCTGAAGCTGAGGGAGCTGGGGATGTTTGGCCTGGAGAAAAGATGACTCAGAGGAGAGACCTTGTCACTCTCTACAACTGCCTGAAAGGAGATTGTAGAGAGGTGGGTGTTGGTCTCTTCTCTCAAGTAAAAAGTGATAGGGCCAGAGGCCTCAAGTTGCACCAGGGGAGGTTTAGGTTGAACATTAGGAAAAATATCTTCATAAAAAGGGTTATCCAGTCCTGAAACAGGCTGCCCAGAGGTGTGGTGGAGTCACCATCCCTGGAGGTATTTAAAAGATATATAGATGTGGCCCATAGGGACATGGTTTAGTGATGGATTTGGCAGTGCTGGGTTAACAGTTGGACTTGACAACCTTAAAGGTATTTTCCAACCTAAATTGGTTTCCTAAATACATTCTTAAAAGCCCAAAAGTAGTCTACAGAAAATATTGAAAAGAATAAAACCATGTTAACACCTATTGTGATATTGCTCTTAGAAGGTCTGTCTTCCAGAAGCAAGAGCAAACTAGGGCAAGCTGATGGGTTTTATTATGTAGCCTAGTATATTTCTGAGATGTTTTCTTGGAACTAATACCACATGCATAGACTTTAAATTTAATTTTTAACTTATTCTCTTCTTGATTTATTAAAGAAAAAAAATCCTTCAAAAAAAGGAAGAAAAATCACTTTGGTTTTCTGTAGTCTGTGTGTAGTAATTTATTGCAAGAAGGCTACAGAAAAACAATATCCAGTTTTATATTAAATTCTGAACTGTGCAAATTAGATTGTTGATTCTCTGGCACTTCTATTTCTCGTTGCTCATATTTGACTTCTGCCTGTAAATCCATGACTGAATTCCCTATCTGCATTCCAATAATCTTTAATGTTGATTTTTTATTACGTGTTTATAAAGAAAATAGTCCCTCTCAAATAGCAAATTGTAGAGGTATGAGAAATGTATGAAAGTCTTAATATTTGTTGCACATTTCTATATTCATGAAAAAATGTGGATGAATATTTTAATCACACCTAGTTTTGGAAGAACATACAAGCTTTATTCCCTGAAAGTTTTGCTGATAAGGACATTGCAGCATTTATTGTGAACACAGCACAGGGCACTGTAAAGCAACAGCTACAGGATTAAATTCTCTAATTCATACTTTCATTTAAACAACCAAGAAGCATAAAAAAGAACTCAAGACTAGTGCAGGCACTTGAATCTCAGAGAAGGATTCAAGCTTCTGCTTTCTGATGTGTCTGTGGTTGGCATTTTAATTCATGTGACATCTCCCTTTTGACAAGCATAGAGACTAAGTGACCTAAGACAAAGTGCCCCCTTATATGAAGCCTTCCAGTCTGGAAAAATAAGTGATAGACATGTAAGATCTGCTGTACTTCATGAGCAGGGAGGTCCTCCTCCCCAGGGGTGGCAGACAAGGCAGATGTTCTCAGCCTCTGCTCTCTAAGTGAGTCTACGCTACACTAAAGGAATGATGATGGAAAGGTTTGCCCAATGAAATGGGAGCTTCTGGATGGATGCAGTAGTCATTGAGTAACTGAATAGTCTGAAAGCAAGTTCCTCCTAAAACTGGTCCTATTTGGGGGCAAAATATAAGTGGGAAAAAAGGTGACATTGATAGGAGCAGAGCTAGACAGTAAGAAAGAAAAATCATGACCCTGCTGCTCAGAGTACAGAAGTCCTGGTTTCTGACCTCATATCTAGGCCTTCATTTTCCTGTTCATTTATTGGGCTTTGACTGATATACTTAAGTTTCCTCTGTCAGTTGAGAACTCGTGACTTTTCTGAGTAATTGCCTTAATCAATAGATACCTGGTGAGGAGGGGATCACTCATTCCCTGGGACCATCACCTTTCTGTTTTCCCAAGACCTCCAGTTCTAGACCTTGGTCAGAGAAAATGGCATCTATGGAAGACTCCTGTCTCAGGGCCTCAGAGCTTGAGGATAACCTTATTAATACAGCTGTGATCACCGAGTTCAACATCACACTGTGCTTACTGGGTCTGTGCGGCCAGCTGAAGCTGGCTGTCCTGTTTAGCCACACTTGAGACAGCAAAAAACCACCACAGGGAAGTGGTCTCTCTATACTGAACCTCTCTCTGTGCTGGAGCTCTGCCACTGGGGAGAAGACACCACATAGAAGTACCCTAACAAATTCTCCAGAGGCTTTTAGAGGCCTCTTCCCATTTGCTGAATAACAGCCAACATTCCTTATTGAGGCAATTTAAAATAGCATGCTTAGGGCTATGCACCTGTTTTTAGCGTGGATGCCCGAAATAAGCAGTCTAAGCACAGGCCTAAGTTAAATACTGTGATCTAGCTTCTGCTCTCCTCTTACCATGCACCACTGAAATAACATAAGCTAATTTATGCAAAAGGTTCCATCATAGGTTTCTCCTTGGCATATATTTAAAAAGTCATGATTGCATAGCAATCCATCATTTCCTGAGCAGTGTAATTCATCTTTATTTCCTTAACTTTGATCACATAACAAATGCGATGATTCCTCTACATTGCATGTATGGGCAATTACTGTCACTGGTGATCCAAACAAATTAGTTTAATGACTTTGTATGTCCTCTTGGACATAAATCCCTCTAAATATGGGATGTATAGCAAATAAGAAGTAAAACAAACAAAACTCTGTAGACATACAATGTTCCTTCAGTCTCCTTGAAGCTGGGACATATATAATAGAGATTTCTAGCAGGATATAGTACGTGAAATAGAGACAAAATATCTAGCAGCTGATGTTTTTGGAAGATGCTAATGATTTAAAGCAGTTAGTTTTGGATGTTAATTAATCTGCCTTAAGGTCACTAATTGAATCTCTGTATCTGGATTTTGGTTTTGCATATGCCACTGTACTTTGTAATGGGTACAAGAACAAAATTTACATTGATTACAAGTAATCTCCAAGCAGATTTCAATCTACAAACAGAAAAACATGTCCAAGAAGATTCCAAACGAATGTTGTAAATCCTATTTTTTTTCTTACTTTCTTAGTTAATAATCATACATGGAACTTTGTTCAAGTGCAAATTGATTTGACTTCAGTGTCTACATTGGAAGACATTATGTGCGCTCATTGACAAGGATTAGATCTTGTAAGAGTGTGCAGTAAGCCACCTCTAAAGAGTTGTGGTCCTAACATTTTCTTTGTGGCTTTTTCCAGGGAAGCCTGAAGACAGAAATACTGAAAAACGGCTACCGTGGAGCTGACACTCTGAAGTACAACAAAATTACAATTCTTGGCCTGAAACTGAGACCTCAAGCTGTTGCTGTGAATGGAAGATCCATCCACGGAGATGCCTTCTCTTTTGAGATGAATGGGGTAGGTGCTGAACTGAGTAGTTAAGAAAAAACTTGGGTAAAGGAGGGTGAAGAACATTGAAGGGGGGATGAAGTCAGTGAAGAACAGGGACAGTTTCTCATCCATACCCCTTTGCATTTCCAAGTATAACCAGAGACCAATTTCTGATACAACAGTCCGAGATTTAGAGGAGAAATAAAAAAACCCCAAAAAACAAAAACAAAAGCAAGAGCTCTTTCAGGAAACCTTAATCTTGGCTATTATATATACGCTCTCTTTTACTTAATGTCTGCCACATATTCAATTTTTTAAACTAATGAAATACTGAAAAGAAGATACAGCTCCATGAGCTGGAAGCAATGTTCACAGTTTTATAGGCATTCCTATTATTCTGATAAAATGAGAATACTTGTTAAAGTTTTTTTATCCACTTTTGAAAAGAAGTGGTGTAGATCTTTTCTCACAAGTACTTGGTCTCCAAAAATTATTCTGGTGTAATTGGTTCTAAAGAGCATCTTCTTATCTTCTGAGGAGATATAGTTTCAGCGTTTTGAAATGCTCAGGCTCAGCATCTGAAATCAAAATGCATGATTTCGTTTGTGCAGTGCTCCTCTGGCATCTACAAGGAGACATTCCAGAGGGGATGTACTGAACATCCCTAATAAACTCCTAAGGTGCAACAGCCTTTGTGGTTCCAATTTTCTTTTGCACAGGAGTATAGGCAAAAGCAGCAACATCAAGCAAACTTACTTTCCTCTGGTCACTTGTCCTATATCTGTCATCACACACCAAGCCGCAGTGGGCTGTGCACACTTTGTATAAGGTGTGGTACTCTCATCTCAGCACTGATCTGCATCTAGGGATCTCTTGGAATTAACACTGCAAAATGCCATTGTTCAGTGAAAGATAATTGAGGCAACAATTAGTGGATGTCACATCTTAGGTTTCTCTAGCTACTTGACTTAATGATTTGAGTTTAATTTGTAAGCACAGTGATCCCCATTATACATACTTGGTAATAACATTTATTTTATTGAAGGAATCTGTAAAGGAAGAAAATTGCTGAGAATAAATTTCTTCCTTGGAGAATTGTAAAAATCTCACTTTCAGAGACGATGTCATAAATAAGTATAACCAATATTGCCTCAAGGGAAGACATTGTCTAACAGCCAAAATGCCTTTAAACAAGCAAAAAGCAACATAAATGTGGCAGGGTAAAGAAAGTATTCCACTGAGATGTGGTTGAAGGTACCAATTACAGAAATCTAGAAGATAACTGCATACTAACAGCATTACACAGAAAGATGATTTAAAAAGGCTAAAAAGCTTGTCACAAGAATCTAATTTAATATTTGATTTAAGAACAAAAGATGATCTTGGTGACTTAAGATTTACTTCAAATGCTGGGAAACAAACCACCAAGCCACTGTAATAGGGGTCCAAAACTGCAGAAAATTTACAATTTTTATACCAGCTAAATATATTCCACTCACACTTCTATGAGACTCAGTCAAAACTCTCCCACTATCCCTAAACAGATGTTACAATGCCACTACCTATAATCCTCTCATGTTTGATTCTAATAAAAAATATAAAAAAGATCACTAGCACCTTGGGTTTAGATCTTGAAAACTTACAACTCATATAATAAAAAAATAAAATGTAAAGGGCAAATTTGCTGCTTTCTTACAGGCTTAATGAGATTGCTTACTGTATAATAGTTTAACAAGCAGAGACCATGCTATTTGAAGGGATATAGTAGAAAGTAACTTCTACCATATTGCTTTTGCTTTACAGACAGCAAATTTACCTAATAGCAGTGCTTGAGTGCTTATTGTGCCATATTTATTTGTATATAAATAGAAACAGGTTGCTTAGTAATAAGATACTTCTTCCTCTCAGATTCACGCAGTGCTACTCTGATCTGACATTTGCAGTATCACAGAATCTTCCTATTATTAGGAGTCTGTTATGGTTTTTTAACTCCAGGGTATTGTGCCCTAAGGAACTGTACAGGTACTGTAAATGCAGCAGGGATATGAGAAAGGCATGTTTGTTGACCAGGCTTGTGCTGACAACAAAACGACCTGGGCCTAGGAAGGTTCTTTTTATTACACTTGCATCCTCTGCTGGGAAGTGCAGAGAGGTTCCCAAAATCCATAGCTCCCAATGTCCATGTGGTATCACAGTCTGGAGTAGCCTGTCTGGCTGCTTGGCACTTTTGGGTTAGTGTTTGGATGGGGTTGTGGTACATTTTTTTCTGGATTTTTCCTTGTACTTGAATAAAAGGCAAATTATTCAAGAAGTGGAATTCCAGCTTACTTGGTAGTGATAGAGAACTGTTTCTGATGAAAGATGAAAATATTAGATACTTGGAAGAAGTGATCTAAGTAAGCATAGACAGTCAGAGTAATGTAACACGAATTTGTGGATTGACAAAGAAATAGCTAAGGCGTGTGAATGGATATCGTGCATTTTAACACATTATTCTGAAAATTCTGAAACCTAAAGATAAAACTGATGAAGTACTGAAAATGGAAATTACATGAGTAATGCAAAATACATAAAATTTAGCACTGAACAGAGAGAGAGCAGGACAGGTATTTATAATTTAGTATTTAATTCATGTTATTAACTAATTTTAAGCTGTTCCTGAATTTCTAAAAGGGATGTTGAGTTGGACACAGCAGTAGAAAGATGCATAATGCCATCAAGTCAGTCTCACCTACCAGAAATATGTTAAGAAAATCTTAAAGGTCTAAATTCAAGTTTCACTTCTTAGTCTCTATTTTGAGATGGTCTTTTTTTTTTACATTAACATAACATTGGTTTTTATTTTGTCTCTTTTTCACAGAAACTGACTTTGCGGATTTCTGCTCCACTTACTCAGGAACTCAACATTAAGTTTTACTAGAATGGTCAGAACACACTGACTTAATTTAACATCACTGGCCCTCATCTATTGATGTCACTTTGATTTAAATTTTAAAAAATGAATTAGTCATTAAAACATTGCTTATAGACTTGATGACTGATCTTTTCTTATGTACTACTTGTAACTCAGTAGTGTTCAAATAAAATTTTCAGTAGTAGTTAATGAGTATTACTATAAACTGATGTGTGTTCAACATAGCATAGAAGAAACCATCCTGAAAGTTCTGGCTCACCACAGATGGAGATAATATTTGGAAACGTCCTCAATGGAACCATATTCTGCACAGCATACACTGTTCAGCTTTTTTTCAAAGCTCTTGTAGGAAAAAAAGAAAAGGAACAACCAGAAGTCAGCTTAATTCCCATAGCCCTGTTTTAGGGGAGGCAATGAGGATTTGCAGGAGAATACATGGGAAACACAGCTAATCAAATGCTGAGGATACCTAGATCTGATTTTTAACTTCAGCTGTTTCCATCTGCAGAATGATGTCCTAAAACCATATGAAGCTCCAGCTTGTGGAAACAGTTCTAAAGAGTCACTATAATTTCAACTATTTTATGTATTTTTAATTTTTTAATATATTAGTTATATGATTTTTAATAATACAATACATAACCAGCCATTAATAAAAATGCAATACATATATAATAAATATTAATATATTATATGAAATATTATATAACCATATATAAGAAATCAACTAATTGTCCCAGACTACAAAATCTACAACTGTAGTGATCACTCACTTTTGTCTCCATTTCCATGGTCCTGAACTGTGATCACAACCTAGGCATGCTTTGGGATGCATTAGTCATAGAGGCAATTTTTTGAAAATTTGGGAAATTTCTTTCAAGGATCTGATTCTCTGTGGAGACTATTCCCAGTGTTAGATAGATCTCACCACAGCAAATAGTTTGTGCCCTTAAATTTACACAGTGACTTCTGACAGGAGGGATCCACATCATGGTGGGACAAGCTTCAGAAATTCAGCTGTTCCCGTGCTGTTAACTCCGTGCTAAAAACCTCTTTTTACCTTTGTTGGTATTTATTCAAGAGAAATCCGAGCTGCAGTTTACAGCTGTAGGAGCTTTAGTAGTAAACAGGTAGTCCAGTAAGGCAGTTAGGAAGTGACTGTGTTCCAGTTCAGGCTGCCAGCACCAGCTAGTGAAGTTCCTCCCAGGACATTCCAGGCAGTTTTAAGCTTAACCTCATGCTCCTTAAGGTGCTTGTGACCCTTCCTGTTTCTGTCTTCTACCATAACTAAAATGTACAAAATAACTCTCCTTGTGAGAGAAGCGTCATGCCAGTTCCTAGAAGATTAAATGTACTTCCAAAACTCTGCAGAAAAAGGCCTCAGACAGAGGCTACTCTTGCAAACAGCTCCTCAACACTATTTCAACATGGGAAACTGCTCCTGATGTACCATCAGACGTGCAAGTCCAGTGTGCTTTATCAAGAATGTTCAATTTGCACAACAATCAGTCCAAACCACTTGATAAAGATTTTATCCAGTGTTTTTACATGATCACAGTTCTTCTGAATTAGCCATGATGAGCAACAGAGCAGGATAAGCTTCTCCAGTTTATGTCATATGAGGAAAGACAAACAGTCCTGACTGGCTGCTAAAGGCTTCTTTCTCAAACTGAGCTGGGTCTTGTGGAGACACTTTAAGACCTGGGTCTCTCCAGAGTCTTTGCTGGCTGCACATCTCTGATGTGAGATATGTTTGCTCTGAACAAGTTGCAGGAAAAGCAACTTGCTCATCATGTCTTTTGTGGGAAGAAGCTGGAGAAGATACTAAAAAAATTCATAGATGAAGATGGTAAGAAAGAGCTGAGGAAGAGCAGCATATGGGAAGTGGGGCAAAAGCTGATTGAAGATGATGATGAAATAACCATCTTCATTGCTGCAGAATACAACCCATAACTAAAGCCCATGATGAAATAAACACTTGAAAAGTATGGCTCTCAGAGTCCTTAGTCCTTGCAAACTAAGGGCCTTGTGCAAAGGGAGGATGTTAGGATGATTTGTGAGAGCTTTGTATTTGGGACAGAGAAAAACAGGAGAACCTGTCTCAGAGCAGACACCATCAGCAGCCAGCCAGCCAGAGCTGCAGAAACCTGTGGAACAGCAGAGACCTGGAGGATGTGTCTGTACTGCATGTCATGGCTCTTCACCAGAGATCTCAAAGCCAACCAGCTGAGACTCCGTCTGGCCCAGGAGGTGTCAGTCCAGTGGATGCTGACCACAGACACGTTATCTCAGGCTTGGCCACACTGCAAGTCATCCTCTCATGCTGCCTGTGTGAGCCTTGTGGCTGCTCTCCCCAAACACATTGCAGACAGAACCAGGGAAAGCTGTTGGATGGCTTGACAGTGTGGGATGGATGGATACCACTAAAGCAGACCAGTTCCGTGCAGAATCCAATCTCTTCCTTGTGGTCTTTGCAAGAGTGGCATCAAAGAGGCACCTGCTCCCAGGTACCTCCAACTTTCCTCCAAAAGTGAGGATGTTAGTTCCTCGTCATGGCAAAAGAGCAAAGAGAGAGCAAGAGAGGACTAGGTTAGAGAAAGCAAATATCTAAAGCACCCTGGCTAGGAGCTGGGAAATGGGATTTGGTTTTTCTGGGGGAGGTTTGTTTTTCTGGTACAGAGAGTTTGTCTCTAATCTGCCTCACAGTGTGGGTAAAAGCAGGAGTGGGAGAGGGGAGGTGGTTAATTTGCTGACAAACGGTGAAAAATGAGACTATTGTGAAAGTTTGAGCACAGATGTGGCTTAAGAGCAGGGAGACATCACCACGGTAACACGCTTTTGGCTGGAGAACCATATGGAGTTAGCTGGTGCTCACAGGTTTTCTGTGAAATCAGTGACTAACCTAGCACTTTCATATATATCTTAATAAAATAAGAGCATAAAAATACACCCCTGCCAGCATCAATATACTGTTCAAGCTTGTATTACAACCTGGATTTTATTCCTTTCTTGTCGTTTTGTGCTTTGTAGCTTCAGTGAACACAACAGGAAATCGCCAGTCAGTAAAACATCTGCCTTGGGCTCTGATTTCACATATTTATTTCTGAAAGTAAGCAGGACATCCCTTGGTCAGCAATTGTATTAGGGACATCAAAGAAAAATGGAGTTTGTGTGTGCATATGTGTGTATCTGGGTATTTATCCTTTCCGAGCGTTGAACTGCAGGTGTAATTTTGGATCATTTACGTTTTTTTGAAATTCTGGTTATACTGCTTGTTCCTTCCCATTCCAACAATTTTGTTTCATTTGTTTGTTTTTCTTTGTTTTGGTTTGGGGTTTTTTTTGGTGGGATTTTTGTTTGTTTGGGTTTTTTGTTTTCGAGAAAAGGGTATCAACTTCAACAAAAAGTACTGATCACGTGTTGCAAGTGATATGAGGTGAATTAAAGAATCTACAGACAAATATTTTACTGTCTTTTAAGATTAGATTAAATGAAACATGAACTTCTCCAAGTGTTGGTGTGTATTGAATTTAATACAGACACGGATTTTCAACGTAGAGAGAACTTCTTAGGCAGGAAGTTAAAGCATCCATAGTCAGCTGCTTTCTCTATCCTGCCTTTGTTAGCCATAAAACCCACCAGCTGAGTCCTTCAGAACTTGAAGGAGTTGAAATGTAAAGGGAAAAATCTTACTTTGCATTTCAAACCCCTGTTGATTCTAGGCTCCTGTCTTACAACTCCATAAAGAGAACACAGAAATTCACCACTTGAGGTACACTGATCCTTAAGCACATGCCACTAGCCTTCACTTCTGTAGAGAAAGAAAAGGTAAATATTCTTCATGCTGCTCCATGTACACTTCATTGTTTTTCATCTAAAGTGGGTGACTTTAGGTTTAAGCTCAAAGGATCCCACTGTCCATTTTGAGAAAGGTTCATGTTGATTTTGTGATCATGAAAAGATAGTGGTAGCCAGAATCAGCTGCACTGATAGAAGAAGCACAAATTAAATGAAGGGGGCATGCACAGAGAGCTCTGCTATGCTCAGTCAGCTAGACACAAAAAAATCTGTTCTGATGTCACCCAATGTAGTATTGCATGTCTTGGAACAAAGAAAAGACAAAAGATGTGACTCCACTGAGCAGAGGAGATCTTGGAGGAGATTTGGGACCTTTTTGGATTTGAGCATCAGTTCCCAGTGAAAGGTTTAATCAAAGAGGAGGTAAAGCAATCTCAGATATACAAACAAATAAAGGCAGAGATGCTATAATTCATCTGTTTTTTATACTGGTACTATCTTGCTGGAACACTCTGTCCCATTCTGGTGTAAGAAGTATGTGGAATATACTGAAAAAAGTAAGCTTGCTACAAAGAAATGCCACAAACATGTTGAAAGGACTTGGGAAAATGCATTTTCTAGAGAATGCACCAACAAGCTCAGCATGTCTCTAATAGCCAAGAGAAGGCTCATTCCCATCAAATTCTTGGTGGACCTACGAGGGGCAGGAACATGGTGGCAGAAGCTCCTTAAACTAGCAAAGGTGAGATATAATGTCTGTTAATGAAACTAGACAAATTCAAAGACTGATATTTTAACTGTCAGAACAGCTTATCAAGAATGCTAGTGAATTCTCCTGCAGTAGGAATTTTTAAATGAGAAGTAGGTGCTTTTCTAAAACAAATACACTTGCTCAGTAATTCAGGATTTTTTTGGAACTGTATCCCTAGTCTGTGTCATGCCAACTGATCACAGCAGTCCCTCCTGAGTTTGCAATTATGAATAATGAAAGGATGTTTTGTAGGGTTTTTTTGGCAAACCTTATGTAGGTTTCTGTGACAAGTCATTGCTTTTGGAGATCTCTACATAGTTACAAAGATAATAAAATGTCATGGATATAATCAGATTTTTGGTATATGTTGATATGTAATATATTTTGAATATTTAACTTCTTGTGAAGCTTCTGGTAATTACTTTTTAGTGTCACCAGGTGGAACCATGATGCAAGCCAGAATGCAACATCCCCTGGGATACTCCACAGTACAGGGACCCACCGAGATCCATGTCTTGGGCTGTGAAGTGGCTCCGACTTCCCTGCTCCTGGATCCATGGATCAGGTGGCTGGAGCCCCAACGGTGCCTCAGACTTTGGCTGGGAGGTTTGTCATTATGCTCACTACAAATACATAAAATGCAAATGGTTCTGTGGAAGATTATGAAATGAAGGTGAGACAGACGTACTGGGCCCAGAGGAAAGGAGATGGCCAGAGCTTTCTCTTGCATTTCCATCACAAGGGAGAAATAGAGCTGCCAAAGGATGTACTTTCTCTAGGGACTAACAATCTATAGGGACTAAAACTAGCACAGATGTAGAATGCTGTGTATGTAAGCTCTAGCAATGCTCCCAGGTCATGGACCAGCTTTGGTAGCCACTGCCCCGTGGCTACCAAGAAGCCATTCTATCTCAGAGAGAAAAAAAATGCATAGCAGAGTATTCTGGTGCCCTTTCCTATTTGTCACTCAATAAAACAAGTAAGTCCCGAGAATTCTGGAGAGACAGCAGAGTTCCAAGTAGCAAGGCTGGAGGTCCCCAAATACTCCTGTTCACTCTCCTGACTCCTACACTCAGGGCACAGTGAAACCCACAAAGGAGCACAGGAAAGTGTCCTTCCCCGGGAGCAATGCAGTCAGCTGGAAAAGCTCTGAGAGTGTGCAGAGGCAGGGAGAGCTGCATGAATAGCAGGAGCAGAGCCTGGGAGCTCTTCTGAGCAGTTCCAGGCCTGAGACAGATGGCAAGGCTTTTCCTAGTGACCTAGAAGGGATTGTGTAGACCTTGTAGTGACTAGACACTGTCTAAAGGTTGTTGCAGAGCTGCACCACAGAGAAAGACCCAAGTGGAAAAAAATACTAAAGGAATGACAAATATGTGTCCTTTCTGTTTACTGAACTTTGCTCAGGAGACTATTGCAGTTGTGGCTTGTGCTGAAATACAACTGAGGTTCAAGGATTTACCAAAAATATTTTGGGATGTTGTTTAAAAAGAAAAGGAGTGGTAGATCCATTGGGACAGAGCAACTCAGTTTCCTGCTGAGTAAGTTTTTTGCTCTATCCACTTCTTGGTTCATGCTGCTTCACCTGTGCTTCACAAGAACTCAACAGCCCCATATTTTTGGTGTGACTAGAGTCTAGCACTTGTGGGATAAAAACTTTTCATGCTCTTGCTGATAGCTCAGAAGAACTACTCTGCTGCCTCCCACCTCCCTCCCTCTCCCCCATATAAACACACATATGTAGGGGAGAATGGGGATATGTGGAAATTAAATGTGCTGCTGATCTTGTACTAAATCCCGCAGACACAGGGATTATTTGAGGCAAAAAAGGACCTCCCTCTCAGCTGGAAAAGTGTTGTGAAATACAATGCATTTCTCACTTATACCTTATGAACAAACAAGGATTGCAAAGCACTGCAGAGCTTGGTATTTTGGGATACTGCTAAAGCCTGGAAGGTTGCTCACATCAGGAAAGCTGCTCAGTATTTTACCCCTTCTCTTCTTTGGCCCAGCTTTTACTCTATGCTGTCCTCCCAGATATCCCCCCTAGCTGACCTTTCATTTTCAGGAGTGATTAGATTACATCCTGTCTGCCAAGTGAGATGTTTACTTAACAGGACATCAAAGACCAGACGTGGTCTTCGAATAACCATTATCAAAACTGTTATGAGAAACACCTTCTCAGTTGCTAGCTGCCTTCTTCAGATCCTCTCTTTATCCACAGATGATGGTGGATGATGAAGTTCTCAATCCTGCCATAGTTTCTCATTCTAGCGCCTTTTCCTTTAACTGTTGGACCCAATGTTTTCTCCAAGCACTAATAATACCATATTGGGGCATTTTCCCTCTATATCTAGAGTCCAGATGATAGATTCATAATACTTCTTTAGTAGACCATGATGCCATGATAGTTTTTCAATCATTCATTAAAGGTCTCTAAAGTGATAGTATAAAAAAAGAGTTTAAACCCAGATAAAATATAGAAATTCAATAGAAATTTAGAGGAGGCAAAAAGGAAAGCAACATTCTTCTTTGCCTTTTGAAAGGGTGTTGATCAGTTTCTTTCACCACCTGATTATGCTTTCTGGAGAGTAAATCTGAGAAGCTGAGATGAAAAGCATGGCAATTACGGGATCTATATATATGCATATGTATATAGATATAAAACTTTACACAGCAATTTTGAAGATACAAGTAATATTCTTCTCTTTTTCTTTCCATGGGCAAAGTCTGAAGAGAAAACTGTTCTGAACCATTGCCAAGTTGGCAAAGACAAAAGAGCAGTTCCAAACACTGACATGTTTTTAGATCAAGCAGCTGGAGGTACTGTACTTTATGACAGAGAAGAAAAAATTATTTTAGTAACAAATAAATAATGCAGTGTACAAACTACACAGCATTTCGTTATTTCTTAATTTATTTTGTGTATTTATGGAGGTTTAGAGGCAAGAAAAGGAGAAGGCATTTGAAAAACTCTAAATTTAAAATGTCTGGAATGTATAGGCAAAAATGGAAGTTAAAATAGTTTCCAGTGGATGTCAAGAGTCCATTTGTCTATCTGAAACAAGTGTTTTGTGCCTTTCGACATCTAAGAGGACTTTCAAACCATGAAGCAACAATTTAGAGATGGCTATTCTGTCTTCAAAAGTTCTTTTGTATGTGGATGAACATTCTTTCATGCATATTTACCAGAAAATCATATTTTTGCACATAAGTATTTCTTTCTTTCTTAGTGAATCACTTGCAGCTACACATTTGAACCCTGTTTTGAAAACGTAGCTATTTATATATTCATAACATATACTTGCACATTAAATGTTCATGTCAAGTGGGCAATAAATATAGAACAATGAGATGTTTTATTTAGGATTTTAAAGGAGATTATGAAACTACTGTTACATAAAATATTTGCATACATTTTTAATTTTAAATTGTTGTAGTAGTTTGACCTGGGCTGGATGCCAGGGGCCCACTACAGCCACTCTCTCACTCCCACGTGCAAACAGCAGAGGAGACAAAATATAACAAAGGGCTTCACAAGTTGAGATAAGGACCATAAAGGATTCCTTGATAATCACTGTCACAGGAAAACAGACTCCATGTGGGGATATTAGTTAAATTTATTGCTAACAAGATCAGAGCTTAAGAGTGAGAAATATAAGAGACATTTTTCCCCCCACTCCCCCTTCTCCATGTTCAACCTCCTCTCTCCCAGCGGTGCAGGGAGATAGGGAATGGGGGTTACAGTCAGCTGTTGTTTTCTGCCACTGCTTAGGGAGAAGAGTCCTTCCTCTGCATCCTGTGGGGTCCCTCCCACAGGAGACAGTTCTTGACAAACTTCTCCAGTGAGAGTCCATCCCATGGGCAGCAGCTCTTCAGACACTGCTGCCACATGGCTGATATTCCACAGGGCACAGTCCTTCAGGTACAGCTGACCCAGCGTGGGTCCTCCAAAGGCCACAAGTCCTACCAGGAGAATCCTGCTCCAGCTTGGGCTCCTCTGTCCGCGAGTCAGCAGGTCCCTGCCAGGACCCTGCTCCAACATGGGCCTCCCCCAGAGTCACAGCCTCTCTCCGGCATCCACCTGCTCCGGCGTGGCTCCTCCACGGGTGGATCTCTGCACTCCTGTGGTCCTCCATGAGCTGCAGGGGGTCACTGCTCCACCATGGTCTTCCCCATGGGCTGCAGCTGGATCTCAGCTCCGGCTCCAGGAGCATCTCCTGCCCCTCCTTCTGCACTGACCTTGGTGTCTGCGTTGTTGCTCACAGGCTCTCACCCTGCTCCTCTCCGGCAGCTGTCTTTGTCTAACTAACTTTTTTTCCCCCTTCTTTCTTCAATATTTTACCACAGAGGTGTTCCTTCAACTGCTCATTGGCCGGGCCTTGGTCAGCAGCGGGCCCAGCCTGGAGCTGGCTGGCATTGGCTCTGCTGGACATGGGGAAACTTCCAGCAGCTTCTCGAAGAAGCCTCCCCCTCAGCCCCACCACTACCAAAACCTGGCCACAGAGAAACCAATACAATTGTCTAAGGGCTAAATTTCATATTTTGGATGATGTATAGAATTCTTTACTTTTCTGCAAGTAATGTATATGACAAAAATGCCCCTGTGATAGCATTTTAGTTCAGATGAGGAGCAAGCTTTTGAACTGAACTTCCTGATTGTCTCCATTTACTGCACTTGGGTTCTGGGGGCACGTGAAGTAAATTTCTTTCACATGAGCTACACTAGAATTGGTTCTCCATGACAGAATGCCATGCACTCCAGCCATCAAGGAGCATTCATACTACATGGAAGTAAATCACCTATAAAGGGTATGGGGTTGGTGTTGGTTCTTCAGCACTTGACTTTTCACTGCAGTTTGGTCCTACTGCACTGTATTACTTTCTAAGTTAGCCATTGCTTCAAGGCCAAATTTAGCCCAGAAGTTTGGCTAAATAGCCTGAAAATTGTGTAAAGATTAATAGAACCTGTGAAGGGACAGAAAGAAATCAGAAAAAAAATACTTACAGAGAAGTTGGGGCTTTTTGTTTTTGTTTGAGCTCATCCTTACACATCAGGGTGGAGGTGCAAGATACATATATTATATGTGTTTCCCCTGTGAAATCTCATTCCTAACAGAAATTTGAAAAACTTTCAGCCTAATTGCTGGAGAGACGATGTGAACTTAGCAGAATGTTCAAATACTCTTACTGTTCCTCTTTCTGCTTTATTAGTTCAGCATGCTACTGCTAATTTTTATGGGACGGGGATTCAACCCCCAAACTCCTAATGGTGCATCTATAATACTGTTGTGACATTTTGTTTTGAGGTCCAGAGGTCAGATCAGCAAATACTGAAATATTGATTTATGGAAAAAAGCAATATTCTTTTAAATGTGACTTCAATTTTTGTTTTAATGATACTCACTGATTTGGTTAAGCACTTTAGATATTCTTTAATAGCCTTCTATTTTGCTGTTCTCAGTTTCCAAGCAGAGCAGTTTCTCTCTCACTTTTGTCTACTTTGCTGTTCTTCCTTTTAATGCCCCAGATCACAGCCTTTAATTGTTAATGTTGCGAGGCAGGACAACTGTTGATTATTTGGCTCTGTGTTCTTAATAGAGCCATTATTAAGCATAATAAGCATATCTTCTACTGAAGCTTAAAAAGCACAAATCATCTTATTATAAGTAGATCTCAAAATCCTTCCCAAAACTGCAAATGCTTTCTTCATGCCGCCTTCTTTTTTCCACTTCTAGTAAATAGAAGATGCTAATTTAGAGACACCATGAAATTTATGTTCCCTGTAGTTGTTTTATCACTGACACAGTTACAATGATTTTCATGTGTTAGTTCCTATGCATATGTTTAACAAGTCAAACCTATTACAATTCCTTTTCCTAATGCTATTTGTTTTGTATAATTTGTGGCTAGAATTTGCTGCAGGATTATTGGTATGTGCTCTGCTTTCTTTGGTCTTCCTGAAGAGAGGAAATAAAAAAGATGGAGTGAGATTCCTTCAAATTAAATGTAGGTATCTGCAGCCCAGACCTGGAGATGAGAGGTGGTGCCTTTTGCCAGCAGTGCAGATAACAGCACCTTCACAGTATCTCACTCACACTGAAGCAGGCTCTTACTTCTGGCTGTGTCTATCCCCCCTGGATCCCACTGCTAGCATTTGCTAGGTCTCACTGATCATAAGAGGAGCCCAGACACCTACCTGTATACGCACACCTACTCTGTAGACTTTCATACTAGATGGCATCATTTTCATCCAAGGAGTTTCAACTACTTCTAAATTGCAGCTATTAAGGTCACTAGGCACCAGATTGGAGCGGAATAGCAAATCACACTGTGATATTTTCTTCACTAGATGAATCCCCCAAGGGAGTATAGGAGGGAGGGCTCCTTCTTGACATGGTCCTTTGCTTCCCAGGACCTGACGCCCAGAAGTTCCCAAGGAAGTCAGCTTTGTACAGCAGGCAAGAGACCTGCATCTTCCATCTGCTATCCTTCAACATGAAATGTATTGTGCTGCAGAAAAATGTTAACTGAAACACTGCAAATACAATCATAAAGATGATGCAGTTTATGCTACTCATACTATATTTGTTTCGTCAACAGATAGGAAGGGACACAATAATTGTATATCAGGATGGACTTACGAGGCAGGAAAATGGGCTATGGTTTACTTTTTAGCACTGCTGGGAACAGAACACACAGCATTGGTTTTAGAGCTTTTCCTTTTTTTCCATTCAAACTGTGATTCTTCTTCTGCCCTTGCCTGGTTTGGGGAACCTCACACATAATCACTTACGCTAGTTTTAGTGTCATCTCTGTTTTTTTAGATTCCTCTGAAGCAGAGTTTTTAAATAAAATTGATCTGAGGAAGCGAAGACCAAGGCTAATACTTCAAGCATTAAAGTTGGAAGATATTTGCATCCTGTACGTATGAGAGCAATGACCATCTAACTGGTTTGGGTTAGCTAAGTGATTTATAAGAGCACTGCAGGGTACTGATTCAAGGTTGGCTATAGCAGCTTGTGGGATAACTGGTTCCTTAATCTTGCTCAGACAACCATCCAAAAATAGGCAAGTGATCAGTCTTACTGATGTCGCCTAACAAGTTTGCTCTTTCCCTGTTGCTTCAGTAGTGCAGCAAATGCTACAGAGTGGAAAAGTTGGATGTTTGAATTATGTTTGATGCTGTGGTAAAACCAAGGAAGAGGACTATTTCTTGCAGAGATACAGTCCACCAAAACACCCCCTCAAACTCCCACTACAATCTGAAGTGTTATTTTACAAGGATGTTTGTTGTGTTGTGATACATTTACTATGTTGTGTTATATGCAATTACAGGAACACATTATCTTCTGGGCTTTTTTTTCTGCTCAGGTAAGCCTTAGCTGTTTAGGGACCTGTGCACCTTCCTTGTAAATAACAGGCGGTAGTGTAGGGTTCACTCACTCTGGGCACCTTAGGACAGTGGGAACTCCTGACTTCAGCAGACAACGTGTCAGGCCTTAGAATATTTAAATTTCATAGGCATTTTTTAATATTGACAGCACTTCTGTTAAAATCGGCTAAGGTATAGGGATGGGGAAAGCCTGGAAGATCCTACAAATTTACAATAAATTGCTGAAGCAGGAAGAGTTAATAAAGAAATCCCCAGGGGAAAATGGCTGAATTGATCTTTAAGGGACACTCTTTAGGGACTCTCCTTTCTGTGGCAATGACTTTACCACATTCCTGCGCATCACTGAGCCTTCTCTAGGAGCTGAAACATCCCAGGAGCTGCTATGTGAAATAATCCAGCAAAACATCTGAACAGCCTGCAGCTGAGAGCGTCAAGCAGCCACTCTGCCTTCTAGAGACACTGCAGAGCAGCTTGCTGGCAGCAAACACAGCTGATGGGGACAACTGGCAGAGAGCACAGCTGGCAGAGGCAGCTGTGAGCCATCCCGGTGGGCAGAGGGTGGTGAGCAGCCAAGTGCAGTTGCAAACGTCAGCTTAAAGCACAGGGTCCTTCCTGGCTTCTCCCTACCAATGCAGAGTGGTGACAAGTAAGCTGATACAGCACCAGTCAAGCTCTGTCTTCAGGGACAATAGATCGATTCCTGTTAGGTGGATTGTACAATGAAAAATGGGGGGTGACTAAAGGAGGAGCTGACTACAGACAGTATGTTCCAAGGGAGGGCAGTTTTGCCTGCTGTAAATTGGTTTGTGCCCAGTCTCTCAAAAGTTTCTATTGTTTCAACTCATGTGTGCAAAATACTGTTTGTCAGTGGGGAAAATTTTTCCTTGTTTAGATGCATTGATTTAACTTCCCTGAGTTTCAGGCTGACACTCAGACTCCTGTTCCGTATTTCCAAAGGCCCTTTGGAAACAGTATCTGCTGCTTGCGGCCAGTCTGTGCTTGGTCAAAGGGCTACAACTCATCTCCTATTCTACAGCACTATAAACTGTTTACAGCTGCTATCCATCTTGTCTCCAATTCCATGTTCAACATGCTGCTTTCTAAAATAGAGATCTGTCTATTATGTGAATGATCTCTATGTGTTTGCATTGAACTGCACTGCACTTTTCTTCCGGGGAACTCAGTTTACCATAAAATACCAATCACTTGATAGAACTACTTTTTTCACTTATTAATGGTCTCCATTATTTATCCATGAAATTTTCCTGTACAGGATAAATACATTGCATAGAACTGATACTGCAACACACCATTACAGATGCTCACTAGAATTACTTTCTGAGTCATAATCTTCCTAGCATGTGCTGCTTTCATTTTGTATAGTGCTAATTTTTAATCAACACATCATTTGGTGAGAAATTATATCAAATCCTTCAGTAAAATCTAGATGTATTACATTGTATTGTCTCTGTTCACAGATTTTATCAATAGAAGTAATTATCTGGCATTATTTGTTTTCTGTGTGCTCTCTGTTGCCCATCCTCTGCAGTTATCTTTGAAATCCACATGTTGAACCTCAGCCTAATTTAATCTCTTTGAGGCAGGAACAATTTCAGTGTTAAGACAGTGCAGAGCACAAAGGGAATTCAGAGAACTACTAATAATAACTGTATGCTGACTATTCTTCAGCTCTCTGCTGTGATCTAGTTGTTTCACATTTATTGCATTACTTCAGCCAGAATTTGAAGTAGGAAGTCCAGAAAAGGACTTTGGTAACTACAAGTTACATCTTGATGTGTCTAAGGATTGTCTCTCCAAGAAGAATTTTAAAGCCTATGTTAGAAGTTCACATTTCTTAAACGGATCATATATACCTAAAGACAGATAATTAGAAATTTTCTACAGACATTAGTAGCAATTTATTCTGCATACAGTGATGTATTTGTGACTCTCTCAGAATGGTGTAGTGCAGAGGAGCATCCTCATGATGTGATAGGAGAGGCCTTGCAAATGGGGAGGGCTCAGGATGCCCTCCTACTGGGAAAACCCAGCATTGTGAAGAGGTCACCAGCGGCTGGTAAAGAAGTGGAGTCTGGCAGCTAAGCAAATCCAAAAGATCTGAGAGAGTGAGTCTCACCATATACTGTAAATTTGAATGTAAAATGGAGTTGCAGACCAAAGAAGAAAGAACTTGCAAGAGTGGGTTTGAAAAACAGATGAGGTTTCCCACAGTAGGGAGGAAGAAACCATAGACATCATACACCTCCTTCCAGCAAAGGTGTAGAAGAAACTCCACCATGAGCACCACGCTTCTCCTGGCAAAGGGCATGAGATGCTGATGGCTTGCTACAACCCTCTTCTTCTCAAGCAATCCTGATGCCATCAAATCCAGGACCAAACACAAAAGACTGAGGCAGAGCCCAATGACAGAGCTAGATACTAGGAAGATTTTATACAGCAGTTTTTACTCCATTGCTAATGTCATACTGAATTAATCAGATAATCTGTACTGTGGCAGGTAGTCTTATTGTGACTAGACTAATCTTGATAACTGTCTGTTGTATGGTAATTAGTCTTAAGATTTTCATTAGACTAACAATAAATTCTTGGCTTCCCATATAAGGTATGTTTCCTTTCCTGCTCGTAACAGGATTTTGAGTGCAACATTGATCTCAGAATTCACTTTCAAGCAATGACCATGGTATGGAGCAGTGGCAATGTAAACAATCACCATATAATAGTTTAATTCTATTAATTTTAGCATTATTTTATTCTAAGCCAATAATTTTTAAAAGATATAGACTTTTTTTATCTAGTCATAGTTCCACATATTTAGCTACATATCTTCTCTAATTCTAAAGTGCAGTAAAAATTATGTTTATAAAATAGAAGCTCTTTCTTTTTATTGCAATACCTTTTTTACATATCTAATCTATTCCTCAATATGACAAACAGATTATGAAAGTATTTGTTTCTCTCTGGCTGTAAACAAAATATATGCATTCTATTGACTTGGAGAAAGGATTAAATAAATAGGACACAATTAATTAAAATCTGAACAATTCTGCAGCTCTAAAATGAGATTTTTATGTTTCAAAGCCTCTCTCTACAAAGAGGAATGGATATTTAGAAATGTTTTAAACATCAAAAAATGGGAGTTAAAAAAACTTGTATATCTCCTATTTGTTTAATAGAACTACTCCTATTTTTTATTTGCATTGCAGATACAAGTCCTCAGAAAGCATCTTGGGAAAAAAAGCCCTTGATGGAGAAGCGATATGTGTTAATATTAGCATTTCTCACCCTATCTGTCTTTCTTTACTACAAAAGAAGATTTAATTTAATTAATTCAATTTAGATAGGAAATGTCTGTAAGAAGCTTATTTTGGAAAGCAACTACAAAAGGCATAGCATATTTTAAGAGAGCTTTTCAAAGATAAACTAAAAGGTTAATATTAGAAATTCAGTTACAGACAATATAAAGAGTAGGGTAAATGTGAAGTGCAAAGATTCACTGCATAGTGAAATATATATCTAAGTTTTGGAGAGTAATTCAAATAGACTCTTATGCTGTATTTACTTTCTAGGAAAAGCAAGGGCCGTGGGGCAGACGTAAGGCTATAGTGCAGAAGTAATGGTTATGTCTTGACTTCTACAACCTGAGAGACTCTTTTAGTATATTAAGTTCACTGACTGGTTGGGAAGTCTGATATTAAGACCACCACTACGTCCTGCCTATGCTTTGGACTTCTGAATGAATTAAAAATTAATGGTTTTGTTAACAAGCACAAATTGAGCTAATTTTTGTGCTGTGATTTTTATTTTTTTACCACATTATATTGTGCTATGAAAAGCACCAGACACAAGAAAAAAAAAGATGAGGTTTGAGAGAATAAGCAGTAAAGACTTTTATCACACTTACCTGCTGTGTTGAGAGAGGCTCCTATGCCAGGCCAACAGGAGCCTTGTGGGTTTCAACACCAAATAACACACAGCCCTGTGATTGGGATGCTTCTGAGATGACGCGGGTAAAGGAGGGGGTCTGAGGGGCTGGACAGCAGCTCTGCAGCAAAGCTCTTGGCAGACAACAAGCTGAATATGAATGAGCAGAGAGGTCATCCTGGGCACCATGAAGCTTAATAAAACACAGGGCTGCAATAGCAGAGACAACAGTGATTTCTTTCCCCCAGGTCACATCTGTGAACAGCATTGGAACCCCTGCTATTAAGACAGTCAAGTGCAAAGACACATCATTGCAAGATCATAAAGATGATTAGGGAGCTTATGATTAAAACATAATAAGCCAGAAGAGCAGAGGGAAGTCTCGTTGTGTAGCCTGGAGATGAGAGGGATAAGTCTTAATTGCTGCCTTCTATTACCCAAGTGGAGCTATCTGATGATATCTGTGAGAGTTGCTTCTGAGGTGCACAAAAGAAAGGACAAAAGGCAACAGTCACAAGCTGCAGCAAGGGAAATCTTAATTGGATATAGGGCAAAATTTTACAGGTGGTTAGGTTCTGGAAAGGACCACCCGGCAAAGCTGCACAATCCTTGCCTTGGGGAGTTTTAAACCTGACCCAAACAAGACCCTGAGCAACTTCACTTAATTTTGAAGTTGGCCGTGCTCAGAGCAGGAGGACTGGATGAAACATGGAGGTCACTTTCAACCTCAATGATCCCACCATTCTTTGATAAAAACCAGCAGGTTTCAAAGTTTTGGATAACGTGAAACAGTGCTTTCCCTTCTAAATTACCTGCCATGCTGAGATTGCCTCATGATACAAAGATATAATTAAAATTCATGTTGGATTTGTAGTCTGACAAACATCTACAGCAACAAGTAAAATGAAAGCTAGTGAGTTTAAAAAGCTGGAAAAAACCTAAGCTTTATATAACAATGAAGAATAACTCATTTGCATCGTTAAGGTTTACTTGCAGGAAGAACTATTAAGACAAGCCTAAACAGAGATGCTAGAATCATAGAATAACTAGGTAAAATGTTTTTCATTTGAAAAGGGATGGTGAAGTAGGTTTTGAAGCAGAACTCCTAAAATTTCCTTGCCATACCAAACTTCTGTGGTGTGAGTGGCCTCAGCCAATGCTAAGCCAAGGCAAAGGTTAGCCTTGCAGAAGGTAAACTCAAGATTACTGATGAAGCTGTGAAAAGAATGCTGAATTCTCAGCTATAACAGAGACTCACCCTTTCTGTCACACAGTGCATGATTCTTGGGATGTAAGTGGCACCAAGGAGAATGTTTGTGTTGGGAGTCTGCTTCTACAAGATGCCAGGTAGCAGAGGAATTTTATTCTGTATTGAGTTAAGGCTGGTTCTTTGAATTAGGTATGCTGCAAGTCCAAAATTGGACTGAGTGTTAGGATTACTATTATGTGTAGCAGCGATGTAGAATTAGCAACAGTGTGTAAGGAATTTATCCTTGTGTTAGGAGCCCAAACTTTTTCTCTATATAGAATAATACCAAAGCATGTACAATATTTTTCCAAAATGCTTTTAAAAAGTGGAATTTTTTTTTAAAGTGCAAGACTTTTTAGAGCCTAAGCCTTTTGAAGGGTTATTTATGTTTCTTGGGAAACACAAAAACTGGGCTAAAAATATATTTTGCAATTGAACTTCTAAAATTACTATATAACTCCACAAATCTATGCTAATTGTATCACTATGGAAAGATACATCGAAACTGTAAATGATTAAGGACCTGAAGTTAATATTTAAAGCATAATGTTAATTTGTACCAAATTATCTGTTAAATTAAAAAGAGTTAATTAGTTAATTGTTTATTCCAGTTTTGTTAAGTTCCTAAGGATGAATTTGACCTGGGTTGTTTAAAATCCAATGTTCAAGAATCATTCTTTCTCTATTTTTTCTCTTGTCATGCAAAGTAGAATTATTTTACCATTTGTAAAGATACTGAACTAGCAAATTCAATTTATTTTGTGTTTAGATTTAAAATCAAATATGTAAATGTGAAATGGGGAACCATTATTCAAATAAAATATATTTTTTATTTCAGGAAGATTTGTGTTTACCTCTGAGGATAATTCAGAATGCAATCTATGTGACAATCTTAAAATCTGCCATTTACTTTATTTTTTTACATTTGTTTTAGCACTCTTTGATGGCTTGTTTTCTTTTCACTCATTTTTTTCCACAAAAAAAAATAAATAAAAGTTAAAGTGTTTATGAAGCTACTGTCTTAGCAGTGACAAATGCTGGTTGTGTTGGCAGCTAGCCAGCATCTTTTTTGCAGAATAACTTTAACATAACTCTTCTATGGTTACCTAAATAGTTGAAAAATTTTCATAGAATACTGTGACTTGTGGATGTATGCTCCTTGTATCTGGCAATTGCCCCACACTAATTAGTTCTTTATTTTTGAAGATGAATATTTATTCCACGATTGGATAAATAATGTGTATGAAGTCACTTTAGGAAAAAAGAAATACTGTTTTTATCAGGATGCAAAACCTTTCTGAAAAGAAGAGGAAATAAAAGGTTCTCATTTACCACAGATACAGAATTAGATGTCCTGACAGCCATCAGCACAGCTAAATCTGTGGTGCTGATATGATTTAATTTTTCATATTCTGTTAATAACAGAACGTAATTTACCTCCACTCTGAGAAATATAGTGCAATTCTTAATGGTATTTTAAAACAGAAAATAAGTAATAGATCAGGTCTCATTTGAATAATTTGTGGATATGAGGAAGAACATTGAGACAGCAGAATGTGACACGTGAGAAAATGGCAATATTGCACTTGTACTTCTCACACAGGCAAAGCAATAGTGCAATAAATCCTTCAAACTCAGCAAATGTTCAGTGTGAGCTTTACACCTTGCTTAAGAGGCGGACAGCTGCTACCCAACAACACAGTCATGAATTCAAGCATATGGTTAAATGCATTCCTGCATTAGTGCCACAGTTGTTCTGGAAGATAATCAAACTCATTACGTTTTTTGGGCTACAACTTTTCAGCCTCATTAAAACCTTAATTGCCTGAATGTTGCCATGAAATGAGGAAAATCTGATGGACAGTGCTCCCAAAAGACAATCTTACATGCCGTCAACTGTTTGTTTAAAGTATTTTAATGTCATGGAAAATAATATGAAATTAAAATTCATGGATGAGAGACTAAATGAGGATGGAAAAAGAAGTAATATTCTTAAAAATTCACTTTCCCATCTAAGATTCTTTTCTGTTCCTGTGAAAGGAAAAGAAACAACTATCTGAAATTCTTGTTTCTACTCTAGATATTTTAGTGACTTGCTAAATGTCACTACTATAAGTCACACTGCTTTTTTGGTAGTTCATTAATAACACAAAATCAACCTATATCATAAATTAGTGGCAGCTGGGACAGTAACTGTCATTATAATATGTGATCAAAATAAATGCTGTAAAGCTGGAAAATTTAATTCATAGACATAAATGAGTCATGAGTGATTAAAATCAGCTTCTCAGAGAGTTAGTGTATTCACTTTGGAGCTTGCTTCTGGTAAATGGGCAGAAAAATAAGACCATGCCCTGCAGTAATTATATTTCTTCAAAATATCTTGTGTACAAGGACCTCCCTTTTGCTGCGGAGATCTCCCAGCTGTGGTAGCAACACTTCTGCCCCACACATCGAGGGGCAGAGCAACACAGATCACTGCAGAGCTCCTTCCCTGCTCAGAGACCTGGTGTCTGACCACTGGGAGAGAACTATGGGCTCTGTAGAACCCAACCATACTGAGTAGCTCAAAAAATTACTTCTCCTCTAAAATGATAAACTTCCTTTGTGTATCAGAACAAAAACCCCATACTGCTAGAGGCTTTTCCTGGAGGTGAAAGCCAAAGTGATTTAACAGATTAAAGTCTACTTTGACAGACTGAACATCTGCCCTTGAAGGTCCTATCAAGGAATAATGACTGATAATTGTGGGAGTGGATGTGTTGAATGGTATTCCTTGAGCCCTTTATAGGTGGAGACACAGTATCAAATGCAGAAGCCACATAACATCACAGATCGTGATGCCCACTCAGGTCTTTCAGCTGGGAAACACAATGCTCTTTTGCAGTTTCAAAAATCTTTTCAAACACAATTCCTTTTCCTTCTAGAACCCAGATGATAGGACTCCATTAGAGGCTAGCACTTTCTGGTTCCCTGTCTAACAGTGGCTTATCAAATATGACAGAGAATCTTAAGGAGCCACGAAGTCTTTCCTCTGTGAAAACAGAACCATGTTCTCTTTTTGCCCAAAGGGCATTCATTGGTTTCTTCCACAAAACAAGTATAATATTGGAAAAAAAATAATAAAGAAGTGAATACAGTAAATCGAACACAGCTTTCAAAATTAATTTGGGACGGAGCTTTGCCGTAAGCCTGACTGCATGAAAAATAGCACAGCAGCATGCTGAGATTTCACTGATCTTTGAAGGAATACAGAAACACCCGCAACTTTTTTCAAATTGAGGAAGCTATAGACATAGTATGGGCACATATGGTGACAGGTTTTTTGAAATTTCACTATCTTGGCTTACAATGAGAAATTTATGAGAGAAACTGTTCAAAAGCAATTGATAGAAGAGTTTGGGTTTGCTTCTTGCTGAATATTTAGAATATATAGAGTTACTCTGACTCCACTGGGATCTCTCTGGGAAGCTGGAATGATAAGTGAATCTGATACATAATCCAGATTCTATATTTATGTGAGTTCAAGTGTGGGACTATTGACAGGCAATGGATCCAACCCCTACCCAAATTAGTCCAGGTCATCGGCAATTGGTACTCCCTCTAGTGCTAAAGGTACTTTGATACATAACACAGCCAGTTTTGGTATTGATAAATATAATATAGTGACACAAGAGTATTTGCTGGATAGCTGTCCTTTGTGTCTGAAGAAGGGAAGTGATATTTACACTTTGTGATGTTATTCTGCATGGAATCACTACAGAAGTATACAAACAAATGCATTACTAATTTTTGTCATGGTGCAGAAATGGTGAAATTACTAGCTGTCTCTGCACTGATGACTCACTAACATTCCTCGTGCTTATAGCATGGTGACAAGGTACTCTTTTCTCATGCAGACAGCAAGGATAGGTTTCAAATGCGTTTAAACACAGAACACCTAGATACTTTTCACTGAAGAATGTATTCTCCTTGACATATGTGAGACTGCATACACAAGCCCTTGAAAAACTAGTGTTTAAAGTGAAAACCTTGAAGGAGTGGAGACTTTTTCTTGATGTCTGACCTTCGAGTCTGATGTCTCCTTTATTCTTTACTATCACAAAAATAGAGGTTCATCGGTATTTGTATGTTTCAAAAGCAGATTACAAAATCAAGGAGTTACAGGAGATAACTCATACTAGAAGAATAAAGGGACTAAACATATCCATCAGCATGTTGTATCAGATGGTTTTTAAAGTCTGTGGACAGTATTCAGCTATGGTGCAGTAATGATGATTCCACTTGTCCCAGCAAATGCTAAATTCCTTGTCTTTGTTCAATGGATTGAGACAATCAGAAGTTGCAAAGAGGGAGGAAGTTAAGGATAGTAATCAAAGGCAGGAAAGAAAGATAAAACAATTCTCAAAATTTAGTGTGCATCAGGATATTGGCATTTATTCAGTACTATGGTCAGCTATCACAAAGCACCAAGTTATGGCTAGGTTCACTCCATTCTTCAAGCTCTTGAAATAAACTGTTTGTTAGCAGCCAGGTTAAAAATATGATGTTTGGTGGATGTTACTTAAAGGAATTATTCAACAAATACTTGAGGAAGAGCCAGGGAATATGGTATATTCATCACAAATTCAGACTTAATAAGCATGTTGTCATGAAAATGCTATTGTGTTGTAGTTGCAGTTGTTTTGTTCCAATAAAGAAGCTCGTTCCTGTATTCATCCACATATTCTATCACATCTACAGAAAAAGAAATGCCAGTTTTAATTCCTAAACTTCCTACAGATTAGTCTATGTTCGTTTTGTGTAGGTTTGGGGGTTTTTTTGCTTTGGTTTGTTTTCGGTATTTTTTTGAGAGTGCAGAGATTTAATCATAAAACTTCTTTTCTTGAGATGTCTAATAAAGATCTACAAGGCAGAAAGCTGAGGTGGTGGAGGAGAGTAATCAATGCTCGCATCCTGTGGAATTTGGCTTCAATTATACTGCTGAAACCTGGAAGCAGTGCTGTTTTAAAGCAATCATTCGGTGTTACACAGTACACCTATACTGGAATCTCTAGTTTGTTCCTAGTTTATGCTACAATTACTGCAAGTATATCCCTCAAACATATCCTGCTTTCCAGTGCAAAATTTTCAGAGTCACTGACGTCATTCAAATGTCAGCTTAGCATATGCCACACCCAGCCTTGATGTTTCCTCTGCACTTAATCTAATAGGTATTTCGTACATAAATTTGAGACACTAAAACTGCCTCTGCCCTAACACTTGGGCATTGTTCCAGTCCCCACACTTCAGTGCCACTTAAGAATGAGAAAATACAAGGTGCCTTTTTGGAATTATAATAATGTATATTTAACTCCATTGGTGCACATCTTTCGACTGCCCCTTGTTTTAGTTTTTAGTTTCTCTATTTCCTATGTAAGTCATTCTAAGTTCATGAGAACTATGTACTCTAAGGCAAAACTTCGGAAGATAAAATAGCTGTGCCTTTATAAACATGATGACAGAAGATGGATATCTCCTCAGCAACACTGAAGACTTGAATTTCCTTAAGTCCTCCACTATTTTTATAGGCTGCTCTATCTATGGAATCACCAATAACCAATTATTTTCACTTTTCTAATTAGAATAAAATATTAAGATCAGATATCATAAAAAATTATCAAAACAAACCCCCACCTAACCAAAAATAAAGTGGATTAGTAGGGCATAATATAAGATCCTATCACACTTACATGATATACTTTAAAGTTACACCTATATTATTATAACAAAAGTATATCTTGATATATGTTGTTACTATACTTACTATAGTAACTTTTCATGCCTTTCAGGTTATTCATACCATGCCTGTGGGATCCACTGATCATATTTATTATTTATTCTTATTATAGAAGATTATAAAAGAGGGATGAACTGCATTGTAATGCTGAAAAAGAGTTTTATTTTTTCTTAAAAATTGTTCTTTACTTTTTAGTCATCTAGTGGCTCATTTGTACTTGGCATTGGTCCTTCACCCATCCCTTCACACTGCTATATGGACAAAGCTAACAGTGAACTAAATTTGTCTTTTTTTTTTTTTTTTTCTTCAGGTTTTGTCATTTGGGTTTTTGTAACAATTTCAGCTGTAGGCTTACTGCCTTGGCTCCCTGTGGACACACCTAGAATATCTGTGAAGGTACTTGTGCTTTTTTGGCTATGCTGAAACTTCAGACCAACTCGTTTAAGAGGAAATACTTGATAGAAGTTGCTCTTTGTTTAACAACTGGACTGGAGACTTCAGGTGATAACTTCCTGAAAACAAAAAGCCAGAAGAAGTAGGGTGCGGTCAGAAGTTTCTGAATAGAATAAAATATATCTTCCTTGATTTTCTGACACTGGAGTTATGTTTCAGATGCGTGCTGTGCACAGGGACTATACTATCCTGTATATAAGAACACGTTACTGCCTTCTGAATTCCCATTGCTGCTCCTTCTGTTGTCTATGAGCTGACCAGGTGTTGACATTCAAGTTTTCCTACCATAATTATTTTGATGTATTACCTGGGATCATGCATTGAACTTGAATTACAGCAGCAAGAATCTAGAAATTAAATCCAAAATGAATGTATTCTGATAATGTTGGTGGCTTTGGAGTTACATTTCTCTTTCACAAATAATCACATTATACTTTTTTATTTCTACTTGCAAAATTATGAGCAGACAGAGGGATACAGGACTTCAGTACATAATGTGGTATTATATTGTGTGATCTTTGACCTGGTCTACATATTATGTGACTACAAATATGGCATTTAGTTTGCCTGTGCCTTACCTTCCCACCAGGGAAGGTAACATGGGGATGGTAGAACTTCCATCTCTCCTCAAATTCCGGTGATAACAAATGACTATTGGGAGCTACTTAGATACCATAATAATGGGGAAACATTAATAACATGACATATATAATGATGGAGCTCTCAAGATTATCGTGGATTATTATGAACAGATTCAGGGAAGCTGAACTGGTGGTCTTGAAAAAAAAAAAAGAAAGGGCCTGTGCACGTGCGAGAGAGTGAAATTCCCGGCTTCCAATGTGTCAGCGCAACAGTAACCAAGGTGAACTCACCTCTTTTCCCTCCGGTCTTTTGCTATAGTAGCGGCTGTTGGCTGCCCCAGGACAATTAGCACCGAGGTCTTTCCCTTTCCCGGTGACTCACTCCCACGGGAACATCCACCTGCCCCGNGGGGCCCGTTCGCCGTCGCGGCCCCGGGAGGATTTAACCCACCCCGCTCGCGGGGCGGTGAAGTTTGGGACGTTACCGGCACGGGCGCGGCCGCCCCGCCTCTCCTGTGGGGATCCGCTCACGTCCAAACGCTGAAGGAGGGGATTTCCCTGACGAGCCTGCGGGACGGGACGGGACGGGGCGGGAGGTTCAGCAC
>VXBA01001489.1:221680-253134 GCA_013399895.1 Serilophus lunatus
CGCGGCGGTGAGCGCTCAGGGCGCGTTCTCCCGGCAGGTATTTAACTTCTGGAGCTGTTCTAAGTGCCGCGGTGCGGTCGGAGAACTCCTGTCCGGAGAAATCCTGTCTTAAGTTCTTTAAGGCACTCTTACAAAACTGTTACGAAAGCGGGCGTGTTCTGTTGCTTCGTCACGTTTGATCGTAGCCTTGGTGCCGAGAAATTACAAAAATACCAACCGGTAACACCAAATCTAGTGGTCGCGGGTTTGTTCCTCGACATTTGCTCATCGGTATTTCAGAAATCCTGCTTTTTCTCAGAAACTCGGATGATTTTCCTATTACGGGTCTAAAAAACAGTTTTATTTGTTGGCTTTTATATTTGTATTTTCGTTCACATTTCATAACTTCCTTAAGTATTTCCTAGTAGATGCAGATTGGTGGTTCCATTTGCCAGCAGAGTTGGCAGCTTCTAGCGGAAAATTTGATCTGTTAGGGTTGTTTCCTGATGGGAAATGAGACAAAGTTTGTGCTACAGTCAGTTGCATCATTCTAATGTAGATGCCCGAGAGCTGCCGCTGTTAGCAGTGCTTCTACTAGAAAAGAACAGCTGTGCTCTAAACTTAAATTGTCAGACCATTCCCTCTCTTTCTGCAGTAAAGAATGATGTTTTATCAAGGGTGTGTTTGAAAAGAAGGCTGAAGCAATGAGAAATAGAGTAAGATTGAATTTGTAATACTGAAACAGTCGCTGGGCTGTCATATGAACACCCTGTTGTACTTAGTGCCTGTCTCTGCAAAGTTCATGAGTGCCAGTCCTGCTCCAGTGAAGGGCGTACTGCGGCGTGTAAAAGCAATCCAGGACCTTTAGTATTACTTTTAGGTTCTTCAAATAACCTGTCACAGTTACAGATGCCAGAACAGTTACGCTGGTTTTGACGTAGTTTAATTATTGTGAGAGTTCCTTTCGTTCTGGGTATTGTCTGCGTATAGCTGCAGTGTTTCACAGGGATTTGAGAATCCATCGGATAGTTACGAAGAAATGTAGTTGTAGGACAGTCAATTCTGACCTTACCTGTAACTGATTTCAATGTTTAGTTTACAATGTTAATTTCTCTGTAGATATCATCAAAAGACATGTCTGTTTTGTTAAAACTATTTTTTTTTCTTGCTTAAAAAAAGGGTCTCCCATCCTGATATGTCTTGATGTCAAGCGCAGAAGGATAGGAATTTCCATGGTGATTCCTTCCTTCTGTATGTGTTGAGTGACAGCTTTTGATTGCAAAATTATGCTTCTAAATGTAGAGTAAAATGAGTGACACTGGGGCAGAGATTACTGATAACGTTTGTGATTTATCTGTAAACACATTTATTGATGAACGCTTGTGAAATGTAATGTTAAATTGTAAAAGACTTCAAGGGCAAACTTTGAAGTTCAAAGAATGATGAAAATTCTTTAATAATTAGCAGTTGTGCATTCCTAGATGCCTGGAGAGAAAAAACTGTTGGGGTCATGATGTTGATTTTCCTTGATACCTGAAGAGCTGTAGAACCAATTTGGTCATTAGTTAACAGCAATTATTAGCTGATATTATTTCTTCTTAGTTTGGGGGGTTTTGTTTGCTTGTTTTCATTATAGAAGATGTGGGAAGTTCTTCCAGTTCATACAGGTGGTGTTACTTGGTGGTCAGTGAAGCACTGCAGGCTGTTTGGGCCACAAAATAAACTTGTAGCTCTGGGCAATGTTCTTTCGTGTCTTCTGTCTTTCTGTCTGTCTTACTCAGTAAAGATAGAGCTTCTATCACTTAGCTGTGAATTCTGGGTGGTTTGTCTGTCAGCATTTCCCGAGTTAATTTGCCCTGCATGCTCATGCTGCCAATGTTACCAAGGTATCCAGGTTGAATTCTATGCAGATGGAATTGCACTACTTCTTATTCTGCAAGCCAGCCTTGTTTTAGCTTCAGGGGCACATCAGGAGGCCTTTAGGAAAAGTGAATCTCATGGGATGAAAAATTGTCTGAAAATTATAAAATCCAGGAATGTTTTGAATATTAGGTGATGCTTTTTCTGTGATTTCTTTATGACTAATAGTTTTTCAGATCATTCCCATGGCTTATTGAATGCCAGCATTGGCTGTAGTTTTACAAATGCTAGAAAAGCAATAAATTAATTTAGTTCTAGCTATTGCTACTCAATGCCTAGCAAATAAAAAGTTCATAATTCTTTTCTGACTCTATAAAACATAGTTTATCAGCTATCTGTAGTCTTTGTCTCAAGAGCCACATCTAATATGGCAGAACTTACATGTGTCATCCCACATCTTCTGGTGTTGGTATTATAATATTGTCTGGATCAATTGTTATAGTAGCCATCTCTCTCTGTACCCTGTTTCTCTCTTTGTCACATGCCCTGAAGGGCATCCGTGGTCTGATGAAAATCTTAACTGTCACCTGCTGTATGATCTTTCTTTGTTGCAGCTTGGCATAATTTTGCACAGTTGTCATGTGGTGAAGGACCAAGACCTTGCCCGTCCAGTCAGTGTGGAAGAGAGGATATAGGCTGGTCTTTGTCTTTTTCTTCATTACTGTTTTCCAGCCCAAAGATTCCTCTTCCTCTAAAGGGTTGTTTGCACTGCATACTGATTTATGGGCCTGTGCCTAGACTTGAATCTTCTCTTACCAGCTGTGTGTATAAATTTGTGGTCCTTTGTGAGTTTCAGGTAAGCTTCAGGCCATGTACCTGTCATCCTGTTTTCTCTTTCTGGGGGTGTTCTACACTGATTCCAGTCTAGTTAGATCTTGGAAAAAATTCATATTCTGTTCCTACCTTCCCTAGTGTCAGTGCAGTTACTCTGTGTTGACTGAGCTCGTGTATTTAATGCCGAGAACACAAGTAGATGGTGGATATTGAGTATCAAGACATTTGTGCTGTGTGTGAACATTTGAAGTTCCATGTAATTCAGTGGGCTCTGGTTTTTCATGTTTTCATTATGTTCTGCATAACAATGGTTTCTGCTCGTCGTGGTTACTGTGTGAAGTGACCTATGTTTTTCCTGTAGTACCTGATTAAGCCACAGCCATTCTAAAACTTTGTTAGAAAAGAGGCCAAGAGCTTAATTTTACCTCAGGTTAATGTTTATTTACTTACTGGATGAGGAGTTATCTATCAGAATTATCTTTTTGAGAGTAAGTTTTTAATATATGTAGGAAAGTGAAGCGGTAGTTTCATAGTATTATGACTTCTAGTAGTGTATCAAAGATGGTTATTTGAAAGATGGTAAAAGCGTTGTAAAATATTGACACACTACAGGGTTACTTTGTTAATTCAGGAAGTTTGTTATGATAACACTTCTCTGAAAGGCTTTATGCTCAATCAGGCAGTGTGTCCTTATCATTCTGAGTTTATACCACATAGGGTCTACACTCCCACATTAGGCTTAATGTGTATAAAGGCACTATTAACACCTTGACATGGTTAATTCAACAAAAATACAATTGGTTGCCCATGCCTGCTTTGGATCAGTTCTGTGCCACTTCACAATTTGTACAGAAATCTAACATTAATGAATGAGCTGAATGGAATTAAGCAACTCCTATCCTCAGTAATTAAGATAATTTAATTTCAAGGTTCTTGCACAGAGGAACAAAACATACTGCTTCAGAATTTTTGCTTTTCATTTTGTTTGACAGTCTGAAAAACTTAACCAGCCACTTTCTAGTGGTTACAGTACCTAAAAATATGTTTAATTATATCTTTGATTGTCCTAGGCATTGATTTCTGGCAAGATCATGTCTCTCCAGCCAGCATACTTACCTCTTGGGATTTTTTTGAAATAGTAATAATTTTTTGGAAGTCTCTGTTACAGAAAGATGCAATGATGAGAAAAATATAAAATCATAACAAATTATTTGAGCTTGTAACTCTGTAAAGTACAAAACTCAGAATATAAAATTAATCCTGATTATAAGTCTGGTTTTTGTTTTCCTGCTTTCATTGCATATGTGTTTCCAGGTTGGATTAAAAGTCCATGGAGTGGTTCTGTGTGACTGGCAACAGAAGGTTGATCGTAGACCTTTTTTTCCTTTGAAATGAAACTGCCTAGATAACCAGCTGGCTTCAGCTGAGAATATGTGTATTGGGAGAAAAATATAAGTGGGTGACAGTGTCCTTCACAGTCATGGTGACACGCTCCTGATAGACTACATGGTTTGGTTTTCACCTGTGTGTCTACATTGTTTGCAATTTAAGCATGAAGCCATATGACTTCTAGAATTTAAAGCCCTGTAAATTGAGTCTGGTGATTGCTAGGGACAGGCTGTTACAACCTGCCCCTGTGGTGGGATAACTGAGGTTCTTGGTAGAAGATCCCTTGGGGCAGGTTAGAGTGAAATAGCACTGAGTGGCCAGTGTGTATATATATATATATATATATATGGCAGGTTTATTTTAGAAAAACTTGGTTGCAATGGAAAGAAGGTATGTAGCCACTTTGGTTATTATTTATAGAAATATAGCAACATAAAAGTATAAAAATATCACTTAAGAAAATATGTAAGGAAAAGAAAGAAAAAGAAAGAGTAAGAGTAGATGGTGGAGAGGGAAGATATCACCACCCAATGAGACTTGATCGTTGCAATTTTGAAGTTCCTTGACCAAGGTGATGGTTGGTATTTTGAACCGTCCGGGGTGACGAAGCCCTCAAAACAAAAAGTTAAATTCATTCAGGTGGGAACACCCAGCTGCCTCCCCTGGTGGTGGTGGTAATTTTATACTGTCTCATGAAACACTGGATCATGCACAGCCCTCTGGTGGAAAGACCCAGAAATGAGTCTGGGGGTCATTTGAGGGTCTCTGTTGGTTTATGACCCCTTCTAAGACATCATGACTATTGTTTCTCATGCCTACATAGTTGAGCCAGTTGTGTTTTAGCAGAAGGGGTGAATACGTTTAGACTTAATGTTCCAATACCTCTCCCAGGGGGTGCTTTTGCACCTTAGCCTTATCAGGAGGGAGGACACTGGCGTGATGAAAAGCACCTCAAAGGGTCTCTTTCTTAAGGGCCTTTTGGCTTTTTCCCTTATCTGGCTTAAAGAACAGCTTATTGCTCAACAAAGGTCTGTTTGTCGTGATTGTCCTCTGGTGGTGGGTGTGCATTGTCTCTGCGCCTGGGCTGTTAGGCACATCAGAAGTTGCACCACCACACGCTCAGAAACTCACCTCCTCCCCTTTGGGGCGGGGTGCAAACCTGGCTTCAGCAAAGCACCTTCTTGTTTTTGCAAATCTGATTGTTTGAGTTACTAACCCTCAACATTTCAGTCTCTCACACTGGCCCCAAATCTTACACTAACTGTGCAAGTCTCAGGACTTGTCAGGTTTTGCCTAAACTTGTCTATGTCTACATGGAGCTTTGTTTGGTTTTGCTTAGCTGCAAATCTAAACTCAGTGATTTTTTTTTATTATTTTTTTTTTTGCTGGCAACTGGGTGGTTACTTCTTAGTTTCACTCTGGCTTGTCTTTGCGTAATTGTGTGGTATAACCATATTTCTTTATACTGACCGTAGTAGCAAGTAGTTGTTCTGTGTATAATAATGTATTTGTGACTCTCACAGAATGGTGTAGTACAGAGGAGCAGCATCGTCATGGTGTGATAGCAGAGGTGTTGTTACAAGTGGGGACAATGGATGCTGTGTGTGGGAGCAGAGAGTGAAAAGACAGGGTTAGTGTTGCCTTCCTACTGCGGACCCCAGTACTGTAAAGAGGCCACCAGAGGTTGGTAGAGAAGGGCAGGCTGGGAGCTGGGCAAATCCAGAAGAGCTGAGAGAGTGAGTCTCTAGCAGATATAATACACACTGCATATTGTATACAGTAAATGTAGAGGTAAAATGGAGTTGCAGATGAATGAAGTAAGAGCATGTTAGCTCATGTAGGGGACCTCAGAGTGGGGAGGAAAAAGCCATCAATATCATAGTGCTTCTGCGACCATCTGCTCCACCCCTGCCACCACTGTAAATTTCATGCTTCTCCCCAGACAAGATGTGGGACACTGATGGGTGGGCTCACTGTAACACCCTCCCACAGCTGAAACCAACAGTTCCTAGGCCTCAGAAGGGTGGCATGAAGGGAAGCCCTGTGGTAGGAAGAGGCCATGTACTAAGAAACGTTAAACGACTTTGCGTGTTTTTATGAAGACTTTCCTGTGGTAGTATTATTTTTCTCCCTTCTCTGAGTTGTGGCTAACCACCAACAGTCCTGCAAAAACAATCTGTATGTTTTATATATTGTTATATATTAATGAAACACTGTATTATCTATACATTCCTAAAAAATCAGAGCTCAACTAAGGCAGCATATGCATGAATTTGGATGGTCTGGGTGAAAGTAACTGGAAAGGACTGGTGGGTCAATGCTAGATTGAATAGCTCTTTCTGTTCACCTGCCGAGCCTTAACAACATAAATAGGTGGATAGGTCATTCTATTGGTTTCAAATAATTCAGTTGTTAATGAAGCAGATTTCCACCGGTTCATGATAGTCCCAAATGGAGTTTTTTAATTTAAACTGGAATAGTCCAAGACTGTGTTCAGTTCTGCTTCATCTGCAAATGTGCATTTTCATAATCCAGTACTTCCTGTTTGTTTCACAGAATTTCTGACAAACTATTGTTATAACTTGGTAATTTCTTTGTTGTTGGTTTTTTTAACCCCCAGTCAGCAGTTTTCATAGAGGTTTCATTCTGAAATTGTGTGCGTATGCCTAACCAGAGAAGGCATTCTGTATGTTGTCATAAAACTCATGGAAGCACTGCTGGTTTAACCCTTCTCATTACTTCTTCCTTTCCTTTTCCCTTTATGGCTTCTGAATCATTACATGTTTAACTTTACAATAAAAGTTAGTGGGAGGCTGAAAATTATTTGTCTTCTTGTGAACAAGAAGAGCGAATTGTTTATCCAAAGCTTGTGAAGTACTGTAGATGTTTTCTTAAGCTTGCATATCAGAGATATGTTTGCTTTCTTCCTGTGCTCCAAAGAATGGAAACAATCTGAACAGAAAAGAAGAGGTCATTGTAATTACCTCTTAGTCAGGAGAGCCACTGTTTTCTTACCTGTGAGGCTATTCTAAGAGAACCAGTTATTTTGACAAGAAGGTAAAATTCTGAGAAATTGTCTGATCTGCTTTTGGTCCAGGGAATTTTGTATCTAGAGGTCTCAAGGCTAACAGCTCACTTTATTGTGCTCTGACAGAATATGGAAGGACAGGGTAAACAGCTGTGGAAGGGTGACTACTTTATCTAGCAATGCAGCTGAACATTGTTTGTGAAATTACTCTGCAGGAAGTCAAGTGGGCTCTTCACTCAAGTGGACTCTTGGATCATATGTCATTTTACCTAGGACTTACTCTTGCAAGTTCAGTAGTGTCAGTTAAAACTGAGGAGCAGTGACTGCTAAGTTAATGCAGTTATGTTGCACTTAGTAGTACAATGAATGCTATTCTGCACAGTAAAAAGTGAGGAGATTTTTTTTTTTTTAGGATCTTCCCTGAGAAAGGGATATGGCCCCATCATGGAGTGAAGGAAACAGAAATTCGTTTGTTTAATTTAATTAATCATGGATTGATAAAAGTCTGAGAGAAGTAGTGTATGCTTCTATGAGAATATAACATATTGGAAATGTGTATTTTCCAAAAATTGAAAGTAATTTTATATGAGTAAGTAATTTTATACAAGTAACTAATTTATGTTTGCAAACTTCTGAGTGCTTTATTTCACAACCAAGGAATGTTAGCAGGCACTTAGATGTAATCTAAAGGTGAAGAGGAATATAAAACTGGAACATGCAGAGACATTCTGACAAATTCGTCTGAAGTAAACCACATTTTATCATTAAGGATTTCAGAGCTGTGAAAGCAATGTATAAATAGGTATTTTTCCAGACAGCACAGGGTTTTGTTTGGTTGCTTTTTTTAAAACTAGAGAAGCATATTTTAGACTATTCAGTTCTGTAGTTATTGTGGTATGTTCTTCAGTGCCAGCATTCTGTCATTTCTGGAGGGGGAATTGGATTTACTGCTGCTTAGTGATTGAGTTTAACAAAAGGTTAAATTAAAACAAAAACTTAGAGAAGTTCAGATATTGATCATTAAAATGAAGAAAAAATTGTAGCTAATTATATGTGAACTAGGTGAGTAAATGCTGCTTTTTATCTTACATCTAGCAACATATGTATCATGCATAGAATACATGATATTATGCAAAGTAACAGAGTCTGTGGTGGTTTCTGGTTGGCTACCACTGCTAACTAGGTCAGTGAACCCTGAAGTCCATGATTTATATGAGTTGTTTAGGTTAAACAACTAATTAGTTTTACTTGATTAGTACAAGACACTTGGCATTAGGAAACATTTATTTGCTGAGAGAGTGGTCAGGCACTGGAACAGGCTTCCTGGAGATGTGATTGATGCCCCTAGACTGCCAGTGTTTAAGAGGCGTTTGAACGATGCCCTTAACAACACGTTTAAGCTTTTGGTCAGGCAGTTGGACTGGGTAATGATCGTAGGTTCCTTCCAAATGAAACACTCCATTCTAAAAAACTTTCTGAAGCACTGGACAAAACCTGTTATTTTGATAAAATTTTATGGAGTTCATGAAACTATGTCAGCAAAGTGACTCCGTGAAGCATAGCTAAATATATTGTAACTTATTTACTGAGTACTTTTTTTCTTTCCCCCCTGGGAAATTTGCTTTATTACACAGAAAAAAATTTCATCCCAGCATTTCTAATCTGTCTTGTGCTTTTCAGTTTAGACTAAGTAGGTGTTATTGCCATGGCTTCTGTTAATTTTTTTCCCCCTTAGTCGCCTATGCTATTGCAACCATTTTGGAATGTCCAATCCAGAATAGGTAAGTGCAGAATGAATTCCTTCAGGTTCTCTGCTGGAGGAAAAAATGCCTTCTGCACAGGTGTTCCTGACTTCTTTGCTGTAGGTATGTGATGTGAATGAGAATTTCTGCAGATTTTTTGTTTTCTTCCTCGTAATTGAAAGCAATTTCCTTTTTCATTCTTTATCTTAAAGGCTTAATGGGCACAGAAAAAAAAATGTGTTCACTGTGTTCAGTCAAAATATGACTGATTCTCTTGATACTCTGATTAGGGAAAAGAAAAAGAAGTTTCAGATATTTCTGGTTTCTGAGTTTGGGAGCTTTCCTGAGACAAAACACTGTACTACCAAAACTAATGCTTTTCTTAGGAAAAAGGGAAAAAACACACTCTATTGCTCAGCCAATGCAGAACATGCCATTGCAAATTAAAAGTATAAAGACTATTAAAGTTCTGGAAATACATCCACTCTTCTTTCACAAGTTGGTGTTACCATTTTTTGTGGGTTTAGATTGTCCTATGCTTATGTACCATGCAGCTTTTGCATATTTAAATGAGAGCTTTGACTATTACTCCTTTGAAATGAAAATGCACAAATGAAATTGAGCAGCCTCTTGAGTGGTTAGGTGATTTAGTGGAAAAATCAGACTTTTTTGTCTTATAAGTTCCTTTTGAAATTGGCTGCCTTGCTTGAACGTCTTGTTAAATTCTTATGTTACTATGTTGTTTTGAATGATCAGGCATGTCTGAAAACTTTGCTGAAGACCCTGTTTATTTATGGGAAAATGTCTGAAGGGTTGGATTGAGGGTATTGCAAGTTGTGTTAGTTCAAAACTCAAAACTGAATTGATGACACATACGGACCAGAAATACAATGTTAAACTTCAGTATCTCTACTCTTACAATCCTTTCAGATATACTGTTTATGTAGAAATGTTCTTAATCCAAGAAGTACCAGAGAGCAGCTAATGGTTGGAGACCGGGAAAATTCTCAAGAGTGTTACAGATTCTTGCCTTCTTTTTCTGCCTCTTCCCATGGTGGCTGCTTTTTACAACTGCTGGAATAGAAGTATCAGGATAGACTGAGCTTTACTGTACAGGCCAGTTGGTGTGTTAGTATGTGTATCAGAAAATAGAGGGGAAAAAACTTAAAAAGGAACACAATAAGAGTAGGAAATATCTAAAAAACTCAAAGTGCCTCAGTGTAAGCATAATTAAGATGGCTTAATCTTAGTCTGCAGTGACAAACACTCACACACCAATTATAAGGTCACTTTATAGTCTTTATGCAGAGGAATTAAAATTGTTTGGAATTCTAATGGTGGATATGGGAGACCTATCCCCAAACCTAATCTACTCTTTCTTTCATATAACTCTAATTTTGACATTTTTTAGCAATTCATTTTGGGATAATCCACTTCTATTTACCATGAATTAATGCTGTACCTAGGTATGCATAACCTAAGAGGCAGAGGAGGCAATTTTCATTTTGGATTGGCAGTTCTGATATTGCAGGCCTTACTGTACTGTCTTTTAAAGCAGTTTGTAGTGATTGTTGTCAAATACTGACTTGAATTCACTGGTTTTCCTGAGTTTGTTAATACTGCAAGTTATATTGGTACTTTTTGGTTAGGGTGGAATACAGTTTCTCTGAATACAATTTGTGCATTTAGAATAATCACATTTCTGAATGGGTTAGAGAAGTTCTGAAGAATCTGTGCATGCAGAATTCAGGTTCATTCACAAGTACTAGTTTTAATGCTGGCGCGTATTTTGGTTAAATTAAATAAAACAGATCTATCCAAAGTTCGTTTAAAGCTATGTTTTGTTCATATTGCTTGTTCTGAAATGTGAACTTTGCAATACCTAAATTTGGAACACAGTATCTTTTCCTTTTTGGAGTCTGAGTGGACCACTTAGAACACCTGTATTGAACAAAATATTAATAGACTTTTCAGCAGTGTTCAGTAGAACAAAAATAACGTGGTTTAGATGGGAATGGGAGTAATAAATGGTGCCCTTTGAATAGGCTCTACTAATTATTAAAAATAATAAGCTGTAAGGGATGCAAACTGGTTATTTAATCCTTTCTCTTGCTCTGGGGTAGCTGCATTACATGTTCTTGAATACGGTGAAGATTTCACATCATACCTGGCCACCTTTAACAATGGAAGGTGGTAAAACAGTGGAATAAAGTTCAAATTCTGTGCCTGCAGTGCAGAAGACCCAATTTAGGATTAAACCTGTTCCTACTTGTTCTGTCAACATCGAGGTCAGTTTCAATTTGTAGCAGTGTTTTTCTCATAGATAGAGTCTATATAATTACGGTTATTTCTGTTTTCACTGAACTCCAGTGGCTCCATGTCTCTTAGATTGCAAGAAATTGATGTGCCCAAAACGTTATTGGTTGAATTGAGTGTTTGCCAGTATTATGAAGACCAGGCAATTTGACTAAAATGGTGGTTTTGTTTGCCTTTTTCCAAGAGGTAAAAGACTCCTTACTTGCATTCAATTTGTAGTTAACTGTGATGTCTAGAACCATTTTTGACATAACTGCTGTATATCCAACTACATGTAGTTATGCTGCATTTTTTTCTATTAAGTTTGATACCTAACTTAAACTACCTTACTAAATTGAATAGCTCTTTCTTGTCCTTATTCAATGGCATCCTGGTTTCAGAACATTTTTCTAGTCTGTCAAGACAATTTTTTAAGTTAATTATGTTAAATTTTAATTTTTTGAATGATGAAATGTTGGTAAGTATTCTGAGAATGGTTTTCTGATCAGTCCTGATTCTTCAGACCTATTGTTAATTTGAATCTATTCATCTGTGTATGATGGAGTATGATGATCTATTTATCTGTTGGCTGAAGTGTGGCTACTATATGGGGACTGCCTTTCATAACAAAGGAATTAATTCTTACTACTTATTCCTAGGTATTCTGTAGATAGTAATAAAATTCCTAGTTTTGATGTGCCCTGGGTATGCTTTAGTTCTCATCCATGACAGATTCTTACAGATATTTCCTGATGGCTCTGAAATCTCATAGCCATTCTTTAAGTATAAAGGTTTTGGGTTCAACTATCAAGTTAATCTCTGATAGATATTTGTGATTTAAACATATTTCTGTCCTGATGTTCGTTTTTTATGTATGTATTTAATGTGCTTCTTGTGGTTTTTCATTTCATGGTATTGGAGTAAATGAGCTACAGTTTGCTTAAATCCAAAATAAGTAATAAAAAGAAAGGTGATTGAAGTGTTAGTGCTGACTGATTTTGAGTAGGTCTTGTGTATTAGGAGGGAAGAAAACTTAGCTGACTTTGACAAAAATTGTTAAAAATTTATATACATTGGTTTATGACTTGCATATTTTACAATTTTGTATATATAAGATTATTTTTATCTCTTTTTTTATAGAAATCTTTTGGACAGAGATACATTTTCTAAATCTGATCCGAGTAAGTATATAGCATTTTGTTGTTTCTTCTCATTTATTCCAAATATGCAAAAACTGGATTAAAAATTAAATGAGTTGTTTTCTTCAGCTTTAGGTTTACATTGTCATTGTGACAATTACTTAGAGTAATGACTTGCACTTAAATAAGTTACACTTGTCATTTATGTGAACTGGAATTTTAAAGACTGTATTGCTTTCCTGAGCTAAATAGTCCCTTATTTAGCTGTCAACTTAAAGTTTCCTCAAATTAATAAATGCAGGTGTGCTGGGTTGTTCTTTTTCTAGTATCTATTGTTCCTGATCTTTTTCAGAACTGTTAAGTAAAATACTAAATAAACAAGCACTTGTTGCTGCTTGTACATAGTGTCCACTAATCTCAGAACCAAATGCTGAAAAATAAAACTAAGTTCATTCATCTCTGGGAAACATGACCTTTCCTGACCAAGAAGGGTATGATGCTTTATGAATTACTGTCTCAGGGTTGTAAGGTAGTGACACACACTTTCCCCTTACGTTGTGTTAAAATATGACCAAAAGCTTTCCTGTCTATGAAAAATCCATGACTATCTTCCCCTGTTGGATGATTTATAAAACTGTTATCAAGGAAATTAGACCACTGAAAAATTTCCCCTTTTTTTTTTTTTTTTTATTTTAAAGTGTTTAATCAAAGTACTTCTGTAGAGTTAATAGACTGATCCTTAGGTTATGGTGTTTAGTGTCATGTTGTCTTCCCTATGACTCTCCACTGTCTGTAAGTTAATTGTTCTTTTTTTAAGCCTGGGCTTTTCTTCCTTAGGATACCACGTATTGTGCTTGTTGGCATTGGAAATAACCCAAGACACAAATATTTCTGTCAAGTGTATGGACATGCAACGATGTCCTGATGGGTTATACTTGAATACTGAGTCATGTGACAGTGTGACTGCATTTAAGTACTTCTGTGAGAGTATGTGTTTCCATTCTTAACCGAAAATTTCTTGAGAGTTATTCTGCAATTCCCTTTTCACAGGAAAAGCTTCTACTTCCTGGGGAAAAGCCTTCAACACTTCTAACCTGTGAAACATCTTTTTTAAAAGGAAACATAGGCACTGCCATGCCTCTTGTGTAGGGAGATCGTGCAGAAGTAGAATTGAGTGTTTTGGATATTAGTAAAATTTTTTCCTTGTTTACTTGGCTAAAAAAGACTCAGTTGTCTAGGTTAAACTGTTTTGAAGAGTGCTCAGTGACCTATTGCCAAAATTGAATTCAGAGGTCTCTTATATTCAATCAAGACGCCTTTTGACAGAAGTGATAAGGTGCCTAGTTTTTAAGCTGAAATATTATTAAGGGCAAGTGCTTCAAGTTTTTATCAGATAGGGAACTATATTAGGCATAAATTGCAGGGTTTGAGTAGCAGGGAACTGCAATGTCACCTGTGTGTGAAAAGGCCATGAACCACCCTGTTACTCTCACAGCGGGTACCTGTCAGCTCTGGACACCATCTGGTTGCCTGACAGAACTTCTTTCAGCCAAGGGAGCACACAATGCCCCTTACTAAATAAATTTTAGTAAAAAAGTGTCAGCAGTTACATGCTAGGAACACAGCTGTTGCAGATATTGCCAGAGCTGCACCTCTGAAGATATACTGCTGGAGATGCAGCAAGTGTCTCTTGAAAAGAGACGCTCCATGCCAAAGGCAGTACACTTGTGTAGCCTGTGCACAGTCCAAGCCAGGGCAGCTGAACAAACCCAAAGATTGTGGCTGGTGGATGACCCATGGTGGGGAGGGGACGCAAGACGGAAGGGGAAAACTGTTGATTCTGGAAGTGCTCAGATGGTATTTGCACTCAACAAGTTACTTGTCAGAGCAGCTTTGATTGAGTGTACTCTCCAAATAGTGTACATTGAGTTTTAGTGTTCTGCAGGTTTTATTAGCCAGTTCAGTGTATTTGCTCCTACTGCCCTTTGGTTGAGCACAGAGATATGGCCCTAATGTAAAAGGGGTAAATGTGAAGTATAAAAGGTGCTGTTCTTTTCTGTAGTTGGAGGTAAGGAGAATAACCTTTCTCAATGTCTTTTTGCTTGGACAAAGGCCATTCTTAGGCTGCTCTCTATACAGTAACTTTATCCTGTAGCTAAAAAGGTGTCAAACCCAGCATCCTGCCACTTTCACAAGATCCACTTTTAGAGCCATTGAATTTTCAACCATTAGATCTCATGAAGTAAAACTATATACAGTCACTCTGCATGTTGAGATTTCATTGGATTGGCTTATGCCAATTCTGGTATACTTTTCATACTCCAGTGCAGTTGTCATACTGATAGTGAAAATCCAGCATTCTCCTGGAATTAGAAAGGAACTTCTGATTTCTCTAATTTTCTTAGGAGGTTTGCTTGGCTTTGTTTTTTTTGATACTGTAATTGTTGCTCAGTATTTATTCTAATTCCAACCACTTCCCTGAAATCTAGAATATTCATGCCAAGAGGAATCTGTCACTTTTCCCCCCTAGAGGCAAGTTACAGAAATAACTGTAGAGATATTAGATGTAGATGGGACAAACTTTGATAGCCCTTGTCCATGAAGTATTTTAAACAATACTGAAGCCTCTTACTGACAGTTTCTTTCTGCTCAGTGGAGTCAAAGCAAGTAATATATACTGATTTACTGTAGCATTTGGACAACTCTGCTTTCCCAGTTTGGAGGCTGTTTGTTTTCTCTAGGAATACTTCTGAAAAAAACCCAAACCTATGGTGGGATTTTTTTTTTTTATTTTCTTGTAGAGAATTGAGCTGAAGTACTGCTTCCCTGATGAGAAAAATATATTTGTTTGCTTTGGTTTGAGCGTTTTAAGTGCTTTAGATCAACTTCACCATGTTTATTTTCATTTCTCCATTTGGATATGACTTGGAAGAAGATTTTGAGTGATTATTGCAGTTAGTGTATCAGGATCTTTACAAAACTATCTCTACAGGAGCCTTCAGGGATAGTGAACCTTACCACCGATGGTGACCAGTATAGTAGTCAGTTTCCTGAAAATTTCTGGTGTGAGTTTTAGAGGAAAGATAGAAGAATTTTTAAAATTATTATAAACTTACAAAGTATTTATCAGAAAGACTGGAATGTATGTCTTTCATTAGGACTGACTTTTTTTGGAAATACCAGTTTGAGGTGCACATGCATGTATCACTGTCAGACTTGCAGCTTTTACTTGCTATAAAATATTGCATGAGATTACATGAGATTATTACTAGTCTGTATCTTAATTGTTTTTAAAATGCCTGCCATATTTGCAGCCTGGATAAATATCAGAAAATTGCTAGTCTTACTACAAATTCTTAGCTTTTTCTGTCCTCATCTAAGGTTTTATATAAATTACACTTAAATTAGAAAGGTGGTCCCACTCCTAGGATATACCTTTAGGACCGATGGGGAGTCACTGATAGTGGAGGGAATAGAAGTCAGCTAATAACTCAGCAGTGAAAAGGTGAGAATGCTTCCTTTAAGTCCTACAAAGGTTACAAAATCCTAGATGATAGTACTGGCTATCAGCTGACTATGAAGAAACTGAATTTGGAAATTAGGACTCTTAACAGACAGACAGGTGTGAGCAGCCTTTGAAAAAGCAGGAGTAAAAAAAGAGACTGAATTAGTTTTAAGGTGGAACTTTACACTTCTTTTTTAATCCTTCTATATTGTCTGTGACTCCTATCTCACCAACTATGATACAAGACTAAAATTATCCTGCAATATTCTGTTTTAGACTTTTTCCTCTCAGCTGTTCTTTCATTTGACTTCAAAAACTTCATAAAAAGGGAGATAAGGTAGTGGCAGAATATTTTTTTTAATTTCATAGTAGTGGATATTTTACAGTTGTATTGTTACTTTTCAATATTAAATGTCTCATTTTTTAATATTCTTTTTGTTCCTACTGCAATGCACATCTTTTATTTAATTTGTTCTCTGAACTTGCCTCTAGAATTAAGATCAGGGTCTCTGCACAACCCCCTAGAGTGTGATTCCATCCTCTTCCTCAGCTTGCCCTTATGTTGATACCTCTTTTATGGTGCAAATTCAGCCTCCTGAAATGGTTTCAAGGTTCACAACTGGTCTGGACCTGCTCGTTATCTGTATCTTCCTTTTCCATCTTCTTTATCACTGTCTTTCTCAAGGTAGGAGAGGCCTTCTTTGTTGAACCTTCTGTCTGTTAAAAACTGCTAACAAATAATGATAAACACCCTGTGAACTACACAGAAACTATCTAAAAGAAATGAGGGAAAAATTTCCTTAAGGCTACAGATTCAGCATGGAGAAGAAGAGACTGTGGGAAGACCTCATTGCAGTCTTCAATGTCCTCACAAGAGGAAGCAAAGGGACAGGCACTGATCTTTTCTCTCTGACCAGTGACGAGACCCAAGGGTGTGGCATGAAGTTGTCAGGAGAGGTTTGGTTTGGATATTGGGAAAAGGTTTTTCATTCTGGAAGTGGTTGGGTACTGGAACAGGTTCCCCAGAGAAGTGGTCACAGCACCAAGCCTGTCTTAACCTCAACAAGTGTTTGGACAACACTAAGGAAAATCATATTCTTGGGGATGGTCTTATGCAGGACTGGGAGTTGGATTTTGATGATCCTTGTGGGTTCCCTTCCAGCTCAGGATATTCTATGATTATATAATTCTAGATGCGAAGGTTAGTCAGAAGTTCAGTAACCTTCAGAACTTTCTGTAGCTGATTTTATAGCTTCCTTTTCACAGCTTCCGTTTCACTCTCTTTTCTCACATTTTCCCATTTCACTTCATGCAATACACTTCAGCAGTCTACTCCAGAGTGTGATGTAAAAATAGGCTTTTTACTTTGGATTCAGTCTACCATAAGCAGTAACCAAAGCTAGGTGCATGATTGCCAAGAGTAAATTTAGAATAAATGGAGAAAGACAGACATCTCCAGAGAATTTTATTTTTTTTTTATGTAAAAGCTTTTTTCATCTACAAGACATCTTTTTTTAAAAAAAAAAAAAAAAAGTGTTAACTTTTAACTTCTATGTGAGCTGAAATATTGAAATTGCTTTTTTCTGTTCCTCGTTTTATTTGCTACTGCCTAAGGGGATTTGTTTTTTGTTTGTGGAGCAAATACCTTTCAAGTAAGAAGAAAATGTACTTTGGAGCTTGACTAAATTTCTGCTTTGGTCTATTGGTGATTCTGACTTCATTGAGAACAAAACTAGACCTCTACTTTTATTGTTTGAGGCTGCAACTTAAAACATTATTATTTTTAACCTTCTTTTGAAAAATAATGATTGGCACAGGAAAAGGATTTGTTGAGGAAAAAAAAATGTGCAAATATCTGTATTTGCATTGTTTAGAAAGGGGTTGTAGAAGCATTTCAGGTAAACATTGTATTATGGTAGTTAGTTGCAACTAGTTCAAAACTGTAGAAAATAAAGTTTATAGTGCTCCTTCAGCACAAGTGATCTGTACTGATATAGCTTTTAAAAGAACTGGTTATAATCCCTGTACCTGTCACCAGTCCCTGTAATGAAAGCTGCAGCTTAATGTGTAGTGAGGTACTGTTCTGGAAATACAGGTATGAGTGACACCTGTGGAATTGTTCTGCTTGGTCTTTCAAAAACAGCTGAGGTCAAAAACTTAATTGATTCCATTTTTGATAAGGTTTTAGTTTAAAAAAATAAAGTGTGTATATGCAAGATAATTATATATAAATAAGTTGAAGTAGAATTAAGGCAGGAAAGCTAAAGAGTATTTTTTCCTTTTTCCGCTTCTATTTCCCCTGTCTTTTTTCAGTAGGGTCCTCATTTGTTTTTATTTTAATTCTTTTCTCTCTTGAAGAAAGCATATTTTAGGATATTTATGCATTAGATTATCTAGAATAACCTGACCATCCACATTTAAAGAGGACCTGCTTTTATCCAATTTTTACCACTAAATATTGTCAAGTGCTTTGCTGGAGGTTAAGCGTAAGCGCTGCCTCCCAGTTTAGAACCACTCCGTTTATTAGCTCGTTTCTATTGTCTCCAGTCCAGTTAGACATACTGAAAACTGTGGGAAAACAAATATATTTGATTGTCCCAGTTACTAATTTCAACAGCGTAAGAAACTACAGAATTAGTTCGCTTAATTTAAGGATGTGTTAAAATCTGAAAATGACCAAACTTTTTTTTTTTCTTTCCACAGTCTGTGTTTTGTACACGCAAGCAATTGGAAACAAAGAATGGAGAGAGGTAAGATACATATTCATAGATGCATAAACTTTTAAAATATACTTATGGCTGATCATTTGCCCTAACAGAAGAGGGCATATGATAGCCTCTTGAATGCCATGCTAAGCAACAGGAGTCCTGTGGGAGTCCCATGTACCAGCAGACGCTTAAAATGTAGTCAGATTAATCTCAATTAATCTTATTAATCTTATTAATCAATTAATAGTTCCATATCTGTATCACATATTTCCATCAAAAGGGGAAACAAAGTTAGAGAACATACATGAAGTTCCCATTTTGGAGTCTCTCTGAGATAAATCAGATTTAGCTATCAATCTGGATAAGGTTTGTGGATATCAGTAGAGGAAGACATTCAAATGATACAAGATCTGTGGAAGGACTCAAGCTAGTGATGGTCAGTGTCAGCAAAACTAGCCTGTAGTTGTGGTAAAGATCTACTTTTCCTGTGTAGTGTGTCAGAGAAGGTAGATGCTGCTGAATGGAATATACACTAGGCAACATGGGAGGGAGGATATTATCCATAGGTTAGACTATGTCTTTTTAACCTGTCATTGTAAGCGCTGGAGAGATAATGTCTTGACATACTAAATCAGGTATCTCTAAATGGGATATCTGCAGCAGATCAGAAAGCATAGCCTGGAACTCTGTCCCAGTAATTAGTCACCTAATCTTTCTCTTTTAATGATATTCCTCAAAAGAGTTGACAGCTTTGGCGGAACAGTGGTTGTCTTTCTACTGATAAAATGCACTATTTACCTGCCTTACAGAGATGATTGGTGGAAATGTTCTTCTCTACAGGTGGATTACTGTGTGGCCATGTGTTAGTGAATTCCACTCTTGGCTCTATTCTTCTATCTTACTGTTGTTTTTCCCTATAAAAGAGAGGTGATCTGATATTGTGAAACTATTAAAATAAGGACTAACCATTTTTAGTATTATGATTGTCCTGATGGTAAAATTATAATATTGTCACCTTACTTGGAAAAGGTTTCACGTGCTCATTTTGAGGTGATTGGAATGATTCCATCTCCTTTTGATTTTAACAGATCCAAGTTTGTAATGTTTGACACATGTCACCACCTTACAGCTTTCTGTTGTCTGCTACCATTTGCTCTCTTTGACCAAAGCAAAATCACAGGTCAGCATGCGGTGTTTAGAGAGTATCTTGGCTGGGGGATGCATTTTGGTGTGCGGTTGTGGTGTATCGTGCTAGTTTAGGAAGTACAGGCATTAAAAAAGGCTTTTGATCTTGTAGTTGCTAGAAAAAGGTTTTTTTCTTCTTTTACATCGTAATTATCTTGTCTTATCAGGAAGGTCCAGGTATAAGCATTTACAACTCAGTTGACTTTTTATAGTTAGTGGAAAAAGATAACAACCTGAGGGCAGTTCATCAGACCTAATTTCTATGTCTGCACTAGATAAGATGAATCATTCTTTAGAAATGCTTCCTAGTGACGGTCAAAAGCCTACACTTTTGACTACATCTCATGTAAAGTTCAATGAGTGGAATCCATTCCTGGTAGCTGTTCCGACAGTCAAAATTTAGAGGTTGACATTACAGAGGGTCTGAGTCAGGATTGCATTTTGTATGTTGTGGTGTATTATATTTATACAAGCAGTAATAGGGTGGTAGGTAGGAGATTGGTGGATAAAGACATTAAGTGGATAATCTCGTGTCTTTATTTTTGTGCTTTTTCTACCTGCAATAATGAATGCTCTAATTCTACATATGAATTAATTTTGATGTATTTGAAGATTCATTTGCTACTTTATTAGCTTGTAGAGGTGGAATTGACCTGGAATTGCTAGGAGAAGACAGAACCGAGATGCATAATAAACTCCTGATGATATGTATAGCATTAAATAATGATGTTCAGTCATGGCAACATACTTTATGTTGTTTCTGTACCATATTCTTTTATGCATAGTTTTCTTCCTTTTGCCCAACACTGTAGAAAATGGTTGGGAATCGTGAACACAATATATCATTTCATAATCTCCGTGATTTCCCCGGCACTCTCTTCTAGCAGTGTGGGGGGTTTTTTTCCCCTTCAGGTAAGTTATTCAGATGGATCCAATACCATAGTTAAATCAAACATTTTTTTAATGGCAAGTTGATGTTTTATGGGAATTGACTCTTGTTTACCTGTGGTACAGCTTCTAGTGTTTTAACCCGTTGTTATTATTGCACACCAAAATCCTCAGTAAGGACCTAAAGTGTTCTCAATTTAAGTGTTTTTCCAAACATTTTCTCTTTTTTCACTTACATTGTGTTCATTAGTTATTTCAATTAATATAATTATTAACAAATTCATCATCAGAATCTGAGCTTGGTTTTAAAAATTTACTTCCCCTTACTTTTTGAGGATGCATTTGAAATATGGCTGAGTATAATTTACTGTTACCTACAGAAGCATTTTTGAGAGGAAGAGAGGGGCAGAGACTGATCTCTTCTCTGTGGTGGTCAGTGACTTTGGATGTCAGTGACAATGGCCTGAAGTTGTGGCAGGGCAGGTTTAGGTTGGATATTAGAAAAATGTTCTTCACCCAGAGTGTGGTTGGGCATCGGAACAGGCTCCCCAGGGCAGTGGTCACAGCACCAAACCTGAGGGAGTTCAAAAAGCATTTGAACAATAATCTCAGGCACATGCTGTGACTTTTGGGGATGGTCCTGTGTAGCAGCAGTTTATTTAAGTGCTCAACTTTATTTGTGAGAGGGGAAAAAGATAGGCCCTTCTCTCAGAAACAAAAACTCCTATTTTGAGACATCTGAACAGGTATTTTAAGAATAAGAATTCCTAGGAGGAACATTCCTGGGAGATTATCTGTCTTAGCAAAAAACATCTGTCCCTGGACTGATAGCGCAATCATTAGTTTAATTAATTGGCTTTTTTAATTCGATTGTATTATACTCAGAAAAATCCCTCACCAAAATTGGTAATTTTAATATGGGGTTTTGGAACCCAACAGAAAGATACTTTGAATTTTGGCTGAATTTGTTTTTTCCTATAATGTTCACTTATGCCATTTAACTAAAACGGAAGAGGAGGAGATCTGGCCTTATGATACAAGTTATAGAATGTATTCACACAATGATACAATGTCCAAGGAATGTAAATATTAAATATCAAGGAACTCATGATTCTCCTGTGGCTCTAAGTCATTGGAAGAAGTGACCCCTGGATGACATGTGATCATTATTCCTTTTATTCATTGGCTATGTTAAATCAAAACAAATCATGGAGTATAAAAGTAGATGAATTTGCAATAAACTGGAGTCTATTTTTGCCCCTTCACTACTCTCTTGTAAAATAGCCCTTCTCGGGTTCTCTGGGGCACAATAGCTCTGCGGCCCTGTCCTCGGTTAAAGGACAATACGAAGTGTTATCAAACAAATGAGAAATGTATAGGAAAGGCAGCAATTTATTAAATATATGAGGTGGGTATAAATATGGATGGGTATATGGATATGAATGAACTGATATGACTTGTTATTGAAGTGGTGATCTAAAGAAAAACTTACAAAAGCAATAATCAATGTCCTTGGAAATACAGTTGTCCTTTATGCCTTTTGGCAGTTCTGATGTGCTGGAGGTGCAGGAGCTGCAGTGACTCCTCTGGGCAGCGAGGGGTGCTCAGGAGCTCAGGGGGGGCAGTGACTCCCTTCCAGCCGCTGAGAACGGAATCCAGAGGGGGGAACAAACGTGTGAAGAGAAATGGCAGGTGCTGAGCCCAGGGACCGAGAGGGACCCAGGGACCTGGGAACACGAGGAAAACTTAGAGATGGGAGCATACGAACCCAGATCTTTGGTGGGGGTCTCTCAGGGGTCTCAGCAGCTGAAAGGCAGTGGCCGATAAGCTCAGGAGTTCGCAGAGGAAAGCGGGAGCGGTGGGAGTCGTGCTGGGTCCCGTGGGCTGTGCTGCAGGGGGAGCTCTCTGTCCCTCGTCACACACCCAAAGAGGGAGCCATCTGCCCTGCAGGTCTTTTTTTCCATGCACCTCTCCATTGGAGCAGTTCATTAAGCCCCAGGGAAAGGGAGTTATGCGAAAATTCCCCCTTCCCTCGGGAACAAACTTGACACAGTCCTGACCAAGAGTGTCCCACCTCCAGCCCACGGCTCAGGGGCTCAGGTCAGCCCCCTCACTGGTCCGAGGAAAGGAAAAGAAGTTATATTTCTGTTTTCCTCTCCAACCCATCACAGGCCCTAACTTTTTTTGTGGTGGCTGTGAACCCAGAGGGTCCCTATCCATTGCTGCCAAATTGCTAGCCCCATTTTCAGGGGCAAACAAACAGCTGCTACAGTCCGGTATGGGGCTAGGGGTTGGACTCTATGATCCTTGTGGGTCCCTTCTAACTCTGTGTATTCTGTGATTGTGTGAAATAATATATTGAAAAAAGAATCTGAGTCTCTTCATTTTGAAGAGGGTGTTAATTCCGAAAATAAGAGGGAGCATTTAAAAAGCAAATGTTAAATATATAATAAACATTGTAAAGTACTCAATCAACTGCAGTTTTACTGGCGATATCCAGTAAAATGGTGTTAAGGTATTGCCTGTGGCAATAGACATTATAAGGTATGCCTAAAGCTCTGAGACTCTGGCCCATCTATTTTAAGAGTACATTGGATACAAATTAAATTTCTATACCTGTTGGAAACCTGTTTTCTCACTGGACCTCGTCATAGAATCTTAGTTATTAATGTTAGAAAAGACCTCCAGGATCACTGAGTCCTATTTAACCCAGAACTGCCAAGTCCACCACTAATCTATATCCTCAAGTGCCACATTTTGAACACTTCCAGGTCATTCTATTGCTTCCCTAGCAGCCTGTTCCAATGCCTGACCACCCTTTCAGTGAAAAAAAAGAAGTTCCTAATATGCAATTATTCTGTGGTAGTCTGACCCGTTTTGTTCAAAGTGGATGCTTTCCCATGTGTGGAATAGTGAAGCCGTTTCACTACAGCATCTACCAATTGGATTGCTACTTGAGCCATAATAAGACTTCTTTTCAATCTCCTTTGTAGATTTTGAAGGCTATCTTGATGAAAGTAACAATGGATGGATGTTTTATAATAAACATTTATTAGGATTTCTATTTTTGGGCTTTTAGAGTGCTGGTGAAGTTTCATTGGAACAACAGCTTGTATCTTATTTAGCAGACGAACATGTCATAAATAGGAATGTAATTTGAACAGATTAGTAGAACAAGTTTCATTACAAGGAAGCAAAGGAAGAAGCCTATGCTGTCCCAGTTTTGAAGAAAATAAATTTTGATGTTACATGATATTCAGTTCACTGGAAAGCTTTCTCTGGCAGATTTCTTGAAAGAAATTTCTTGAAAGAAATGATTTTTGATTGGAGGACTATCACTTAAAAAGCACTATATCATAAAAGCGTTATATCGTAAGTACATGCAGGGTAGAGATTTCATATGAGTGCCTACATGCATGTTAGAGGAATATTGTAGTTCTTCTGGTAATTAGTATGATTTTATGTATTAAAAATGTTTTTCCTTTAGGACAAACCTACTACAGAATATATTATGGCCATGCTTTTTCTAGTGTGGGCTTGGTAGTTGTGAAATCTTTTTTTTCCCATCTTGTGTCTGTAATTCTGATTCTTTGAAATTATTAATCGTTATTATAACAGGCTCATTTTATTGGTACTGCATTTCTTTCTCCACAATTCAAGTTTCTTACTTGTTTTGTTCACGTGTAGTGAAGCTAGATTACAAACTCTGAGGCTTATCTGTTGTTGAGCATTTGTATCCATTTTGTTAAGTGCTTTCAATAGAAAGTGTTACCTGGAGCTTCATAAAGAATTTCTAGAAGAGTCAAGAGCCTAGAAACCATTTTTCCATTCTTTAGATTCCTAGAATTGTAACAGAACACTGGGTTCTGATTGTTCACCTTTCAAGAATGATGTTTTAAAGGTGAAAGACTAGAGATAAAAACAATGAATTATTGAAAGACTAAATAATGCATACTACACTGAAAAACTTAGGCTCAAATTATTTTCATGATGAAAAACTGAACTAAGGATCATTTTAATGAACTATATCAGTACTACGAACATACATTTTATAATGCAAAATATTTCTAAGTTATAGAACGATTTGAAAGATGTTAAAATGAAGATTATAATTTTCCATTAACCTTGTATCCTCTTAGGCTGGATCACTAGATGGAGACGCTCTAAAATTGAAATGACTAAATAAATTCTAAAAATCCCCTTCAGCTAGCAGAACTTGAAACTATGAGGTGACAAAGACACTTCATCTCAGGAACTCTGGAAAAGGGACTCTGTTCTTTCTTTTCTTTTTTTTTTTTTTTTTTTTTTTCCCCTTTAATTTTTTAATTCGTTTTTTNCCCTTGAAATAGTTAATTCGATTCTGTTACTCTCCTCAGTGATATTTCTCAAGGTATTTGCTTCTTGGCCACATTAAGATTTTAGCTTTCCACAACTGTTAATGGGAAAACTAGACCATGCTGAGAACTAATGAGTTAGTAGCTGTGCTATTAGTCATAAGTGACTGGATTATAGAAGTCACCTGTTCTGCTTTAAAAAACTATAGGTAATGGGGCAAACATTTTAAAAGGTTCTTTGTTTAGCTGAGAAGTGTAGACTGGTGATTCTTAGAGAGCAGGATTTTAATGTCATCAATAAGGTAAATTCTTTGTCAGTTAAGTAATTAGTTACAGTAGTTTAATCATAGAACTGTTTAAGTTGGAAAAGATCTTTAAGATCAAGTCCAACCATATGTGAAGGATTCATTTGTGTAGCCCTTGAAAACAAGTAGACAAAACCCCCTGAAGCATTGATTAAAAAAACCAAAAGAGTAATTTAAAATAATTTTAAGAAAGGTTAGTAATGCCACTGAATTAAGAGTCTTGAGTTTTGTAACAACCTAAGTATAAATGATGAAAGATAAAGGTGACAGTTTAATGGGTATTCAGTTAGGTCTTCTCTGGTCTTTGTGATTTGATCATCAGCACGTTGCATATTTAGCTTCTGTTACGCTTCTGTAATGAATTGTAAATGAGGTCTGAAAGATTTCCAAAGGGTAGCAAGGTTGTAGTGTAAAGTGAAATATTGTGTATTGAAAAAAAAATAAACATTTGAAGGGAGGAAAAATACTTATAAATTTATGATGTTTTATTTAAAAAAAATAAAGCTGATATTTAGCTGCCTTTTATAACTTTTTTTCCTTTTGAAGTACATTTTCCTTTGAATTCATACATAATTCTATTTTTAGTGGAGCTATAAAAGTTAAGCCCACCATATGTGAGATATGATATAATCATGGAATAGTTTAGGTGAAAGGAACCTTTGTGTTACTAGCCTCCTGTTCACCTGCTGTGTCAGGTTCATCCTACTGGTCTATGCAAAGCCATCTCCAAAGTCATGCCAGGTTGTTCAGGGCCTTTCCCAGCTAGCATTTGAAATTCTGTAATGACAGAGACTGCACAGCTTAATCCAATGCTTAATCACTCACTCTAGAAGAGTGTTTCCCTATATCCCTTCATAATGTCTTTAATTGCAACTTCTGACTATTGCAACTTGTCTTTTGCTGTGGTTCCTGTGAACTGCCTGCCTCTGTCTTCACTATTTAGGTAGTGGAGGATGGTAGCAGAAATAGATCTTCCCTAAACCTTTTCTTCAAGCTGAACAAGCAGCTCCATTGGCTTTCCTTCAATTTGTGTGCTTCAGCCTGCTGATTGTTTATGGATGTATTTTTATTTTATTTTTTAAGGTCCATTTAACTGAACTGCCTCCAGTCTTTTGATTCAGTTGTCTTTAAAGCCCCAAACTGTACCCATATTTTCTGGTGTGGGCCCCACAGTCACTGAATAGAGAGGCATAATTGTTGCCTTTGACCTTAATATTACTGAATGTGGTGTTAAACATTGATGGCTGCACCTTTTCTGCACAGGTCATACCCCTCCACTCATTCCTCAGTAGCAGTACACGAATTCAAATTTGTCTTTGTTGAACTTTGTGAAAGACTCCACAAGGCTGTATAAATAAGCTGTTTTTTTGATTTGAAGTGTCTGTGCCCACCTCAGATGATGATTGTGGCAGCAGAAAGTAAACTTCCTGAGACTAAGCTACCTGTGTTCTTTGTTTCTTTGTGTTGTCCATATATATATATATAACTGTAGTTCCCATATGATCCTGTAACCTTCCCTCAAGCTTGTCCTAATCTGAGTATTTAAGGAACCACAGTAACTTTTCCTACTTAGTGATTAAAGAGTCTCTCAGGATAATTTGCTATTTAAGTCTGCACAGGCTTGGAGATATTTTCATGGATATCTTTGTATATGTGTGTCTTATTCTGTTGGAGCATGCTAGACTACAAGTTCACATGTGTGCTTCGCTTGCTTTCTGTGACTGTGTGGCTTTGCCAGTTACAGTGCAGTCATCCTTGGACACTCTTTTGAATGCCCAGGGTCCTTTGCCTCTAGAGTAGGTGAGTGTTTATCAGATTTCAGTAGTAAGGGTAAATCTCTTCATGCAGCAGATTCCAGTCTTTGGGAGAATTTAGACAGTTTGCTGTAAGAGGTCAAATGGAAGAAATAGGACATTGGAAGAAGAAAATTACACAGGTGAGATATATTCCTGTTCAGAGCAGCCAAATAGATAGTCCACATGACCCCATTGTTTTAATTTCTCATGTCTGATGAACTGCTGTTTACTGGCTTGTGTCAGAGTGTGACTGCTTCTCTTTTTCAGTGCATACCTTTGAACAGTACCAAATGCTTAGATATTGATACATATTTCATTTTATCAGCCATTCCAGATTTCAGTTTTTCTTGGCTCCAGTATTGTTGAATGTTATAAAACACACAGCTGACAGGGGAAGATTTTATTGATGAACATTGAGATTTATTTGACCTGGGAACTTGGAATGTGCATAAAATTTGAACAGGCAAATAGTCCAGGCAAATAGTCCAGGCAAATATTGTAGCCATGCTTATTCCCATAGAAATACCAACTTTCTACTGCTGCTGTCATTTCTCATTGATTATTACTTAGCCATAATAGTTAGTGACCAATGTTGGCTCAAGAGAATGATTTTTACAGCACTCTTGACTGTCAACTTTATCCCAACGTTTCAGAAAATACCGAGAATCCTTTCTCAAGACACTGACTTTTTTTTCATCCAAAATAAACAATAAGGATCGTACTATTTGTTCATGTTCTGATCTGTTTCTAGGATTGTGTGCATCCTGTGCTAGTTCTTTCCTAAGAGGCTCAGGAATTTTATTTTGAATATCCAGTATTTTCATCACTTGATATTTCTCCTTCCCATGTTTCCCCCTTCCATAGCTTGGAACAGATGAAGACATCCAGTGATTGTTAATGAGTAAGCTTGCTTTCTAAGCAATTTGTGCCTTAGGACATATTCATAAGCCTTCTTGCAGAGAGTGTCAAGGTTCCAATGAGATGAGGGAGTCATTCCACCTAGGTTTCAAGAAATTATGTGAAGTCTTACCTAAGGAGTATGTTAATTGACCCTATATGCTAAATACTATTTACCTTTTACTTGGAGATGGTATCATTCATTGGGAAGATAGTTTTGCTTCTTTGTCTTTTATAGGAAGTGCTGGAATATAGAGATCTTTTAATAAGATTGCCTCAATTGAACAACTCACAGCATAGGGAAAGGGAAGGTACCTGACAGGATTCTCTGCATACTCTGTAAAGATGAAAATCATCACTGTGTCTCTTCCTGGAATTATTCCTTTTCCTGAGACTTTATAGAGGTGTGTCTTGAAGATATGTTAACTTTTGTGGAACATTTCATTGTATCTGAGAACATTGGATGGGTAGTTTGCTTTTTGAACTGCAGGGGACTGACTCCAATACAGTCATTTGAAGGAGGATGAGAGTTGCTTATGGTTATGGAGTTTCTTTAAAGCTCACAAATAATATGACTGGAGTTCTTCACCACTTATTTTAGTACAAATCAAGGAATGAAAGAAAATTAGTTTTGAGAGGATGAAACAGTGAAGTATGTTCTGTCCTTTCATAGCATATCTAAGTTAAATACGTCAGAGCCGTGACAGGGAGGCGCCTTTGGAGGCTGAAGGACTCTGTGCAGGTTATAGTGGTTAGATTCACATCCATGATGTGAAAACATTTTTTTGGAAATATATCTCAAAAAGCTTCATTTACAGTAAGATTTATTCTTTCTTTATCCATGTTTATTGATTTAGTCAAGTCCTGTTGTTGAAGAGGTTGACAGTCTTTGAGTCATTCAAAAGTCTAGTCTTAAACTGAAGTTTGAAGACTCCTTGATGATGATCTTTCAGCAGACTGTCAAAAAGCTTTTCTGTAGGCTGTGTTCAAATACGTGTTGATATGTTCAATGTGTAGGACAAAATCAAATGCTTATTTCAATAACAGCTCTTTTTTTATTTTATTTTTGAGCATCTTGAAAGAACTAAAAAAACAGAGCTAAAAAAAGAGCTAAAACAAGAACAAAATTACCACATATTGGGGTTTTTCAGCTTCTCAGCTGAGGCACTTCCTATAAACACCAAGAAAGAAAAGGCATTTTGCCAAAAGGTCAGAGAGAGGAGAGATAAAGTGAGAGTTGAACTGAGATGAAATAGGAGCTGCACAGTGCAAAAATGATACGGAAGGACTATGTTCCCTAATATTTAAAGCTATTTGAAATTAGCAATATATGCAAGGTTTGGGTTGCTCTTAGTTTTTGGGGTTTTTTTGGGGGGAAGCAATGGATTTTTATAACTGACTTCCACAAATATTTGTGGATTTTGATTGGCTTTGGGAGCTGGTGTTTACAAAGATTTGGGCATGTGATACAGGGTGTGTACCACTCTCTGTATTGAGATATGAGGTCTAGTGCCACTCCATCCACAGATAACTTATGTATTCATGTGAACACAGTCATTTTCTTTCATAGCATCCATATAAGAAAATCTTTTATAGGCTCTCACATATCTCACAGATTGCTGGTATTGGCAGTCTACTTCATTGTAGCATGTGGCTTAAATTTACACTTTTCTTTTACAGTTTGGAAGAACAGAAGTAATTGATAATACTTTAAATCCAGATTTTGTAAGAAAATTTATAATGGACTACTTCTTTGAAGAAAGAGAGAATCTGCGATTTGATTTGTAAGTTAACAATATTTGTCTCTAATGTTGCAGCCTCTGTAAGCATATAAAGTTTTGTCCAGCATAAAATTAACTTGAAAAGAGATGGTTTCTATTGACATGGAATAAATTAATTTAAGAAACATGATCGATTTAGCATTGCTTCCTCAGAAAAAATATGTAACATAATAATGACTGAGTTTTAAGAAATAGGCAGGTGTTAACTAGTCAGAGTACAATTATACTCACAATTACTATTTTTAGACAATAGAAAGCTAAGAATGCCAGTATGTTAAAATATTCCTGCAGCATAGCCAACAAAAAAGTATGGACATACTGTCTAGAAATGAAATACTGTACTAGTACAGAGCCGAAATTTTCTTAACTAAACACCAGTATGCATCTAAATATACTAAATTTTAAAATTTTAAAATGACATCTGTTATTCTAGAAGTAGATGGCTTCTTATGTTATTCCAGATGTGCTTATTTCATTCCACTGGTGAGAGTGTTTTGATTTTCACTTTTTTCTTTGGAAAATAGATCTGAGGGTCCAGTCACCAGGTTGTCTTGCATGTGACTTGTTACACTTCACTACATTCTGATTATTTCAGTTTTTGTAATAATCAGGGTTGTGTTGGGGGTTTTTAAATGTCATCCTCCTTTTTTATTAGTTATTCTTCCTTAACCTTGTCCTAGAAGGGAGTATTTGAATAACCCTCATAGATTATTATATTTTTGCTGCAGTTTTGCATCATAGTATGCAGAGTGGCCACAAATTCTCTTTACATGTCCTTTTTCAGTTGAAGAACACTTTTCCTATTTGTTTTTGTTTCCTTTGCAAGATATACTAAACTTCAACTATTTCAAGGAATGAAAGGAAATACTCAATTCCAGAATAGATTACAGGGTGCTTCAAATGACTAGGTACAAATTCTTTCATTTTCAACATAGAAGCCTGATGCAGACTTTATATGTAATTTTGCAAGTTGGGTTTACTGTCCTTCAGTCTGCAAAGTATAACTGTTGTGGGTTATTTGAAATAAATAAGAGCTAATCACTTTGTGAAGAAAAGGATTATCCTCCAAATATAAACCATCGCTGAAATAATGACACAGTTGGGAGTCTGGATGTAGGAGTCCGGATTTATTTGCCCCTTGCTTCTCCCAGGATACATGTATGTTATGGGGAGGGGCTAGTGCAATATAAGTGAAAAGTGAAGGAAATGAACTGAGAAAAAAAAAGCTAGGGTTAGTCTAGGAAAACAAAGGACAGTCTGTAAAGACCTTCTGGATAAGTGCTACCTGAAAAAGGCTTCAGCCAGGAAGGGAAAATACAGTCTCCTTTTAATTCTTTGTATAGTCAGAGAAATGGGCTCCTCTTTGTCTATTTGTGAAAAGCTGCAAATATCACACATGCTCTGTACTTATAAGAAAGACCTGACTGCTTGCTGCTGCTGCTGCTTTCTGGGTTACCTGGACACAAGTCTATTCTGATCTCAAAGCTGAATGGCTGTTGCTATCTTTGCCTGCAAGTGACCATATAGCCATTTTCTGTGAATGTACTTTAGAGTCCTATAACAATGATAGATGAGAAATTAAATATCTTAGAATTCAGAGTTAGAAATGTGACTCTCATGTAGATACTTACGTATTAAAACACCAATTTTAAAGCTTTAGAAAGCTTCCTCTATTAAATTCCTCAGCAAAATTGTGTACTGCAGTTGGCCAAAGTATTATTTTTGCAAGAAACTCCTCATATTATTCCTTTTTTTTTTTCTTTTTTTTTTTTTTTTTTGAAAAAAATTT
>VXBA01001489.1:253244-381108 GCA_013399895.1 Serilophus lunatus
TTTTTTTTTTTTTTTTGGAAAAAACTCTCAAAAACAAAACACTAAGTATATCTCTGATATCTGGTGTTCTAATAAATAAACATGACCTCTCTCCTAAAATGTACAGGCACCAATGTCTTAGCACCAATTGAACAGAAGGGGGCCTTTATTAGTGATTTTGCCAGTGTAATTCTTTAACTTCTGTAGCTCAATCCTTCACGTGAATTTACCAGTTCTTTTTCTGTTCAGTTTCACCAACCAGTATGCATTTCATTTTTTTGGTGGCTTGTTTGTTTGTTTGAACTAGCGTTAGTGATATTTATGGAAAGTTTTTTCTTTATAGATATGTTTCTAAAACTTTGTGCTGCACTGCATCCAGCTATGTTATGGTGTGCCTGTCATCCTGACTCGTGATCTGGTCCATAATGGGTCTGAGCAACCAGTTGTGACAGTACAACTGGAGGGATGTCGTTCCATGCAGTAGGAATAGAAACATACAGGGCCGCCTGAGATGGGCAATAATGTATAACAGATAGATTTTCAGTTATTGCTAGTTATTTCTATTGAATTAGTAAAATGGCTGAAAAATTACTTGAAGTAATTTATAAGTTAGTTTGTTTTCTAGGGTTAATTTTTGTGGGGGTTTTTTGGCAGCTTTCATTGTTCAAACAGGAATATCAGAAAAATTTGTCTTAGTAGGCTTTACTTTTTGAAAATGATTTCATTTCAAGTAGCTAGTGAACCATAGTCCTATAATCTGTGATGAGTCAATTTGCTTTCTTGTGGAATGTGGAACTTCCTTTTACATCCTGTTTGTGTAAATTGAAATATTGAAATAGGTGCAAAAATGGTTTGATTTTTGTTTCTTTACATATTTGTCCTCAGATCTGCCATTTGGCAACTCTGATATAATTTTTTATTTTTTTTTTCAGCTATGATGTTGACTCAAAGAGTCCTAACCTGTCAAAACATGTAAGTCATTCCTCACTATTATACTTCCTTGTGCCAAAATGCTTACGTTTCCTAAATACATTTATTTTCTATTGCCTGTATGTAGTACCAGATACACAGAGACAAAAGCAGTGATTGTGCTGTGGTTAGTAATTTGTATAATGCTTATGAGTGTAATTTTAACAGTGAAATATAAATTCTGACTTTTTGTGTTACCGCTTTGCAGGATTTTTTGGGACAGATGTTTTGTACACTGGGAGAAATAGTTGGATCACAAGGGAGCAGACTGGAAAAATCAATTGTGTAAGTATGTAATTCTTAAATGTTGGATACTGCTCCATGAAGTGAGAGTTGGAGTTGGGTGAGTTCTTTTGCTGTGAGGTATCTTGACATACGGAATTGACAGACATAGCTTTGCTCCTTTGCTACCTTCCCCAGCATGTGGTCCTCTGTGGGCTGCAGGTTGATCTCTTCTGCACTGTATACCTTGGGCTGCAGAGTGCCAGTCTGTCCCACCACGATCTGCACCATGGGCTGCAGGGGAATCTCTGCTCTTGTGACTGGAGCACCTACTCCCCCTCTTTTTGCACTGTTGTCTGCAGGATTGTTTCTCTCATACATTCTCCTCTCTCTCTTTTGAGTGCTGCTGGTGTTGCACAGAGTTTTTTTTCCCCACTCCTTAAACATGTTAAGCCAGAGGAGCCACTGCCATCACTGGTGGGCTCAGCCTTGGCCAGCAGTGGGTCCATCTTGGAGCCATCTGCTACTGGCTTTGTTGGACATGGAAGAAGCTTCTGGCAACTTCTCACAGAAGCCACTCCTGCAGCCCCTTGCTACCAAAATCTTGCCATGCCAACCCAGTACACTGCTGTGATCGTTACTGCTGCAACTTCTTGTAACAGTATGATTCATATTCTCTTTAATATTCAGAATTCAGGTAGGGAATAAGTGCATTTTTTTCTGAATTTTGAGGGCTTCCAAATATATTTCAGCCACTTGATCACTGTATATGTGGACTGTATGTGGACTCAGTCTTTAAGACAAGTCCTTAGTAATCCTTCTCCTCTGCAACCTCTTCTGCCTTCCTCATTCTCCCCTGCACAAATACTACACCAATACTTTTAACATCGTTTGTTTTCATATCAAGAACTTACTAGCCCCTGCCCAGCTGCAGGGCTGTCCCAGGAGAGCAACATGAGATGGCAACACATGCTCACTGCTTGTTCTGGACATGTTTTCAGTTCTTGATGATGAGCAGATTGGGAGGGTGGTTTGACTTCTGCATGAGCACAGAAACAGTATTGTGTTGATTTGCCCTATTTTGTTTACTTCTACTAAAACAGAAGTTCACTGACTTCACTGTCTAGGCCTAACTCATGCACTTAGTGAACTGCACTGTCACAGCTTCATAGACTGGTCTGACTAGTTGTCACTTGATTCTACTGGAAGCCTGAGGTGACTTGGTTAGAGAAAGGTGCTGACTTGGAAGGAACCTATATTAAATAATATTAATCTTACTGACTTCTTGAAGTTCTTCATGGTTCTTTCTGTCCTCAAAGTTCTAACTACTCAGCACACTAAATGCTTTTTTTTCTGAGAAAATTCTTTTAGACATGTATATATTGTCCATTTGGCAGTTTGTTATCACTTGCTACAGGTTAAGTGAAGTCTGAAATGAGTAACAGATGAAGTTTAAAGTTTGAAATTAGCTATGAGAAAGGAAAAGATATCAGTGAAGATTCTGTAGGAAAAAAAGGTCTTATTTCACAGTTGTATTGGCCTGTGTGATGCATTTTCTCTTGGGTAAACAAGCATTGTTCGGGTCTGGCTTCTGATACTCTGTTGGCATTTACTGAATAGACCTATATCAGTTGGCACCCCTGAAAGATTTTGAAATATACCTTTCTTGGTTTTAAGTGTCTTATTTTAAGTATTTATGACTTTTTATCAGTTCTTCACGGTGTTTCAGTTTTGTTTTGTCACTGGTACCTTTTTTTGACATTGGTGCTTTTGACAGTGCAGTGGCTAGACAACTGTGCCTGGTTGAATGCTCCCTCTGGAATCTCTAATGTCTGGATACCTTGGGGTCTAGGAGACATTTCTGTTTGAATTTGTTCATGAAACTATTGCATTGCATTTTAGGATTTTTTGCTTATAGGCATGTGATTAATGTCTCTTAATATTCAAACAATAAGAATTCAATTGATGATATCGTATGTCTTTCCTTCTTAGGGATATTTACTGCTTTGAATTTACTGTTCTCTTTACAAAGTCAAGTCCGTGTTCACATAATATGATCTTTGAGTTAAGAAAGCTTTTTCTTTTCACCATGTTAGTGAAGTTCATTAACATTTTGCCTTTTCTGTTCTCTGCCAATGGATGTACAAGGAAGAGAATGCTGAGTGCTGTTTTAGTCCCAATCAGATTCCCTAAAGAAGTGGCATTTTTTGTACTTAAGCAGCTTGAGAAGCTTTAATTCCTTTCTCTGATTCAAGTAAGCTCTGACATTCTTTCCAAATGAAGATTAGAAAGACTTGAAGCTTATTCTTCAGATCTGTCTGCTTTGGACATTTACGGAAGTCTTACACAATTCAGGACTCCATGGCTGCCATGAGCTGTCCAATTCCAAGTCAGATTGTGTGTCACCAGAGGAAGCTCCCTTAGGAAGCCTACCATGAAAGGATAGTCTTGTCCTTCCTCAAAATTAAGGAGACACATCTTGCGCCTAGAGGGTCACCACTGCAGTGTTCTGTCAGGCAGGCTGAAATATACCTTGCAGTAATCTTCTTGGCAAGTATGGAGGTGAAGATATACAATGCACATGTTTCTTCTTCTCTTTCATGACATGCGGTTTCATTGGTATTACCAGCACCAGATCATGCCTCTGTGCATGAACCTGACAGTATTTACTCTTGGCAGGTGTGAGGATGTCTCCCGAACATCCCTCTCTGTTTCTGGCACCATTAAGGGCTTTGAATTTGGTGCAGTCTGTCACAGAAGAGCCCTGCTCCCAGTATTGTACTGCTATAGCCTGTTATCCCTTTGACTATGAGCATTTTTGTTCAAGGATATACTTTAGTGTTGCACTTCATTTCATGGACTGGCCAAGTGCAGAGGGGAACAGTTGCTTTCATAATTTCTCTTGCAAAATAAATCTAGTAATTCAAAGCAGGTGAAATGGAGAACGTGGTATTTTAACAGTGACGTGTGATCTGTTTGCCTTTTGAGTTACCAGAGTTACCAGATTCATTAAATGCCTTCTCAAGACAAGCTCTATGTGTAAGTTACTCTGACTGGCCTTGTATGCTCCAGTTGTATTACCATGGAAGGATAATGTGCAGATACATCTACTTCCAGAAATGACATGGTTCCATTTACCTCTCAAGAGAGTGTCACTTGCTGAGACATTATCCAGAAACAGGTATTTGCATGTTCTCTCTTCCTAGAGAGAAGATGCCAGCTGCATTTATAACTCTGAGGAATGGGTTTTTTTCAGGATCTATTAAGTGTATTCCTGTAGGGATTCCCTTTAATGAGGAGGCAGAGCCATTGCAAAGCTTAATGAGCATTCTTTGCTAGTTATTCACATCTGAGTGCCATAGCCTGCTAATGAGGCTGTACTGGAGCCAGCTGGCCTATTTGGGAAGTTCTTTCTCCTGTCATCTTGCTGTGATCATAATTGATAGAAAAACATCTGAACCCTGGAATTGGGACTTCCTACATATTTGTGCTATCCTCTTATCTGCAGGTGTGACTGCCAGAGGGTCTAGGCTCTGTAAATTCAGGGATAAGACTGTAAATTTTTGAATGACCTGAAAAATGTTCCATCCTCCGCCTCATTGCAATTTCAGCTTACAAAATTGGAGTCTCTTTTTAACTTCTCAGGTTTGAATTCTCACATAAATGGTCATCTTTCTCTGACTTTTTCACCAGCTCTGAAAGGTCCTTCTTTCAGTTCTTGTTAAAGCCCAACTAGTCTTCAGTGTTTTTTCACACTACTCTACGTGCTGCAGATGTGGTGTCACAACTGTGGAATCATTTGTTCTAAAGAAACAGTAACTACTTCTCAAGTCTATCTTGTCTAGAGACATGCAGATACGGTTGAAAATCTTTCATTTGATAAAGCTTGTCTGTCCTGTTCCTCTTGGGGTCAAATTATTTGCTCTCTCAAATACTCTTCAAAAAGAGGTGATCACTGTAGAGAACCTACAGGTTCTAGACTCTCAAACCAGTAGGACTTGAAATGTAGATCTTTGTATTTTATTTTCTTTTGTTCATTTTGGACTCTCTTCGCATATTTTCTATATTTGGGTGTCAGGTAACTATCACTGAGTGCTGGAGTGTTTATACAATCCAGATTGCCTCATCATTACTCCACAAACCCTGATCTGTAACCATTTCCAGGGGAACTTGCCCTGAGAAATTAGTTGCCTGAACATGGATTTTCCATTGTCACTTCAGTGCAGTCGAACCAATTCCAGGGCAGCTCAATAGCAGCTATGCCTCAGAACTAAAGAGGGGCAATGGCACTGCATTCTGGGTGTAAACAGGTAGAACTCTTACATACTCAAATTCAAGATAATATTAGTCAGTATTTCTTTGGCAATTGGAAAGACTGGTCTGTAATGCTGAATCTTTTTTTTTTTCATACAATGATAAGACCAGCTTATAATTATTTTGTTATTTTCTTACAGGACATTATTGCTAGTTAAAGTTTGTTCAACTTGCTTGATCTGTGACCACTGAATATTTTGTCAAGGTGCTGACTTTACATTTAAGTGTTTTTTTCTTAATGAATGGTTTGTAAGGGAATTTGTAAGGGAACAAACTCTTTAGTGTCTGCAAATGGTTCAGTGCTTTTTTGATTCTTGTAGATTAAAGACAAGCATAAAAAGTTTATACTTACTAGTGTGACAAGCTGTAGAGGTCTTCTAGGTTGTAGTTCCTGAATAATGAAAACTTGTTGTTCTGCAGAGAAATTCTTTGCTAATCTTGACTAAGCATTTCACCTCTTCACCAGCCTGGACTGGTTCTATCATGTTAATATTGTCTTTGTTTTGTAAGGCCAGTGTGCTGAAGAACCTTGGAAATACAAGCCAAAGCTTACCCCGGGTGCTTTCAAATATGACTATGCTGTCTGTACTTTTCACATCTATTTCTGACATACTCACTCAAATATCTCCAGTTTCCTGCATCCTTCAGAGTGATAATTCCAGACACCTGTATCTCTTAGAGTTGGACATCTTGGCCTTCATGTTCATAAGGTGAAACGAAGTGGGTTTTTGCATGGGTTTTTGCCTTCATGTGCAAGTCTCGGTTTGAGACACTCCCATGTGTTATAACTGCAGGCCAGGTGGCACAAAGTTGTCTACTAAATGGTAACTGATTGTTGCCAGTTTGTCAGAAACGGGGTTTGCTTATCAGCAGTTTACTTCAAGCCTTCAGCTCTTTAGGAGTTGTTTCTTTCACCATCAAGCATCTGACACAGTAATCTTTAGGAAGTGGGATAAATCTATTTGACTTTTCATACTAAAGAAAACGTTCCCTATTTTTTCCTCAAAATACTGTAACTGCCTGCGCTAGATCTCAAATACAACCTTAATTGCACAGTTAATTGGGCTGAAACACTTCAGTAGGAGGAGTTTTGGTTCAGGTAATGGTAATTCTGATACTGGTGCTTTCTATTTGAGTCAGTATAACCTACATAATTGTGGTGCAGAGAACTTACGGTTTTTTAGTTACACTTCTGAGATTTCTATTTATTCCTTCCCTGTCAAGGCCAGAATCATGGTCATTATTTCCTTGAAACATTTTCCATGTAAGGAAATGCTGTTACTATGAAATTTCAGAAGTCTATGAAGCCTCAAGAAGTTTCAAAAGAAAAAGTACAGCTTTTCCTTCTTTAGAAAACCTGAGATTTCAATTTCAATATCTTGTTGCTACAGAGGGTAAAATAGGTAATTTTTGGTCATGAGCTGTTGAAGAGTGATAGATTTGAAACCGTATGATTTGAAGATATTGATAAAACTGTGAATGTGTAACATTTGGAATGATCCAATTTTTGGTTTTTGTTATTTGAAGAAAATTCTTCTGTTTTGTCTAAAAGTATTGTATGTTATGGTCATACTGCGTGAATGGAAGGGGGACATAAGTTTTGTATATATTTAAATTGTCATTAAAAATTTCACAACAAAAACTTGAATAGTTTTCTTATCCACTGTTCTTTCGAAATTCAGACTTGCTATGTAGTACTGAGGAGATCCTGCAGAGTGCTCATGTATCTGTGATTACTGGCAAATGACTGCAGTGTTACAGGAGCAGCATTTCCAGATGAATTCCTTATAAATTTGGACATCAATATCTGAACAAGAGTTCCAGCCTGCATAAATTTACATCAATATTTGCTCCTATTTTCATACTTTCTCAACTTTTATCTACTTCCAACAACTATTTTCCCTCCAGTTCTTTATTATACCATGTGTGCTTAACTTATTTAAAGTCGTGGAGCATTGTAGAAAAATTCAAAAGGATTGAGGAAGCTAATAAACAAAGTAAGAACAACAGTAAGTGTTTACATTAATGTTTTGTTATAACAGAAGCACAGAGTGCCCTCTAGTTCTCTTAGAAAATCCTAAAAAATACACTAAATTTCAAAATATTTGTACCTTGAAAAGGTAATTTTATTCAAATAGTTAATTATTTTCAAGAAAGGCACAAAGACATAAAGAACTAGAAATAAAATGAGCATAAGGAATAGCATTAGTTTTGTAAAAAATCTAGAAGTGCATGCCAAGGTGTGTGCTAATGGGCGCACTAGTAGACACTAGGATATTACAGAGCTTCTCATTTATGTTATAGCATTATGCAAATATTTGTACTTCCCCCCACCGTCCTTGTTGAGTGTGTCCCTCTCCAAAAGGCTGCTAGCACTCAACACTATCAGATTATGTGTGGCTTTTCTGTTCCTCTGTTGTTCTTTTTGCTAAAGAACTGTCTTGTGCTTTCTGGTGTTGAAACAGCATGTTTTTAATTGCTATTTGGGTGAATTATAATTTATTTTGCAACTCCTGTATCTGATATGATGTGTCTTCATAGATATTTCAGAATAAATGTTGTAAAATAAGGCTGGTGTATATTTTAGGTATTTTGTTTAAGGAAAATCTGAAAAGGGATGCTTTTCACAAATCATTTTTAGAGTTGTCTCTAAATGAAACATCAGTGGGAGGGTGGACAGTAGAATTTCGCAATTGTTTTCTCGTCCCATTTAAACTTACGCTATTTCCTTTAAAATTGAAACTGATTTGTTTCTTGTTAGAATAAATATGCAACTCATTTACCAATTCATTTAGGATAATTCATTTTTACACAGGGCAAGTGACAGAAAAGGGAAACTTTTTTTCATATCATCAGCTTTGTGACTTGAAAGATTACCTTGTGCTGTGTGTGTGTGTCAGTTGTGACTTTCATACATGATATTAAAGCACTGAGGTGATGTAGGTTGTATTTTCTTGCAGGGGAATTCCTGGGAAGAAATGTGGAACAGTCATAGTAACAGCAGAGGAACTAGGCTGTTGTCGAGTAAGTATGTTCATTACTTTTTCAAAAATAAAATTATTTTGTGATCTACACTATAATGTCAATGGTGTAATATGTAAATTTGCATTCCGTGATCTATGTAAGAAGTTAAGATAACTTTTGCCTCTAAGTTGTCATTAGAAGAAGCAGAAAGAAGCAGAAGCCAGTTCAGTCTCTCTCTCTTGCACTTTTTTTGCATTCTCGCGTGCTCCTTCATGTGCTCGCTTTGTCAAGTCTCTTGCTCTGTCTCACATCAAGCTGTCACATACTTTCTCTGAGATATTTTCCTACCTAAATTTATTTAGTATTTGGATTAATTCTTGCCTGGTCTTCTGGATTTTTATACTTCAGTCAAACTTTTACAGCTCATATTCAGAATGGCAAAGAGTTTTGAAATCATGGAATTGCTAAGGTTAGAAAAGACCTTGGGAGATTGTCTAGTCCAACCCTCCCGCTCTTCTTAGAGCAGGCTACTGAGGTCACTACAGTTGGGTTTTAAGTCCAAGCAGGTTGTACAATCTCTGTTTCAGTGTTTTATTGCACTGAGACTAAAAACGTTCTTCCTTGTATTTAAATGGAATTTTCTGCATTTCAAGTGTGTACCTATTGCCACTTGTTCTTCCACTGCATAGCACTAAGCAGAGTCTGCTTACTCTTTCCCATCGAGTATTTATAGCCTTCTCTTTTCCAGGCTAAATAATTCCTGGAAAAATTCTTTCAGCCTCTCCTCAGATGAGAGATGTTGCAGCCCCCTAATCATTTTAGTGACCTGTTTGCTGTAATTGCTTCAGCACGTTCATGTGTTTCGTGTACTGGGGAGCCTAGAACAGTACTCCAGGAGTGGCCTCACCAGTACTGAATCACTTCCTTCATCTTTCTGTCACCACTTTTCCTGGTGTAGCCCAGGAGGCTATTGGCTTTCGTTGCTGCCAAGGGTACATTGATTAACTTGGTGTCCACCAAGATGCCCCAGTCCTTTTCTGCAGAGGTGCTTTCCAGCTGTTTGGCCTGAAGCCTGTAGAGGTACCTGGGATTATTCCTCTTTAAGTGCCGTACCTGGGATTATTCCCCTTTAAGTGCAGTACCTGGCATTTTCCCTCTGTTCAACTACATGTTCATATTGGTTAGTTTTTCCAGCCTGTGTGGATGCTTCTAAACAGGATCACAACCATCTGTCATATAAACTGCTGCTTCTAGTTTTGTATTGTTTGCAAACTTTCTGAGGATCTGCTCTGTTCCATCATCCAGGTCGTTAATGGAGATGTTCAACATTCTTGGCCCATTTTTGATGCCTGGGGTACACCACTAGAGACTGATCTCCAGCTGGACTTTGTCCCACTGACTGACCTTTCGGAGCTCAGCCAGTTTTCTGTCTCACTCACTGTCCAGTTATCTGATTTGTAATTCATGAGTTTGTGAACAAGGATTTTATGTGAGATAGTGTCTAAGGCCATGATAAGGCCAAGAATAAAAAACATCCACTCCCCTCATTTCATGAGTGAAGGCTTCCAGATGACGAGGCATGAATTTTCCCTTTGTAGATTCATGCTGATCTTTCTTACCCAGCTTCCTTTCTTTCATGGGTTTAGAAATGTTTTCCAGGATTGTTTGCTTTATCTTCTCAGGGATTGAGGGAAAACTGCCCTGGATCCTCTTACTTGCCCTTAATCAAAGACACGGCATGTACATCATTGACTTTACGAAGATAACAGGGAGTGACCCTACAGTGACAAGTCCATCAGCACTCTAAGGTGCATCCTGTCAAGTCCCATGGACTTCCGTATGTCTAGTCTGTTTAAATCTTCTGTTACCTGGTCCTCCTCTACCAAGGACAAGTTATCCTTATTCCAGATTTTCTCAGGTTCCCAAGATTCTTCAAGGCAAATCTTAGCAGTACAGATTAAGATTTAGAAAGCTCTGAGAAATGTGAACTTTGCAATGTCCTTTGCCACTCGGTCCCCTGCCCCACTCAGTGATGAGCCTGTGTTTTTCCTAGTCATTCTCTTGCTGCTGTTACTCCTGAAGACTACTTATGGAACACAATCTTCCAACAGGCTCTGCCCCACTTAGTGGTGAGTCTACAGGTTTATCTTTGCATTTATAATCCTTTTTGCTTTCATGACTTTGCCCAAAGAGGGGACCATGTGTGACTGCCAGTTTGCCTACCATAGCAAAAAGACTTTTCTCCCTGTTGTTTGTCAGAACGGGTGTATCTGGTACCTTTCAGGATCATTTTCTTGGAAGTTCTGGGCTCTTAATAGCAAGCTGCTAAGGCATTTGCTTTGCTTACAGCAGGAGCATACAGCAATAGGTTTACATCACTGACGAAATCAGTCCGGCCTCACTGAAGGAATCAGTCCTGTCTCACTGAAGTTTTTAAAATTAATTCTAATATGCTTTCCTTGCCTCAGAATGCAATTTTGGATGTTAGGAAATACTGGAAAAATCCACAGACATTTGGCGTAAAAAAATTACTCTTTCTCTGCAGCCCCCTGCAAAGGAATTAATGGTTCCAGCCATTCAAACTGCACTGTGGGGATGAATTTGAATATGGAGAGGAAGGCTCACTTGGCAGACAGATACTCTCATTTATTTTGTTTTCTATTTCCACAATTTAGCCAATGTTTTTTAATTTTTTAGTATACTAACTGCATGCTGTATGTGATTTTTCTGTACTATCCCTTTCAGGATTCAGTTTTAATGCAATTTTGTGCAAACAAACTAGACAAGAAGGACTTCTTTGGGAAATCTGATCCTTTCCTTGTATTTCTTAGAAGCAATGAAGATGGCAGGTAAGTAGTTTTGCTGCTAAACACTAGGCTACTTAGTTGTAATAGAATAGCTAAATAGTGTTACTTTTGCTAAGATGAAGTATGCCTTTAAATTAAATGGAATTCGCAAAGAAAATTTTAGATGCAAAATATGCTAATGCTCAGAAGTTGTGTTAAATAAAAACACTTTATAGTGAAAATTTGAAATTATCTTTTCTCTTTTAGACAGAAAGTAGAATTAAAAAATACCCTAAATAGCCATTTGTAAAAAATAAAAATTCTGTTTAGTACATTCATGTTTTAATTTGTTAAAGTAGATGAATCTGTTCTGCTGCTAAGACTTGATGTGCACTGGCCAACACAGTGCCTATAAGGGGCTCTACTGTCAGGTTAAATTTTCTTTGAAACTGAAAGTCCTCACCTCTGACTTTACATGGTATCACTTGTTTCAGTAGGTTAACTGATACTGTTGTTATCATAAACCTATATATGTGTGTGTGTGTGTGTCTGTTCCCTGCTCTTTTCCTCTCAGAGGAAGATTATAGGAACAGTTTCCTGAATTAATGCTGAATATCTTAAATTGCAAGCCTGGAGGATTTATGGCTCCTTTGTGAGTGGCGTTAAGGTCGATGGTGGAATTTCTCCGTGCACTGTTGGGAATACTGCTATATGCAGTTTCTTCTGGCCTCACATGCCATGCTTCTCCACTTGCTTCCAAGAGATGAGTGTTGAGCTGCTGATTCTTTATTGATCTCCCGAATCCCACAGGTGGACAGTACTTGGGGTAGTACTTCTGCACCTATGGCAGAAGAATGCTTCCTTTGCTGTTTCTTAGCTTCAGGCGTGTCTTCTGAATCATAGTCAGGATAAAAACAAAGGCCTTTGGAATGTAAGGAGGACAACTTTACTGAAATTCCTCATACAGTTGTAACTAATGATTTGACCTTGCCTCCTGTTTTCTTTTGGAAAAACTCAGTCCTCAAGATAAGTGTTCAAAACAAGTGTTTTGATATTGCATCATTTAGTTAAAGCACAGAGCGTTAATACTGTTGTACGTCACCTGAGAGAAGGTGATCATGGGATCTCACAAAGGATATTTTACCTGAAACAGCCCTGATTAAAAAATCATGGACATGAAATTGGAAATAAGAATCCAAAAGCCATCACTCCCTTTGCTCAGTTTCTTAATTCCTAAGCAAGATACAAATCTTTACAAGACCAGTTTCTTTCTGGGTCTGTGAACAACTCCTGGCTATACAAACTCTAAAAAAGTGAGATGGGGCCTGCTCTTGCCAGAAATAACTCACTGAATATTGCGTAAAAATGTTTTGAGTTGTTTAGCACTCTACTTTTAATCTCTCTCAAATGGGTCTATCCTCTTTGGTCTGCCCTTCAAGATTTCACCATGTTTCTTTTATTCTTATCTTAAATTTTGTATGGACATCGTATGAGTGAATACAGATTACAGCTCTTTTGATTCCATGTTTGATGACACAAAAGAGAAAGTAATTAAATGCAATGTATTTCTTTTTAATTACAGTTTTACTATCTGCCACAAAACAGAAGTCATAAAAAATACATTAAATCCAGTGTGGCAGGCATTCAAGATATCTGTCAGAGCACTGTGCAATGGAGACTATGACCGGTAAGGTATAGGTTATGCTTTCTTAACATACCCTATTTTTTCACCCTAACTCATCTATTCTTTTACATATAAATTTCACTATGCAGTTCAGTCCTTAGTGCTATTTAATTAACATTTTTAAAGCATAATAGGTGTTCAAAACTATTTGACGCATTAAAAAATTCAGAAAAATAAGGCAAATATGCTAAATCTGTAGGAAATGCTAGTGGTGATCTCTGGAAAAAATTCTTTGTTCTATATGTATGATAGAAACAGAGAAAAAAGACTAAAGAATGACCACTGTGACTAGCGTATGCAAGTATTTTTAATAGTATTTCAATGAAGAGCAATTACGATCTATCTTCCTTGAGTGACATAATGTCAGAGAATGCTGATAAGTGAAAGCCTGTAAAATACATATGTCAGTAGATGAAATACACATAAGGTAATCATCTTCAAATTTGAGTCATCCAATGCAAAAGGATCCATCTTTGAATGATAATAATATCCTGGTTTTAATCAATATTTTACCAATAATAAAAAATAGATTAGTTGAGTAACGATGGATATTTTTAGGCTTCTTAGAAATGGCCTTGTTGATTACTCTTTCAATTAGATGCAATAAAAATGCAGCAATTTCATAAGTACATTCTAATCTAATAGAATTCTCAACATGTTTAACTTGTTTTTAACAGTTTAACTTCTTAACTTCTTTGGGTTCATAAGCAAAGTAATACAAAGCTAGTCTCTGGACTATTTATCATATTAAAGAAAAACAGTTGTCATAATAATTAAAATATTTTGGTTGAGACATATTAAAATAACTCCAGCATTCCAAAAGGGAATTAAAAAGTATAATAGCACTCCTCAAACTATTGTGTACCTGCTATTGTCTCGTGTTCATTCTACTTTGTGTGCCTTCAACATAATGTTCTCAGTGAATGTTTTATGCATAAAGGCTCCTTGAATCTTCACAATCCTGCCTACAGTGATGATGTTTCAAATTAAGAAATGCTCGTTAGCTGTCAGATTAATTCAAATTAGGATTGGCTGATATTCCAGAAAAAGCATCCAAAGTTTGGGGTTTTTTTCATTTTGAAAATTTTTCTCTCTAAAGGTAAGGTTTAGCTTCCTAAGATTAACGTGGTAGTACATAAAAACACAAATCCTGAAAGTTTCTTTCTGATAAAAGTAGTTTTACAGATCAAATTTTGGTGCTCTGGTTGCTGTGATAAATGTGAAAAGTGGCAGTAATGTCATTAGATAAGTATATATCACAGTAAACCTTCATTCTGATTTTGAGGAAACTAGATCTTCAGTTAGTGCATGCTTCTGAGTGAGCTCTGCTCACTTTTTCATTATGAGAAGACCAGGATTTGTGTAACTTTTTTTCAAACTGTATAATTTTACAGTGTTTTCAGCTATCACAGGGATGGCATTTCAGTACCAGAGTAGTACTTAATATCTAATATTTTCGTTCTTTCTCTTAGTGTGAGCTCTCAAATAGCATTTGCGAACACGTTACTTTCTGCATTAAAGTTTTAAGGTTGAGATACCCATGTCTAATCTTTTTCTGGTTTTTCAAATTAAAGGGGTTTTTGTATTGAAAAAGGGAACCCATTCTCTAAACTGTGTCTGTTAAGACAGAGGTTAAATATCAGTGTGTGAAGATCTGAAAGACCTTTTAGTATCTTGCATGTCATACAAAATACTTGAAATCTGTGGTCAGTCCTTTTAATAAGAAATAAATTTCAGAAGAGATGAGCCTTATTCAAGGAATAATTGAATAATTGCTCTTACTGAAGTTACATGTCTGACGATCTTTCTCAGGAATTTTTCTTGATAATCTTAATAGTTTATTTTAATAATTCAAGTCCTTTTGCTGAGATGATTTGGCTATTTGAACACAGATTTGTATGACAACTCAAAACTTAAATCTCACTAAACCTTACGTAAATCTTAATTTAATAGCCTGTCCTGTCTATCTTAATAGCAACATCTAGTAGTAGCTTTTTAGACCTGTAAGTAAAAGAATAGTTCTCTAGGGGAAAAAAACCTTTTTTTTACTTTTTACTTTTTTTACTAAATTAAGTATGGTTTCCTTTCCAAGGTCAAATGCTTGGTGGGATAAAGTACATTTGACACTGTTCTTCACTTCATTCCACAAAGTAACTTTCACTTTAATCAGTTTTCATTCTAATGTAAGTTTTAGAGAATATTAAAAATCCACAAAATTCAGAGCATCAGCAAGTAAAAATATATTGGTTAAACTTCCGATACGTTTAATGGCTTCCTTAGTTTCTGCTGTATTTTACTATTACTTTACTCTTGCATGAGCTGAGTGATTGATTGGCTATTTGCTGACCCTGAGAAATGATTGCAAAATTCTGCTTTCTGGATTTGGCACAATTGATGCACCCCTAAGCTATTCAACTTAAAGACACTCCTGGTGTATTTTAACATAATTTTAATAAAATTGTTTTGTTGTTTTGTTTTTTACTTTTAGGACAATTAAAGTAGAAGTGTATGACTGGGATAGAGATGGAAGGTAAGACATCAATTCTGTTGTTAAACTTCAGGGCTATCCATGCATACTTGCATAATCACTTTAAAAGATATATAGTGTCCAAAACAGGATTAGAGAATGTTGTTTATCAATATTTACAGGTACAGGTACTAGAAAAAGAGTTCTGCTGTGATATAGTTCTGTTTGGTTTTGCAATTGTGGTAACTACTGATGCCTATTTCAAACATGCTGTGTGTATATTCATGCATGGAACAAACAAGATGGAGTGCTTTATGGTCTGTAAAGTAAGTTTTGTTAATCTCATGATGTTATCAGTTAATGTATATGTGTGAAGAGAGGCATAATCTGTTTTATGATCTACTTTCTTTTGCTTGAAACAGTACTGTATAAACCGTTGCTTTTCACATAAGATACAATGCATGTTCCTGCAATTGCTACTTCATGGTTGTCTAGATATTGCAATGTAGAAGCCACCTATTAATCGTCTTAATTTCAGATTGGGTTTGAATGTTCATTTCCATGTCTGTCTTCATCAAAACATTGTTGTAACTCTAGAGTTGGAAGACCTGAGTTCTATGTAATTCTACAGATAGAAAGAGAACAGTGGAATATCCACGGAATTTCTATTGCCAGATTCAGGTTGCCAGATTCTGTTGCTATTATTCTGTACTGACTGTATATTTTATTCTGAAAGAATAGCCTTTCAAATTGACTTTATTTTGATAAACAAGGTAAAATTATTTTTTAACACAGTGTATTGATACCTCCTATTCTTTTAAAAATGTCTGAGCCTATATCTTAATACATTTGTTAGAAACTCATAAATCATGGTACTAGAACTAAATGTACTAAATAATATGTTGATTTCTATTTATCTTTAAGTTGGTCTGTCTTAATTATTTCCTATTAATCTTAATTTATATTTTAAAATATGTGGATATGCACTTGCATTTTGATTTTTAATATTATTTATTTTACAGTAATGGCTTTAATACTACTAATGCAATTTGCTTCAAGTGTTATAGATAATGATGTTGTGTTTCTGTCGCAATGGATCTTGTAAACATAACAGGCAAATTCATCCTGTGCTACCATTCATTTCCTTGTTGATAAGATCCAAAGACATATTCAGCTTTCTCAGGTTATGGTTTTGTCTTTTTGGTTCCATCATGAAGCCTGTTACCACATGTCTACCCTCTATAAATACCTGCTACTGCAAATTCATCCTTCTTGATCAGATATTCCCTGGAGAGTAGAAATAACATACTCTGGCCATTAAAATAAGTGTATTTAAATTAACAAAGCCGTAATAGCAAGAAATCGTGGCATCCCTGGTAGAATTTCTATTAACATCCTTTCCTCATTGGGATTTGCCAAATCCTTAAAAAATTGACGTATTTGTACTTTTGTGTATAAACTACAATATTTTTTGAAAACAAAATAACAATGAAAAGTTAAACTATATTGCCAAATTAAATCAAAATAAGGATTATATTTTATCCAGACATAACCCCCTGTGCTGTCCAATTTTGTCCAAATTCAGTTACATCAGAAAAAAAAAAGGAAGAAATCTGGCAAATATTACTGTGTAACTGCAATTTTGAGTGAAATCTTCAACATACTGTGGATTTTAGGTAACTATTAGCCACTCCTCTCTCAAAGTTTGAAAGATTGCCTACTTTTGCTCACATCACAATCCAAATACCTATAAAGTTAATACCTAAAAAAAAGCCCAAACATTTACATGTGTTCCTTTTTGTTCTAATTGTATGGTTGTTGGTTTTTTTTTGCTTTTTGTCTTTTTTGAATTTAGAAGCAGGCAGAGCACTGACATCTTACACATTAAATTTCTCTGAAAGATGAGACAGCACTCATCTCATGTAACTTCAGACAATGTAAAAATCAGACAAGTAGATTGAACCAATCATTTAAGTTACTTCTTTCTGTAGCTTACAGGAGAAAATGGTCTGATTGAGTGCATCCTACCTGGAATAACTTGCCAGTTGGTAGTGCTTATGACATAGTACTGATCATAGAAGAACCTAAGTGCCTAATTTAACTTCACATTGCCAAGTGTATCTGAAATGAATCCCATTCAAGAACTACTCTAACAATTTCTTGTGCAATTCTGCTGTTACTCAGTTTATATTAATTTCCATTTTTGATGGACTCTTTTTATAAGTAGTTATTGCACTAGCTGGTCAGCTTACCACGCTGAATCTGTTTGCTCCAGAGAGATGTGCAGACTGGGCAGGGACAAACCTTTGAAAGATTACCTGCTGTCTAGATAGCAAAGCAAGTTCTACTGAATATTACAGGCTGTTCTACAATCAGGGAGGCAATGTAACTGTGCATATACTTGATTTCTGAATCTTGATTTGATCTGATTTTGACTTCCTGAGTCTTGACTGAGAAGTTTTTTTCCCTTTTCCCCATTCTGTGTTATCTATGCTTTGAAAAAAGCAGCACCACAGTGCTTTGGGTTGAGCTCCTTACTGTCATGTTCCTAAATTGTTGTCCAGTTGTGTTTGAGATCCCTTAGAATGGAATCATCAATTTGGTGGTGTCAGGGATCAGGACCCTCTGAAACCATAACTGCCAACAAAACATACTGGCCTTTTTTGCATGGTGCTGTTAATCAGAGGATCCAGGAAAGAGAGACAGTCTATATACAATATGTACAGTGGGCAAATGAACTCCCAAAATGGAGTCTCATGGAGTCTCCTCTTTATTGCAAATTCATCTGGTTTTATCGTCCAAAGATTGTTTAGGTTAACATAGCCAATGGTCAAAAGGAAAGGTGGTCATGTGTCACTGTCCCAGAGCCACAGGGCAGTCACAAGATGATGTTTGCATACCTAAGACATTATATCATAGTCTGACACACTGTTATACAGCCAAAAATTCTGCTACACTAAATTACATGAAGAATAATTGTTATCATGTAATATCATCCTCAAATAGCTCTCATTTATTTTCAAACATCACTTACAGTTTTTTTGGCTGAAAGTAATACAGGCTCTTTGTATCATTAACACTCTCAATAATTAAACATTTCTTTTCTCAAACCAGTTTTTGCACAAAAATTGTCAAAATGTGAACCACTTGTTCTAATTGATACCTTTTATTGCTTCTAAGAGCTATGACAAAACCCAGAATAGTTAGTTCTGTTACACTGAACAAGCCCACTTGTGTGAAACAGTCGTGTTTTTGTGTTTGGTTTTGTTGTGGATTTTTTTAATTGAGTGTCCTTATCAATGAAGTACTTGCAGACAGGTTTAACAGAAGGAAAAAAATAAGGTAATATGCAACTTCAAATCAGTACTACACTGTTTTTATTTCTGTTTGAAGGCTTTTTTACTTAATATCAGAAAAAAAATAATACTTAGCATATATAGTGGAAAAGCCATTTCATAGTCTTGATATGGCTGTTACATAGAAGTGTTTTTTCTTGAATTTTAAAGCTGTAAATGGTGCTGTGCTAGCCTGAGGCCACAGAACCATTCATCTAAGAATCTCATCACTGCAGGAGAGATTTTAAACCTCAGATTCTAAGCTCCTTCACCTTATTTTTTTGTCATCCATCTTCATTCTCTTTCTCCAGCTAAATAGTTGATTCTTAAATTATTGCATTTTGCCGTTACTCATAGACATATTTCTGATTATCATTGTCCTTTCCTCTATTGACTTTTTTTCCTTCAGACAGTTAAAAATTCAAAGTTAATACAATTTTGAAAGTGATTTTCAGCACTTGAAAATGTAGTGCGAAAAGTGGAAGATTTAAGGAGATCCAATAATTTTATGTGCTAAGAGTCTTTGGTTCAGTGTTCTGATATGCCACTCATGGACAGAAGTCTGTAAGTCTAGGAACAGTTGGTATTAGGAAGGGAAAGAGAATAACTACTTTGAGTTCTCAATCCAGGGACTAATAAGCAGACCCACTCAGTGCAGCTTCATCGTTAATATCGAGAGGGATCAGTGCCTTGTTTTTATTTTGTGAGTTATGCATCTGGTAGAGGCAAATTTTGCCCAGCAGGCACTCATCCTTCATAGCCAACCTAGGGCAGGGACGTACATCCACCTGAATACCGAGTGTTAAAATCCAAGATGATGGTCTTTTGAGTGCAGAGAACTCTGAGACTGGTTATATAAGCTCACACCTTTTTAACATTATTAATCAGAGGAATTGGATCTTTCTAGCTCAGGTTTTGTCTGTGTTCATATATAGCCACAAGGAAAGGAGTCTTTCCAGTGTCTCTTAGAATTAAAGAAGCAATTACTTTTAAGCGTAGAGATTTTTTTTTTTTTTTTTGCTCCCCAGAGACAGTCCTGTCTGGAATTGCTTATGTTTCCTGTTTGCTACAGCATGTTTGTGGGTAGTCATTCAGCAATTGTTTGAATTTCTGCCTTCGACATATACAAGCTGACTTGAAAATATAAGTTTAGAACTGTTACGACAGGGAAAGTTTCCAGTTTAACCAGTATGTGTTTTTGTCCAGTGCCATGGCTACCCAAGGTTAAATATACCTTATGTGCTACAGCCCACACAGAACTCAAGTTCCATAGCCTGTATGGATGGCTTCCCCTGTTCCCTGAGTTAACAGTCATTGCCGTCAGGATTTTTATCAGAGATAAACCTCCAAAGTATGTTTCCTAAGAGAAGTCTTGGAAGCAATTTCCTTATCTCCAAACTGAAAAGAGAATGTTTCAGGGGAGGTGATCTATTCTGAAACTGACTAATCAGGAATATCTTCACCTTACAGTATTTTACAAGCTTTCTTACAGAATGCTTTGCTTATTTCATGTGCATTCACATGATGACCAAACGTTTTAGTTGTTTGATTGAGGTATTTTGTGAATTCATGCTGGTTTCAGAAAATGAGATTTATATTTGAGGTGTGGTTTTATTCATTCAGTTTTATTTAATTATGAATAAAACAAGAAAGAAATTTCATGTTGCTATGGGTTGCTTCCATTTTTCCTCTTCTTGCAACTTTAAGATTTAAATAAATTTTCTGCTAATATTTATAGCTTAAATAGGAGTGTGCTATATGTCTTAAAAACAAGTTTTGCAAGTCACAGAATCATAAAACTTTGGCCTTCTATTCCGGTTTACCATTGGAAGGAAAGTAATAAACTTAGTTTCATAGCTTGCCAGATATGGAGGCAGGGTGTAGAGGAAATACAATGCCATTTTAGGGAACTGCTGGGAAAACTTGAAGCAGCAGTAAGGAACGTTCAGCTGGACAGAGTGGAGAAAGGGAACAGGTCTTGTGGCTGCTGGGGGGTGTGTAGCCAATGGTCAGGCACTCACCCCTGCGGCCGCTTCCGTCACGGGTACCCGTGAAATACGACCGTGCAGGTCAGTCACCTCTGGCAGCCCTGTGGTTTCTGTGCCACCATTCCCTGACCCCAGCTGCCTTTCTCAGTGATGCTTCATCCACTACACTTGCTCTGACCACTCTGCTCACAGTTGCTCCTTGGCAGCATGGCAGCCCCTGTTTAAGAGTTGATAAAGCAGTTTTCAAAATGTGGATGACAGCACAGGAGTGCCAAATGTATTCTTGGAGCAGGAATAGAATTTAGAAGGGAGAAGCTCAATAACCACTGCTTTACTGTTAAGATCTGCTTTCCAGTGGTGTCTAATACCATAAGCTGAGTAGCCTCAGTGGGTTGCTTTTCTCTTCCCAGATGGGAAGGCAAAGCAGCAGAAATAAGCTTTGAGTCTTCCTTTTAAAAGTACCATTCAAATGTCATATTACACAAATTGGTAGGTCTGGTCTTTTCTGGTTTAAGTTAGTCCTGCCATGCTCTTAATACCTCCCTTTCTCTCACATAGTCTCACATGCAGTTCAGTGTCTGTAGTACCTGTGGCCATCCAGCTTGGGAATGATGATATTCTTTTATAGCCCACTGTTTCTTCGGATTCTCTTAGCTTTCATTGGGGTCATTCACTGATTTACCACAGAGTCCACATTGTGCAGCTAAGTTAAGCAAAAGGAATCAAAAAGATTTAAGCTAATACTTCCACTAATACAGTGAACACACAAAAGAGAGAGAAATAAAGATTTTTAAGCAAATTATATCTGTTGTCATTGCTCCTTTCTTGGATGTCAGTTCATATATGCAGTGTTTTTTCATAAACAGAGAAAATGCATGCTTAAATTACTAAATGCTGTGTATTTCTTTTGAAATTTTTTTTTTTTTACATACAGCCATGATTTCATTGGGGAATTCACAACAAGTTACAGAGAGTTGTCGAGAGGGCAATCTCAGTTCAACGTGTATGAGGCAAGTATTATGAGTATTTTCTCACTTCCAGGAAATATATGAGAAACCAACAATGGAAAACATTGAACACAATGGAAATATATTCTTGCCAATAATGAGAAGACAAGCCTACGTGGCTATAATGTTTTTTTTTCTGTATGGTGTGCAGATCTTTGTTATTCCTTAAAGCTATCCTTTAATTGATCTCAGATACTGTCATTAAACCTTGGTATTTTGTAAAATTTCATATTCCTTAAGTAATTTTTCAGTTTCTTAAATATAGCATCAGTATCGTACTCCCAACAATGGCATACACTTCCTAAGCTTCTTATGTTTGCTCCCTCATGTTACAGTTCTCCATACTTTCATACTACTTCTACTTGATTAGTCTGTATACAATATCAGAACAAAAGAAATTGCACAAATTCTTTTTAAAAGTTTAACATTTACAAAGTGACTCAAGGCAGGTAGAGAAGTTTGTGTTTGAGTGAGTGTCAGAATAGAAGTGCTGTTAGAAGCAGCTCTTTTCAATCGAGCTTTTTTTAATAGGTAGGAGTTCATATAGCTTCCTAGGTTTCTGCAGGGATGTAAAACTTTCAGATGCTAAAAAATGTTGCTTAATTTAGAGTTATCTGAAATTCGAAAACCACATCAATATTATAGTAATTATAGTACCTGGAATTATAGGAGAGAAACAAGCTGTCATTTAATTCATCTTTGCTCCCAAGTAGATGCCTTGGTTCCCATGTTATTTCAGTCCAAGACCTAGTACAGTTCTTCACAATTCCTAAGAAGCCAATTGTCAAGTTACCTGAAGTAGAAAGTTCAGATGAATCCCCTTTTTGGCCCTTAATGACTGCTGGCAAGCAATAAGCTGCTCATTCAGGCCTGACCATTGAATTTTGGAGAGCAGTGAATGAACCGCCACTGGGCAGACAGGCAGTCTGTTACGTTCATTTTCCTCTTCCAGGCAATTGTCATCAGGACTCACTTTCTGGCTGAGATTTTCGTTCAACAAGAGTGACTGTGTTGTTTAATAACCACCATTATACAGATTTAACCCACTGCTCACCAGTCAAAGCACTGTTAAATGGAGGGATAGGAGTTACATGGTATTTTTTAAGTGTTAAATGGCTTGTATGTATGTAAGGAGTAAAAGCTTTGAAGAATATTTACTTTTTAACAGGATATCATACTGGAGGGAAAAAAAGTCACTTGTTTAGCCTGTTTGGGAAGACCTCAAATCATAGTTACCTGTTCCTGCCTTACATTTCATGGCTGTTCTGTGCTGTGCAAGGCATAGGATCTTTAAATATAGCTTCCTTTTAGTGAGACGGTGAGAGTGCTTGGTAGACATGTATTACTATTTTTCCCATTTTGAGTCAAAATTGTTTAAATAGTTTATAGCCGATAAGTTACTAACATTAACTGCTGTAATTCCCAGTTTCAATTGGAAATGTTTTCATTCCTTGTCATTCGCAGAACATCTGCGAGTAGTTTACAGTAAAACTTGGCAGTAAGCCACAAGGACTTGAGTTTCCTAGTTATGTAGCTGAGCAACCTAATTACCAAAATAATGTTTTGCTTCTAATTCCATATGCATTTCTGAAAAAAGCAGGAGTACATTTTAATATGTATGTGATGAAATTGACTGAGACTTGCCTTTGAATGGGTAGGTATTCAGAAGGGAAACAATTTTTATTGGTGGCTACAGCGAGAAGTTTTATAGATGTTGGTTCCAGACATTCAAGAAAACTGTTCAATGCTTTGTAGTCCAGTTCCATGAAGATTTTTGTGTATGGGAGTGCATTGAGCCCCCATAACTCCTGTGCACCTGTCAAGTGTTGGTCATTGCCATTTTCGTGCAATTATTTCTGTCACAGTATGGTCCATTCCCCCAGTTGCTCTTCCTGTCAACTAGATCCTGTCATTGCACCAAACACAGAAACTGGGAGTAGAACAGCGCACGTGTTTCTCAGATAATACTGATGAGGAGATGGAAACAGATTAACTGGATTGCGAAGAGGTTCACAAAGTAGTACACTGGAACACTGGAATCAGGAATGTGGAAAAATGCAGAATCTTGTAAAAATTCAAAGAATGTTTTACTCACTTCTGTTGCCCCAGTCCCTTATTTGTCAAATGTGAACACCAGCACTAGTTTATCTGACAGTACGATGAAGATAAATTTGCTGTTTTTCAACATGCACATATGCCAGCATTGAGATGCATAAGCAAGCAGTATGCTGAATACACTTGAGAATCCATTGAAAATAGACTACTTTCTGCATTGAAAGTATTATAACACTTATCTTAGATCATATTGTTTTGATGTTTGTATCTGTGTTTCTAGGTAATAAATCCAAAGAAAAAAGGAAAAAAGAAAAAGTACGTTAATTCTGGAACAGTAAGTAAATATATTTTATGTTACCGGATGCTTTTGTTTTTCTTGAAACAGTGTAACTGGCTTGCAATTTAACAGGATTGATTAGGAACTACTGTGAAGGCTACAATAAACTATTTACTGCTGCACAGCATTTATTTTCAGATTTTTTTTATTTCAAAGAGTCTGATAAAAAATTTTTTTAAGTCTGCTGTTAAGTGTCCAATGACTTCCAAAATGAGCTCTACCAAAATTTCAGTCAAATTCTTGAAACTGTTGGACTCAACCATATTAATTTTTATCTGAAACATACCTGCACTTTTAAAAGCCATTTTTCTTTTTTTTTCTGCTGAGCTAGCATCACTAAAAGCTAAAGTATGCTTATCATGGCTATACCAAAAAGAGTCAACAATTTTTATTACCAACAGGTTTTTTGTGAATTTATGTTGAAAGATCTGTTAGTATAGTTTGGGATGAAAGCTCATTGTCCTGTTGTTTATATTCCTTGTTCTGTTCTCATGTTTATGAACTATTTGCTGGTAGTGCAAATATTTCTTTTCAGCACTTTCTCAGCTTCCATGTCCTGGCATCCATGATGTTCAGAACATCATTTACAAAAAAACCCCAAAAAAACCCCAAAGCAATAACCAAAACAGACAAACAAAAAGATAAATGTTGAAGATTTGTATATTGGAAAACTTAATCAGATGTAAGATATCTTTTTTGAAAACGCATCTAGCATGTGGGTTTCTTCCACATGAATAGTTCCACTGAAGTCAGTAGGGCTACTTTTGTGCTGAACTGTAGCCTTGAAGGAGTTTTGACATTCTTACATTCTTGTCTAGGTCTGTTCATTAGTAGGAAAATAAACACTCATTTTTCTATCTCTACTTTAAATTTTAAAAAATAGGCAGAAGCAGCTTTCACATTAAAATTTACCATACAATAACTAATTAATTTTGTGAACATATTCCTTATACTAAAATCTATCATGTTAAAATAAAGTTCTATTATTCTAAATTAATGAGTCAGAAACTTAATGTAAAGTGGTTATTTTCACCAATGCTAAAAATTGTAGGTATGAAATCAGGCTTATGGTTCAGAAGAGAAAAAAAATGTGTTTTCATATTTAATTTTCCAGTTGATTTTGGTTTAAAATACTTTAACATCTTCCCATGTATCTGTCTGTATTTGAGAGAACATACTTTACTCAATTTGACCAGACAAAGTCACCTGTCTTGTTATTCTTTGTTTCCAATTACATCAATATTTCCAATAAACAGTTGTTAGCAATTTTCTTTCCTTTTTTCTTCTCTACCAATGTTCTGTTGGATTTGTAATTTATCAAGTCATCTTTGTCCCCTTTTGCCTTCTAGTAGTCCTTCAGGCTGCCCTTATGCTTCCCCAAATGGTCACTTTCTTATGTGTTTGCCTGCAGTTTTGTTTTTCTTTCTTCGTTTGTTTTTCTTGTTCTTTCATTATTGACCCAAGATATTCTTTATCTCACAGATTTCAAAATTTTCAAGACAGGCACCAAGGCCATCATTCTCACTAATAGGAAATAGACTTCTGGAGAACTTAAAGCAGGTGCAGGTCATTGACTGCTATCTCACCGCTGCTTTTTAGGACTATGTACATGGAGTACACATGTCAATTTATTGTTACTCATGGGGTCACTTTAAATTGAGGCAGACAAATTACATACTAAGCAGCAGTGTTTCTGAATATGTTCTTAGTTTCAAACAAAGCCTAGTAGTGAAATTAAGAATTCACTGGCTAAAACTTGAAGCATTGGTAGTAATTTCTGTATGAAAGTAAACACTTTGGTCACTTTTGGAGTTGTTTTGTTTCTATTTTTTACCTTTTAAAATCAGATGCACTGAAGACATTTGCTTAAATGAATTAGGAACAAGATGACCAGCTGTAAGAACAGATGAACCATTAATATTACTGTGTCCAGTGGGAAGATGCGTAGAAATTTCGGTCTTACATGCAAGACTATGCTACTGATAGCCTGGCAGAACTTTGTCGTGGTCTTCTGTTATCAGCTAGATCATCTTAAACTTTGCTAGTCATTAAGAATCACAGAGAACCTGTGCCAAAGGAAGTAGGATAGAAGACAGAATTGCTACCTGTCATCTCATTCTGAGTCTAAGTTTACGACATAGGAATACTTTCACTTTTTATATTTTGCTTCAAGTGGTGGCAAATCAAATTTTGTGACAAAGTTCCATCACCTTTTTGTTTCTTGTCTCATTATCAGTGGATTTGCTTTGAGTGATTACTGAAGCAGTTTTCAGTGCCTGCCTACTGCACTTACGTTGTGAGAAAGTTTTGCGTTACTTTTTAAATAAAATTACAAAGTAATTTTAAATAATGTCTAAAATAATGTTTAGTATTTTAAATTTTTTGTTTCATAAATACTGCACAGTATATGAAGATCTTAAATGCTGGATTTTTTCCATTTGAGTTTATTCTTGTGTGACTAGATTGCTGAAAATGCCAGTAACACCTTTAGACAGTTCTGTGTTTTGGATCTGTATAATTTCTGAATGATAAAAGGTGTAACTGAAGAAATTCCTTATCTTTGTTTTTATATTATTTCACTTAAAATTTTTTATAGATGTTTCATATATGTGTATAAGGATTTTTGTGTCCTTGGCTTGCATCAATACTCATGCCATTTTCAATGCAAGATGAGTAATTATTTAAATAATTGTAATTGAGTTTTTTAAACAGTGTTGAAGTGCTCATAGAATAGATGTATTATCATCTAGTCTCTGCTATTCGTTTGTAGATTTAGTGTACAGTGATCAGAAAACATGCATATGGTAGCCTGCTCTGGAATACAGTCTTCCATTGCTTACCTTTTCCTTATTAAAAAAACAAAAAGGCAATTGTAGTAGACTTCTCAGTTTGTGTCTTCCCTTTCAAGAACTGCCTGTTGAAATTATTTAATATCTTTTTTAATCTTCTTTTTTCCCCTAACAGTGTAGGAAATTACATCTTAAGGACAGAACTCCAAAAACATTGTGCTTATGTCTCTTCTTGTTCAACTGGGAAACACACAATTCATGTCTGACTCTGTTTTATTTGCTTTCAGGTAACATTGCTTTCCTTCCTAATTGAAACAGAAGTTTCATTCCTTGACTATATTAAAGGCGGGTATGTGATTGGCGTCAAACCTTTCTTGTTTTCACAATCTCATTATAGTTCACTAATAATTTATTTATGTACTCTGCATATGATGACTCTAAGTAGTATCTGTAAGGAGTGGTATTGTTTCCTCAATTTAGAGGCTGTACTTTCTTATGTAAAGCCTGCAGATAGTTACTGACTTCATGGAGCTTCACTTACAACGTTGGAATTGGTATTGATTCTAAAGCACTGAGAAAGAGTAACGACCTCTGATCAGCCAGAGAAATTCCACTGAAGCTTTTTTCCACTCCTGTAACAAGAAAAGGAATATGGTTCAGTAGAATGCTCTGTGATTCAAAGTATGAGCAGTAATACTTACCATTATTTTATATAGATTCTTTTTTAGTGATTCATACAATTATTTCTATGTACATCTCAGTGAAAACTATAGAAGTACTTGTATAAAATCTTCCTTTTCTTTCTGCAATATATGCAGTTATGTAAACATGACAAGGAAGCTCAGACTCAGTTATTTTCTTGGCTTCTCCCTTTTTTTGTCACATTTAATATAACAACATATCAGTTGCAGTGCAGTTGTTAGATTATAAAGGAAGGGGGAAGAAAAGATTTTGTCATTAATCAGTCTGTTTTCCTATCAAGTATGTCCTCCGAAATTATTATTCTTCCCTGTTTTTCTTCCATTTAGCTAGAAAAGAGGTCAAAACCACTGATTCTGCAATAGACATAATATTTGCTCTTATGTAAATGGATGCTTATGAAATATTTCATGTTCAGAATTTCCATTGTAATTGATTTGAGGTGTCTAAAATTGATACTGATTTAGTGGAAATCTTGACAGCTTTAATTGTAACAAATTGGTAGTACAGTATTGATTTCATTTGTGTTTTGAGTCTGCATGCATTTAGTTGGGGTATTCCATTATCAGTGTCATCCATATGACTGTTGGTTTTTTTAAAGAACTTTTGAGAATGAAATAGAATTTTGTCCATAAATTCTAATTTTGTTTTACTATATAAGACTTGATTTTGTAGCAGTGTGGCAGAAAAGAGGTGTATATCTGTTTTGTATCTGAATATTACATCAAGTGGTGCCATCTTAATAGCTGGCTTTTCCTTACATCTTGATACTTCATCACATATTTTGCTTCACTGACCTTCCCACATTTAAAATAAGTACATTGTGCTAAAAATAATATGTACCTCAAAATCATATTTCTCCTGCAACTTAACAGTTAATGACATGCTCCCATCAAAACACCTCCAAATAGATGAATAAGCTCAGGAATGTAAAGGATACATTCTTGAAAGGGAATGCAATTGAATTTACAGGAATGACTGTCAAGTCTTGTTTATAGCTTGCTTCTTTTTTGTCTGGAAGGAGCCACAACGCTCCAAGACTTAGTGGACAGAGAAGATGTTTCTGTGCAGAAGTTTCCAGCCTGTTTGCCTTTAGAATAGGGAATGAGCTAGGCATTTTTAAATTGATAACATTCAGGAGCTGAATCCTTTTGCAGCTCAAAAATATGATCATCTCTTCTGTCCCAGGTAAGTGGAAGATAAGAGGAAATGGTTTTCTTCCCATCATGTTAAAAGCTTTACCTTCATCCATTTTTTTGGAAATGAATACCCATACATTGTTTGGATTCAAAAGGCTTTGGACATACATTTTTAACTGAACTGTATTGAATCATTGATGGTGAAAATGGAAATTTGGAACTGCTTTCATGACAGCTGTTTTAATCCAGGCAGTACACCATGAAATGTAATGGGATGCATATTTGATGTTCAGAGGAGACTTGCTATGAGAAACAGTTAGAAAAAAAGGGCTCCCATAGCTATGTATTTTGGTGGCTTTGCCATGTATTTCTTGTATCCTAGGAGAATATTAGGGAGTAGTAAGACAATATAAGAGGGAGATAATTTAGAGATTTTATCTGAAAAATCTTCTGTATGTCGATACAGTGTTTTGCCAAACAAGAGTCTGCAAAGGGGAAATTATAACTGCCACTGAGGACTTAAATGCCGTGGAGTGGGTGCATCCTCTTGGTAATGTTAGTTACTCCTTTAGCTCCATTGTGGAGTTCTGTGCAGTAAGTGGTCCTCAGACCTTCAACTGCTCCCTCCTGCTAACAGACCAGCTGGTTGTCATTCTGAAGCCACAGGAGGATATCCATGTTTTCTACCAAAGTACTGGTTAAAAACCCATGATCATTACAAATGCTGTCAGGCCTAGTCAAAAGCTACGTTCAGGCTTCATTTGCTCTCTTATCTATATCAGTGCTACTGGAGCTCTTATTAAAAGATGATAGTTTTCATTTTGCTCTCCCAAAAACACCTAAACAAAATGGATGTTATGTGGTTGTGAGGTGAGGATTACTGTTCCTTTTAGGATATTTTCTGTATTTCTTATGGTATATAGGTATACAAGGCAAAATCACCTGTCCACTTATGCAATAGATCCTGTATTTCTATACCAACTAAAGTCTGGCAAAATAGTAGTGATCTTGGCAGCACTGAATCCATAAGGCAAGTTGCTATGCTTGGATATTTCATCTGATTTGGGATAGGACATCCAGCAGCTCAGCCTTCTTGGCCAGGTGCCAGTATTTTAACAGTTTCTGGGCAAAGCCTTATGACCTCACAAAATCACTGATGTAGCAGGTGTCGTGAGCTCTTGTAGCTCCCTGGAAAACTATGTAGCTGGAAAAGCAGAGACAGAACCTTAGCCAAAAGGTTTTATTTCAGAAAACAGTAGGTTTTGTTGTCTGGATGTGTTTTAAAATTTGCATTGTTTAATCAAGCACCTAAATTTGAGGAACCACCAGCGCTACCATTTGAGCGAGAAATACTCCAGAAACTGATGCTGTCAGTCATTACCTGTAGTCACAGGAAAATTGACTTTTTTTTGTCCATTAGCTGAAGTTTTAATATTCCTTCTCTTACATTTGCTAGCTATTTTCCTTTTTAATCTTCTTTTACTGTGATTTCTCTTGTTTCTGTCTTGAATTCAGAATCCAAGAAACTGTTATTTCTTCTTACCAGTTGGACCAGAGTATCTCATTCAGGAAATGAGTTTCTAAATAAATTTTATTGTTCTTATGCAGAGGAAAGGCAATTTGAGTTTTTTGTTTGGGTTGGGTTTTTTTTCACAGTGACACCTTCTTTAGCATGCTCAAGGATTTCTGTGCTTCATATACCACACATGTAATGCTTGGAGTACAAACATTACAAGCCCCACACCAAAGCCCTTCAAATTTAAGTACCAGGGCAACCCATTCCAATGGGAAATCACTCTTTCTATGAAAAAGTCTTTCCTAACATCCAGTCTAAACTTCCACGACACAGCTTTAGACTTTGTGCTCTTGTTCTGTCAGTGATAGAGAAGAAACCGACACCCACCTGGTAACAACCTCCTTTCAGGTAATTGTAGAGAACAATAAGGTCTCCCCTGCGCCTTCTCTTCTCCAGGCTGAACAACCGCATCCCCCTCAACCACGACCCATAGGGCTTGTGCTCCAGCCCCTTCACCATCCTCATTGCCCTTCTCTGGACACATTCCAGCAACTCAGTATCCTTCTTAAACTGAGGGGCCCAGAACTGGACACAGTACTCAAGCTGTGGCCTGACCAGTGCCAAGTACAAAGGAAGAATAACTTCCCTGGTCCTACTGGCAACACTATTCTTGATACAGGCCAGGATGCCATTGGCCTTCTTGGCCTCCTGAGCACACTGCTGGCTCATATTCAGTTTCCTATCAACCAGTACTCCCAAGTCCCTCTCCTCCTGGCCACTCTCCAGCCACTCAGTCCCCAGCCTATAACTCTGCATGGGGTTATTGTGGCCAAAGTGTAGAACATGGCACTTAGATGTGTTAAACCTCGTGTTAGGATTCAGCCCATCTCTCCAGCCTGTCAGGGTCCCTCTGCAGAGCCCTCCTACCTTCTAGCAGATCAACCCTTGCTCCCAGCTTGATGTCATGTGCAAACTTACTAATGATGGACTCCGTCCCCTCGTCCAGATCATCAATAAAGATGTTGAACAGAACTGGTCCTAAAACTAAACCTTGAGGGGCCCCACTGGTGACTGGCTGCCAACTAGATGCAGCAAAAACTCGTATCACCTCTTTTTGCTGATAGAGCCTTACTAGCTCAGAGATTGTCTCCAGAATGACAGTATTTTGTTCTGAAGGAAGTTGCAGAACAGAACTGTGTTTAATTGGATCGTCGCTCTGTAAAAGTCCATAAATGAGTTAATCTTTCTTTTTTTTTTAATAAAACTATACTAAGGAGTGATCCATACATGATAATTGCTTTATTTATCTACTATTCAAAATACAGATCTTTATATTCCTGCTTCCATATTTTGTCTTCCAAGAATTACCTTGATATGCTCGCTCAGAGCGTTGACTATATTCACATGTAAGAAATCTACTATCATAAACTGTGATATCCTGTCCAAAGTTTTAGTGTTAAGAAAAGGAGCAGATTAGTAAACCCTACTTGTCTTGTCAGTCTTCCATGACCAGGGCTAAAATATATCCAAGGAAAAATCTGTGTTACTGTTGAAAATGAATTAATAATATTGATGGAATTTACTTATTAATGATTTAGGATTTTTCATAAACAATGAAAAAAGGAAAGATAGAGTCAAGTAACTATTTTCAGTGTGTTAATAAAATAGTATTGGGTATCCCTTGACTGTAACCCTGTATAGGAGTATTTTCAGTGTTTATTTCCTGTATTAAAAAGTCAGTGTCCTATAGTTTGTCCACAAGTGATGTTACCATCTCTTCTTTATTTTTTCTATCACAATACAACTATTAATAAGGCTTGTATTTGCTTTTTCTACAGAACCCAAATCAATTTCACAGTTGCTATTGATTTCACAGCCTCAAATGGTAAGAATAAAAATAAACATCTTATGTGTGTTTGTGCTGTATCAGTTTAAAGAGTACATATATGTATGTTTGTATCTGTATCAGTATTTAGCTGGCACCACCTGGACTCATAATTCTGTTTTGGTGAGCAACAGACTAGAGGCCAATTCCCATCTAGAAAAGTAGTATGGATAGAAATTCGAAAAGTTATATGCAAAATTGAATAAGTAGCAGCTGTTTACAAATATTTGTGTACTTTCTGATTATTATTTTTTTGTTTCTTTATAAATGCTCAGAGAAAACTTAGAAGATGCCATTAAGATGGGCAAGAAAACCGTTTTAGGTGGAGTGAGGCTGAAGTGGGGTAAAGCAGAGCTAAGTTGTGATCCTCTTCCAAAGCTGCTTTTTAAGAGTGTCTTAATACCTTTGTAAATTTTATCTGAAAAGCGTGTATCATGTTATAAATTACACAAATCTACATGTTTCTTGCTGCCCTTTCAATGCTGAAACACAGCTACTACTATTAAAATGTATTCAGAACTACTAAAAAGCTACTACTATTAATGTGTTCAGAACACTGCATTGCTATCTGATACAACTTTAATTTTTAAGAGACAAAATTCAGAAGTGATTCAGTTTAAAGGTAAATCTGATCCTTGCTTCAACAGGTAACCCTTCACAGCCAACTTCACTGCACTACATGAATCCCTATCAGCTGAATGCTTATGGCATGGCACTGAAAGCTGTGGGTGAAATAATTCAGGACTATGATAGTGATAAAATGTTCCCAGCTCTAGGTTTTGGAGCTAGGCTGCCTCCAGATGGAAGAGTATCACATGAATTTGCACTGGTAAGTAGATAAATATTTATAGTGTTTGAATTTCTTTACTACAACAAAATTTTGAGAGTTAAGGTTGTTGTTTTAAGCAGTTACTGGACAAGTAAAGAACAGAATGTGGTAATTCTTCTGTGCTAATTCTAAACAATTGTTTCAGAATTTTTAATCATAGTGAAGTTACTGAGTGAAATCTCTGAAGTCAAGAAGTCCCTGTAGGCCAGAAATAGCAATAAAGAAAAGTAATCATCTTTAACCTCAGCTGTTGCAGAATGAGAAGCAGATGCTCAAAAGACTTCAGATCGAAGCTAATCTATCTTTAGAAGCAAACAAATCATGATCCAAGATAATATTTCATTATTACTGTAATTGTTCTGCCTCATTTTCTGACATCTCTTTATCTTTTACAAACTGTTAGTTTAGAGTTAGGGATAACTAAATGAACTATAAGCTGAGGTGACAAGGGCAAATCTGGGATTGGTCCGTGTGTCAGTTAAATTGCAAACCTAAAATCTACCAGGATTTGCCAGAAAACATGATCTGGTATAACTGATGCTTGTGATTACTGTGGAAGTTTTATCTACTTGCTTTTTTGAGGTTCTTGCTCTTCTCAAAGTAGGATACAGTTGTCCAAATTACAGCAAATGTAGGTATATCCAGTGAGTTCTAATCAGATAGTAGCAAAGACATAGCAGAAGACTGATGACTGTAGATGTTTCTTCTGTCAGCCTGTGCTAGAAAACAATGCTGCGTTTTACCTCAAGGGAAGGTTTTCCACAGAGATAGTAGTTTAAAACAGGTGCAATGGTAGATACTCACTTAAGTCACAGACTTTCTTTGGACTTTGTGCTTAAACCTCAAGTATATTGTTACATCTTTCAGTTTTAAGGGTGTTTTTAAAATCAATCTAGTTAATGTATGTGCCATTGTGGTGCTTTTACAGAGGAAAAAGCACCACATACATAATTTTTTATATATATATATGCATGAATACAAGAGTATCTATTTATGTATTTATATATGAGATATGTATTTCCTTCCTCCATATATAAATATATATATAGGTATCTCCCATATAATGCTAAGCAGTGTTTTCAGCTTTCTCTTTTCATCTTCTAGACCAAGTCCATGAAAAATCCTCCTTGTTTTTCTAGATTCTTAGACAGGTATAGTCTACCTCAGAAGGAGATACTGGCACACTAAGCCACCGAGGTGTTGGCATTTGAATGAAAGTGAGGTGATTTGAAAAGTTTTGAAGCCTTACACAGCTTATTTGTCTGACCTAACATGGATCATAAATCTGGAATGTAGTTGGTATGTTTGTATTGACACCTATAAATAGGTATCCTCATTATCAAGTCATTATGGAGGCAGGTAGTAAAATGCCTACTCTAAGAATTTACAGTACCAGCCATTTTATGGGCTCCTAAAGAGTACATTCCTTTCTTCATCTGCTTATACCAGGTCAAAAATAATTTTTCCAATGCAGAAATACTGTACCAAAACAATGAACTTATAGTTTACCTTACACTCTTCTAGTGTGCAAACATCAGGATCTGGCTTTTTTCACATTTTTAAATAAGAAATCACTAAGCCTGAACTGTGCTCCTAAACATGGTTCTAGTTTTACATCTGAGCTGTAATTTATACTTTAAATCCACACAGGAAAATGCCTATTACTGTTGTGTGTATGAAAAAGTGTTTAATTGCCCTTAAGATGCTAGTTATATCTAGGAACTGGTCCTGGTGATTCAGACTGCATGTCACATGAGGCTGCTAGAATCTGCTTCCTTAAGTAGTTAACACTCATAAGCAGACATGGTTCTTCATTGGGTATTTGTAGTAAACTCTGAATAGATCCTAGAATGCTTAGAATGCCTTTTTAAAATGTACACTGGGTAGTGTTCATTAACTTACAACATTTTTACTTCATAATTACTTTTAGCAATTAATCATCTCTTGTTTTCGTTAGAATGGAAACCCTCATAATCCATATTGCCATGGAATTGATGGTGTAATGGAGGCATATTACAGGAGTCTAAAATCTGTACAGCTTTATGGACCAACAAACTTTGCTCCTGTAATTAATCATGTAGCCAGGTAAGCATCACAACAGGTACTTCACAGAAAAGTCTTACTGTCAACACAACTATAAAAGGCTGACAGTTACACAATACAAAACATTGAAAAAGGTATTTACACTTGTTTATTCAGTCTAACCTGATTAACTTATACTTTTGAGTAGGTTTGAAGACCATGTGCTACTATTATGCAGAATTTCATGGCTGATTAAAAAGAATTACAAATGATCCAGTTGATCCACCGTATGATTTCTGCTAAGATTTTAACACAGTGAAAGAAAATTTTTGTGAGATCATTCTGTCTTGTTCCTTTTTTTGTCCTCTAGAGCACAGAATTGTTGCTTCACAGAAAATATATACATCTGTAAAAACATAATCTAAGGGGGTTTTAGGCATACATAGATCCTCTAATCTCAAAATATCCAAAACATCAACACAATCTTTGATGTCTCTCTGTGCCAACAATTCCCAGCTGGTAGTGGTACTTCTAAGGCAATAATACAGCTGTCACTTTTGGGGAGCTGCAGTGCTATGTTTTGTAACGCCTCATCTAACTTCTCAAAGTAAAACACTTCTTGTGTTTGTAGAGGTTTCTTCAGAAGGGCAATGTTGCCTTATTTTGGCAGACAAGATCTTGACTTACAATCCAGAGATCAAGATCTTGACAATATAATACCTCTATGAACTGATACGAGAAAGTAATATGGCTTAATGATTTAGCTGAGTTAACTACCTGAACAGGTTTTATTTTATTATATTTATAGAAACAGAGAAAGAATGAATGTTGACAAAATAAAGAAGTAGGGGGTGCGTATATAATGGTACCTTAATGTTTTATTTATGAACTTACAAAGCAGTTGTTGCATCAAGAAGTGTTTATTTACTATCTGGTTTTCCTGTTATTAGTTCTACAGATCAGTAAAAAATAATTTGTAAGTTCTGTGGTGCAAAGAATTTTCTATGCACACTAAATATGGCTAGATAGCTGATTTCAGTTACTTGTCATTAGGATTAGTTGTTTCATCTTCAGAGCATACCATTAAAACTATATATATGTATATTACATTGCTTGTCATTAGCAAGTAGCTATCTCCTTTAATCTTTCCTTTGACATGATCTCTCCAGTAGCAGTTTTCCATATATGTGGCATTCAGTGTCTGCATTAGCCATGTTATCTGAAAATCAAGCCCATCAACTTTTCTGCCTCTCTCTTCTTCAGAACTCGTAATATCAGCTGAGATGTCTGGCTCAGAACTTAACAATTAACCTCAAGCCTGCTGCTCATTGCAAAAATTGAGATTTTTCACCTAGTGTTATCAAAGCATTGGTAGAAATTGAGTTCATTTTCTCATCAATTATTTCTCTGGCATATTTGTCAACTTTTGCAGAATTACAGAAGCCTGTCCAGCAGCATTTGTAGTCCTTCCACTGAACTTTTGTCTAAATGTCAATTTGTTGCAAGCTTTGCATACTCTTCTGGGTAGCAAATAGCACTACATTATAGTGGGAAAGCTAAGTATCTACATAAGGATTTGTGCTGGATGATCATCCTTAATGCAATCTATGTACCAGTCCAGTTCTCAGTAATATCATTTTCCTTTAAGGTTGAATTTCTTGGCTATTCTGTTGACTCCTGTAGATGGAAAACTGGCCTGCAATTATTCTTTGAACCTATCTTCACTCTCAAAAAAATTTCTTCTTCCTACTCCCACTTAAAAATATGTCTCTGATGAAATCTCTGTATACAATGTCAGATACTACTATCATATTGTGATCTCAGAACTCTTCAGAAGCTCTTTAAGCAGATAATGAGTTTATTATCCTTTCCCCAGTTAGAGACTTGTCTAAACTACTCCAGATTCAACTTAGTGTCTTCTCTCTTCTCCCCTTCACAAGGAAGATCTTTCTTGCAGAAGACACCAGAGCATTTTAGTCTGCAGAAACTTTAAAATAACCAAATTTGTGTTCCATTTCTTCAGTGTGGGTATATATACAATATTAAGTGCTTAGCAAGCATAATAAATTTTTATTTTACTCTTTCATCATCCCTTGTCACTGCAGTCATCATTTAAAATATTATAAGCATTGTGGAAAAATGAGATAAAAGAAATCACTGCATGGTAGTGAACATGTATTCTATAGTAGGTCTTGCTAATCTCAATATTTTACTATCAGTCCCTGCTGCCAGCATGCAAATAGATGATATTCAGCAGGTTCACTGTCTGTGTAACTTCTCTACCTGTCTGTGTCTTGGGGAGGGAAAGGGAGGAAATATGATGACTTTCTGTGAGTTTTAGCTTTCTCCATACTCCTCTGAATGTTGTGGTTACAGCATCGTATTTATCAGCAGTACTTGCTTGCAAATGCACTGTGTAATACCAGAGTTAGAATTTTCTAGGCATACACAATCATCATGACCATTTTTATCCTGTTCAATGACCAAGAAAACAGTGAGTTATTTGAGAGTCTCATTATGTATTTGGCCATGTATTCACACGTATTTCTGTGGCAACTAATTTTTTTTCTTTTACTGCTTTCCATGCTACTCACTGAAACTCTTATTACAAAGTTCTACTATTTGATTCCTTCAGACTACCAAAAGCCTTCCTAAAAGTAGGATCTGTAGTGGCTGTTTTCAAGTGGAGCAGTCAGTTTCACACACACACACACACACACACACAAGTTTTTCTCTAATCATATAAGACTCTTTGGCCCTTGGGATTCGAAGATAAATGAACTAAGGTATTCGTTTCTGCTTTGCAGGCCATAGATTTCAGTGTGGTCGCTATGAACTCTGTCTCTTTCAAGACTTTCCAAATATTCTAAAGCTGATTGTTTTCAAAAAGCAGTTGCTTCTAGGGCCTTGGGTTAAATTGGGAATGGCACTGGATGTATTTTCTTGCATTCATGTGCAGCACAGGGAGAAGCTTGAGTCTTGAAGGTGAGTGGTGCAAAGAGATGAATATCTAAGCCAGGGTTGCAGGGTGCATGTTCAGCCATTGTACAAATGTACACATAAATGTGAACTATAAATCTGCAAGCATGGTCAACAGTAAGTTACTTGTTTTGATAAGACAAAAAAACGAAGGCAGTCTGCTGATTCCTGATACATTTTATTTGTGCTATAAATTCAACCATTCAATATTAGTGTATGCCCTTCCTACCAAGCTGTGTTCCCCAGAGGTAATAAACTTATTGAACAACTTAGACTTTCCAGTGACTCATGATTCTATTATGTTTATTAGTCCTTAGTAGTCAAATTTTAAAAATACAGTGTTTAATTCCCTTTATTAAGGTTTTTTATGACGGTTATGTTTGTTTCTCTTCCCTTAGGTATGCTGCTTCAGTAAAAGATGGCTCCCAGTATTTTGTTCTTCTCATTATTACAGATGGAGTTATTTCTGATATGGCTCAGACAAAAGAATCCATTGTGAATGTAAGTTTTGCTGAAAGTGTTGAAATTTAAAAGCATTATATTTCTAGGAATTCATGTATTAGGCAATAAAGTAGATGGGTTAATATTTCAGGTGCTAGTTTTGTTATGTAATTAACCATTTTTACCAAACAGCAAAAGTTTATTATACATAAAGAACAAAAAGAAAGCAAAAGTTGAACCTCAGCCTAATGAGATAACATTCTGTGGAAAATTATACTCTTCTCTCTAACACTGTATGTTTGTTTGATTTTCCCCATGTGCTTCTTGCCTTCTCCTCCTTATTCACATTACACCATGCAATTTTGCATAGTGAACTGCTCTTTATCTTTCTCATAATTGCAGACAGCTTTGATCCCCATGCTTTTCAAAGATTGCCCCCAACTTTCTAATCCTGAATGTCAAGCATACCAGTCATCTGATTTCCCTCAAAATAGCCCCCTAGAACTCTGAAAATTCTCTGTTGTTTCTCAATTTCTGCATTATTTTCAGTATTTTTCTTCTTCAAAACTGCCATGTGTATAAGTAGTATTTTGCATTATGCTTTTGCCCCTGAAAAATTTCAGATGAAAGTACACACAAGAAAACTAGTTCTAGACAGGGCTGGAAAAGATTTCTACCAATAATTTTTATCATACTACAGTGGATCTAGTTAATAGCAAAGTGGTAAGTGAAAAGCCTACATTAAAATAATTAAGCATCATGTCCAAGTGAATAGGGTTGAATTAGTGGCATATTTCTGAGGACCCACTTTCACTACCTGCTGTAGAGATCTGATACCGTTCCAGTTTGTAGGGTGCACATGAAAATACTGCTGCAGTGTTCTTTCACAGGGTAGCAGGATACCCTCAAGTTCTAGCCAGCCGCACGTAGACAGAATCTGTGTGTTGGTAAGGACTCTGACAGCTCACCTGGTAGGTTTTTACACCCAAAGCTGTAACTGTGTTCAAAGGTACCCGTGTACTTCCTCTTTTCTATCTTCCAGTATTAAAGTAGGATAAAGGGGATAATTAAGCTTTTAGCTTGGATGTTCTTTCTCTAGTCCAGCCTAGATGTTTGAAATGCAGTTTCTTTTAGATAAGCTGCTTTTAGGTGACAGAAAGGCTCAGTGGAGACTTGATTGTAACTCATCCCTCCACTGAAGTCCATAAGTAGGAGACTAGTAAGTGCAGTTGGCTGATATCTTGTAAGATTAATTCATTTACCACTAAGACATACAGAAAAACCTTGCTTCCAGTAATAGTTAATTTCCAGAAATAATAGTGTTGGTCTACAACTGCCTGAAAATACAACAGATATGTTTGTTAGCTTGGAATAGGTGGAAGTTTGGCAATATTTGCTGTCTCTACTTTTTATCAAGATGCCTTCATTTTTCTGCATATTTCTTAAAGTGTGAGCACAGTATACCATGACAGAACTTATTAAATGCTATTCAATAGCCGCTTTTTTCTGTCTTGATAATATCCAAAATACTAAAAAGGGCAATCATGTTCAATGTAACTCAATGTGTATGAAACTCAGAAAGAGTATATTTCAATTTTTAACACTAATTGTGGTTTTAGGCATCTTTCTCATTACAGTGTATGTCAGACATATTCTGTATTACCAAACTGCTTAAAGGTTGTGCTGTCATTTAAGTTTATTTGCAAAAGTTTAACTCTTCCTCTTTATGCTGTCCTTGTCACTTACTGTTTCATTATTTCCTTGTATCACATATATTTGTGTCTGTGAGTAGAAATGTATGTTTTCTTTACAATCAAGAATTAAGAATCCAGAAAACAGAAGGTGTTCTGTTCTAAGAGATTTTTTTTGTTCTATTTTTCTGGCCAGCACATACTCCAGTTTAATGTTGAAAATGATGTTTAAAATGTTTAAATGTAGACGTTTCCCAGTTCTTCAGAATATCTCAATAAGCAATGGTTGTCAACTCTGACATTTGATGGATGGCTTTTTGTTTTTAGTTGTTACCTTCTTCATCAGAGGCAGTTTCAGATTATTTCTGTAAGCTGGTGCTTCTGTCAGGGCAGGAGAGTCCAATATTTATGACACTGTCATTTTAAAGGTTTACAAACCAAAAATCTTACCATGGACAGTTTGATATCTTGTTTGCTTTGTGGCAAGGATGACTAACTTGAATAAAATTTCATTAATGTAACAAATATAAGATATATATTGCTTAAATAGAATATTCATTTCAATGTAAAAAATAATATCCCATGGTCCCAAGCAGCTGTAATATCAAGAAACAGCAAAGTACATTTAAATAAATGTCAGGCTATCACTAGGTACATATTTGCAATTACTGTCAATTTACAAAAGTTTCTAGGATAAATTTATCCTCTTAATTGTTTTATTAGTATTAAACCTTAACATAGTTTGTTGTATTTAATTAGTATCCTATGTGATTCAAAGAGTTGGTAATGAAAAAATAAAATAATCATCTGCCTTTTTACCTTTATCCAAGATGTTTTGTACCAGTTAAGCTGACAGTTTACACCACTCAACTTTTTTGAGGGAGGGGGAAAATTTTTCTTTAAAACGTAACTTATACATATTTTTTATTCAGATTATCCTCAGATCTCATATTATTGGCAGAGATTATGTAATGCATTAAACCTCTTCTTCTTCTTTTGAAGGCTTCAAAGCTTCCAATGTCCATAATTATAGTGGGGGTAGGACCAGCAGAGTTTGATGGTAAGTGTTCTAGTGGTTGTTCTGGATTTTTTTTATTCTATTTGTTTACATTTTAGTAATATGTGGCTTTTCAAACAAATATTGTTCTTTAAAAGAACATAATATGAAACAAGCAGTAAGCACTGTTGACATTTCCAGCTGAATTGATTGATAACTTAGTATGATTACAAGCTACCATGTGGAGCTGTGCATCCCCTCAGGCTCTCTGTTCAAGTTCCAGAACCATATGGGGGCTCAGCATTTACAGAGCTCCAGAAGATCAGTGGAAAAAACCACAATGCAGTAAATTAAGTATGCTCAAGTAATGTTGAATTTCTTCAACACAGACATTCAGATAGCTCGTGAAGTGTCAGTTGACTGGAAATACTGATCTTAATACAGTAATAAAATTTTGAAAAAAAATACATTTGAGGTGGTCAGGGTAAAATAGGGTTTCACTTGATAGCAGGAGTGAATCTTACTGTGTAGCAGCATTGAGAGGCTATTACAGCAAGAGATAAATTACATATTTTTTCATATGATATTCCAGAACACAATTCATTATTGCAATTACTAAACTGTTTATGTCATTTTTACTAATTTATTAAGTGCCGTTGTTTATATCACTGCACTGTCTGCTCCTCAAAGTCCTAAATCCTTCCCTTTTAATTCTAGTACATCTGGTTAGACAGTATGCCTTTTGTTGTACATTAAATATACTTAGTACTACTACCACAGATGTTTAATGTTGACTAATGGCTGTACATGTTCATTCTCATACAAATATTCTAAGAGAATGCAAAAAAAGGAGAAAAAATAAGACAATATAATTCATTTATTGGGAATTGACTTTCTTAATGCTTTTTGGCAAGTAGTATATTAGTGGTAATTTTAAGTATCTTATTCCTTGAAGAAATTGTCCAGGTAGATGCTTACACTTCAGATGATTGTCCACATTTAATGAGAAAAGGTAGTTTATATTCATAAATGCACGTGATGGAAATTTGCAAACTTCATTTTTATTCCTGAGAATTCCAACTTTAGTCCTATATTACTTATTTTTTCTCACCCCTCCTTTGCGCTTTCCCTTTTTCTCTTTTGCCCAGGCTCACCTTAAATCAGTTAAGACATGTTCTTGGGGTGTCATCCCTACTGCTTTTCTGAAGTTGAGATTCTGTTTTACTGAAGGATACAGTTTCCATCTTTGGACCCACAATCCTTGAATGTGCTGATTCTCCCATTAGGTGTATGCCAAGTCTGTAGTCCCTCAGTGCCCAAGAGGGCAGAGAAATTACTTTCCCATCTGCAGAAATTTCTTCTAGAAAAAGCAATGGACTCCATGTCTGATGTGGATGCTGAAGCAGTGTGTGTCTGTGTGCAGGAGGGTGCATGTTCAGGCACACTGTCTTAAAATTCAGGTGTCACTGAAGCTTCAGTTCTGCCCTAGAGAGACTAAACTACTCTTTTTCAGATATATCACTGTTCCCTAGATCTCTCAGCCCCTGGGAGCTCAGGTAGATGACACATACATTTAGCAGAGCTTTCCCTAAAGATGTGGTGATGATTGTAGTAGGTCACATCAGGGATCTCTTTCACCCAGTATTCTGTATCTGACATGGTCATGGGTGGTTTCCTAGGGAATGTTAAGAACAGACTGGGCAAAAATGATGCTTCCCTGAATACTGTTATTAGGTTGAATTTCCTGAGCAGGATGTGCTTTATGTCTATTGTGGAAATTTTCAGTGGATCTCCTTTAAATACTTGTTCAGCCTCCTGTTTGGAACACATGTTTTGAACAGCAGCATGGAGCAATGTGCTTTACAGATCTACAATTTTTTTTTATTTCAATATGCTGTGGTTTACCTTGAATTTGGCTCCTGATAGTATCATTTATGCTTTCTAGTTCTTGCTTCATAAGAACTAGGTTTTGAAATGCAGGTTTCAGTATATTCAGCCCAGTTTGTAACCTCCTGAGAAGCTCAGTGATGCAGGACTTTGATTTTCATAGCATACACTGAAAGAAGGTTTGTAGAATTGCAAATCCAATATCTGAGTAATTATCTGACATCCCCAATCCATCCATTTCTATGCTGATCAGAGAGCAGGTATGCCTTTCTACCAAGAACAGCTTCCAGGTATGTGGAGAATTTTAGTTTTCTGGGATCCTGCTCAGAAGACACAAGAAGATTTACCCAATAAATTTAATAAATTTTTGTAAGCACTTCTCATTCCTATACATTAGCAGGTACTGCCTTTACATTATGAATGTGAGTTATTACCTCCTTGTGCTGTTTGCTGTAACAATGGCTGCTGAAGATGAATTCTTCTCTACCTATAAAAGTATAAATACAGCCTAATAAAAAATAATAAAAATAAATAATAATAAAAAGTATAAATACAGAAACAGATATACTTGCTGGTTTGAGAGCTGGAAGGATAGGGATTTTATCGTGATCTGTTTTGTTTTGAAGATGACAAGAGAAAAAGTATGTATTGTCACCATGAAAAAGTGGAAAATGGCTACAAACATGATGTATTTTATGATGTAAATGACCTTATAGAGTTACCTAAATAACAGTTGTTGGTTTTGTTGCCCTAAAGTGTAAATTGTCTGCAATTTTCTCAGTAAGACTGTTTTGTTATTTACCTGAACTTTCAGATTTTTTTCTTTTGGCTTTTCTTTTTTAGCTATGGAAGAACTCGATGGAGATATTGTGAGGATTTCTTCAAGAGGAAAGTTCGCAGAAAGGGACATTGTGCAGGTGGGAAAGAAAATATACTCTGATAGATAGATTTTACTCTTTCTGTTTGTTTTGAATTCTTGTTTCTATCTATATTCCTGCCTCTTGTTTTACATTAGGACAGACATACTTCATCTTGAGGTATTCATATGAGCTCAGAAACTCTCTTGTGATACCTCTAAGCCTTACATAGTAGTGGATCTGCATTCATTAGCAAATGACCCCTAACTGGCAGGGCACTGTTATAAAATCTTAATGCTATACAGCCATGGGAGAAAAGTTAGGTACCAAAAATTTGGAGAAACATGACATCTGTAGAAAGAGTGGTATCTGTCTAAAACTCAGTCTTTTATGGAAGGCGTATTTTCCTGGAAATGGCTGAATAGTATTTCAGTTGGAAGAGACCTACAACAGACAACTACAATCTACAACTGCTTGGCCACTACAGGGCTGACCAAAAGTTAATGCATGGTATTAAGGGCATTGTCCAAATGCCTCTTAAACACTGACAGACATCCTTAGATTCAAACCTTACTTTAGATGTGCTGTTTTCTTCTCCCTTTATTCCTCCCATTTGTCAAACTTCATAGTATTCACTTTTACATATTTTCTCTGATTTCTCTTCAAGACAGAATGGATTTTTATATTGTAGTTAAGTAGAATATAAACAGAGAATAACTGAGCTACATGAATGGCTTGTATTCCATGATAATCAAGTTCAGATTGCAGCTGATGAACTTTTGAATATGTATATTTGTTTTTGTATCAACAGGAACTGAAACTTTTCAAAATGTTTAATGTTACAAATACTGATATCTAGACTGGATGGCTGGATGGCTAGATAGATAGATGATAGATAGATAGATGGATGGATGGATAGATAGATAGATAGATAGATAGATAGATAGATAGATAGATAGATAGATAGATAGATAGATAGATGGATGGATGGATGGATGGAGGATGGATGGATGATGGATGGATGATGGATGGATGGATGATAGATAGATGGATGACAACTGTGGACACAATAGTTCAATCCAAGGAAGTGTTCAAAACATCTGTAGAACACCTGATTTTATAATTTGTTTTTATTAGAATACAAAATAAACAGGCCTACATAAAGATATGGAAACTAAAATTACCAGATCATTTTTCCCCAGTCTTAAAGATTCTCGGTGCAGTAAACACTACATTGAAACCTCCTATCTTTTTTTTCTAAATGGGGATCAGAAATGAGAATAAGATGGCAACAGCTAAATTACACTCATACTCTTTATGGATATACTTAAAGAAAGTCATGGATTCCTGAATTCTAATAGTTGAAAAATAGACTTTTTTCATTTGTGCAACATACAGAGATAACAACTGATGGGAAAGCAACATACCCAAACTCTTAGAATAGTAAAAACATGCTGTCTTCTTTAATCGGTATTGTCAAAAGGGTAATGATGTAAAAGTAGAGATGATGTAGAAGAGCTGAACAGGAGACAAGAAATAATGTTCCTCATTTTGTCTAAGCCTTTATAGTGTTCCTTGGTAGTCCAAGTTGGGCTGGAGAGGGGTTGTCTGTAACCTGTCATGCTATATATGTCAGTGCTTACAACAGAACAATATGTGGAATGGACTCCAAACTAGTATTTCTGCAAAGCTCTGTGCCATGTCAGATTTTTTTAAAGCTAACTCAGATATCTCTGACATTCATTGCACTTAAGTTTAAAGGCATTTAAATATAAGTAAAATAATTTCTCCAAACAACATTAGCCCCAAAATCTGCTGGTTTTACATTCAAAGAGCATAAATGGATAGAGTTCTTAAAGTGATATAAACAAGATTTGTGAAAATGTTTTACATCAGAGATATACTAATTTCTGCTGAAACATAAACTGTAAACATGCAGTGAATACCCTTTAGTATTTCTTTAGAACTAATTGCATGTCAGAAATCTAATAAAACATTTCTTTACTATTAACATATTTCAATCAGAATGTTGCCCCAGGCCATATTAATTACCTGAAGGCAATATTATTTTGTGCTCTTTTTATGTCTAAATACTACCAAATACTTCATAGGCTAGCTAAATAAATAAAAAGGGACAATGTCAAACCTTTTAAGCTGGATGTGACCTTATTTTATATGTGACATAAAACTGATTTGCCTTTATAAAACTAACCACTCAAATATAAAAAAGTTTATCTTTTTTGTTTATTAGGTTAATTAAAATTAGCTAGTGAAATTAACTGTTAAATTCTAATAGTATTGTCAAATATTTTGATTAAATTAGTAAGGGAAAAATGTGCCTGTTAACAGCAACTCACTGTATCTATTGCATTTACTACTGACTGCAATTAATTTAAAGACATGTCCTTCACCATTCCCTCCTCTCTATTATATATACATACTGTATATATTGGATTCTGTATTTCACGTGTACCAATTCTTCCTCAGTTTATTTCATTTCTCCTCCTTTATGTTATACTTTTGCGGTTTAAGATGTTTTAGGAGAATACTTACTCATAGTAATGTGCCTGTTATTTCTCTTGGAAAATTTTGGATATTAACCTTTTTATTTAAATTCTTAAACTATAGAAAAAGCACTTGATATTCCCTTTGGTTTCTCTTACATCTTTCATTCTATTCCTCTGCTATCTCTACTTCATCTACATATTAGCTGTTCTTGTGCTCCTCTTATGTTTGCTTCTCTGCCCATAGTTCCTCCAGCTCCTCTGACATCCATATATTGTGAGGAGAAGGGCAGGGAGAACTAAATCGGGCTATCTATGTCCTATAATTGCATTTCAACAATTACACTGTTGAAAGAGCCTTACATTGCTACAGAACAGTGGTCTGAGATGTCATGTCTGCAGACTAATGGATAAGGTGATCTCTTGAGATGAGATACATTTTGTTCTTTAATTGCTTTTTAGATAAGAAGAACATTGCATTAGAAAATGAATAACATGAGGGGTAAATGAACACCAAGCTGATCCTTCCTGGCTGACTATGTTAACCAGAAGGCTACAGACATGGTTGTTTTGTTTCATTACTCTTCTAACTCCATAATCCTGGGGACAGTCAGGTGAACTCTTACAGAAAAGAAGATGGAGCTTAAAAAGGAACAACCACTTCAAACAGGGCAGTGCTGGGCTGGCTTTGGTTTTTGTATGAAATGAAGTAGTCAGTTCTAGTAAATGTCACAGTATTGAAGCTTGTCTCTTGTATTGAAGAGTTCCTGAGTAAACACAGGAATAGTTTAGATAGCTAATTATGGAACTGCAGATACCTTACTTCCTGGCTTAATACCCTGGAATTAGGGTATTTTTGCCTGTTTTCCTGTCCTCATGCATGATATGCTCTTGGATACAACCCACTGAAGAGGTAAAGGATACTTCTATCTGGAATACTATTCTTGTAATTTTGCTGGCTGTGGCAGCCTGTGCTTGCTGGCTCTGCTTGAGCAGCAAGGTTGGACTATAAGATCTCTATGAGGGCACTTTTAGCTTCAAAAATTCTACAACTAGGTCATCATCTTCAGAGAAACTGCTTCCTGGGGACATCCCCTAATCAAGTAGCTGTTTACACTTAATTTGGTGGCAGGTTTCAGTTTAATGTAACACAGCTCAAATACGAAGTTTTGAACCCTTTCTTTTCTGGCGGCTTGACATCCTTTTCAGGGGAGTTATGCAGAGAGTCATCTCTTACTTGAATTCGAAACCTTTTAGTAGGAGATTGTTGCTTAGATAGGTTTCGTATGTCCAGAGCAAAAAGTGCTTTCCAAAGTTGTTGTAAAGTTTATTTAAGTTCATTATTGCTGAAATGTCATCTTTACTTTGGTATGTTTTTAGGGTGATTGCATTTTTTTTCCCCTCAAGAGGTTGTTGGGTTTTTTCCTTTGTTTAATATATTTAGTGGATTTCTTTTAGTTATTTCTGTCTTTTCTGGAAAACTCAAGATCTCGGAAAATGTGTAGGGGTAAACTCTCACTGTAACTCAGTGTTCCCCTTAATATTGAAAACTGCAATGCTTTTCAGAAGAATGGAATTTAGTCTGTGGCTGGAGTTGCTGTGCATCCAAGAAAGCATAAATTGTTTGGTTGGCATAATGGGAAAAAGATTTTAGAGTTCAGCCAGGAGATGAGATATCTGTGGAACTGACCAATCAGTTCTAATTTTATCCTGGAGTACAGCAGGTAACAAGTAAATCTTCCCTATTTGTTTTTTGGTTTATTTGTTTGGGGTTTTTGGGGCAGTGGGGGAGCAAAAAGGCACCATAGCATAGCCTGGCATATCAGTACCAGAAGTGGTTTGGGACATGGAATCCCAGTTTTGTCACCCAGCTGTTGCCCTGAGATAGGCTCCAAAATCTGAGCGAGAAGCAGAATTTCAAATCGGCCTTTCCTTTGGCATAAGCCATTAGCAAACTTAACCCACTGCTTTGCTGTGTGCTTTCTGTTGTGAATAAAAATAAAGGAGCTTGGATTGTTTTTTATTTTTCTATGTCAGTAGCACAAGCATCTTATTAAGTATTGTGAAATCCAAGCCAGAGCTGGGTAGCTAACTGGTTCTGGGTATCACACAAAAAGTTCCTCTTTGAATACAATCATTTTTGCTTAGATTCTTTATGCATCTGTTAGTATCATATTAAATAGGTTCAGGTGGTTGGTAGTTCTACCAGGTATAATGCAAACTGGTCAAAAATATAGAGCCATCCTTTCTGTTTTGTTCACTTCAGAGGGAAAAAAATCTATTCACCAAGTGCCAGAACAGAGGCTGTCTGGCAGGAGAGCCCCAGGAGCAGGGAATGAAAGCCAAGAACAACTTTCTGAGACAAAGTTACCTTCTTGTATGAAAAGAGTTGAGATATAAACCAAGTATATAAATGAAACCTGTCATCAGCAATCTAAGCTAGACATGGTTTATGTGAAGAGGTTCACTTAAAATGAAAGCATGACACTGTTTCTATAACAAGACAGATCACAAAAAATTGAGATACTATATATATATATATATATATGTAAAAAATACATACCATGAACCACAACATATGTACATATGAACTGTGTAATGAAGTGTATTCATGTACTCTAATTCCCTAGATAAAACTGTTTTTATAAGATGTATTCTGTGTCTGCACAATGACCTGTGTGAACACTTCTTGTTTTGTAGTTTGTGCCATTCCGGGATTACATTGACAGAAGTGGAAACCACGTGTTAAGCATGGCAAGACTTGCTAAAGATGTTTTAGCTGAAATTCCAGAGCAGTTTCTGTCCTACATGAGGGTCAGAGGAATAAAGCCATTACCTGCACCACCACCCTATACACCCCCGATTCACGTGTTGCAGACTCAGATATGACTGCTGTGAAGCATTTATCACAACTCTCTGGATGCAGCAGTAGCTTCTGATAACTTTTTGGAGCTAGAAAAATTCTTTTCACATACCAAAATTCTTCTATAGTTGCACAAGCAACTGGAAAGCTTTTAAATGCTAGGAGGAAAATGTTGATGTTCTGAGTCCTTTTTTTTTGTTTTTACAGAGCACCCTAATTTTTTGATGTATTTATTGGAGGAGGAAAGCACAAGTCAGGTTTTCAACTGAGAAGATAGTGTCCTCTCTGAATACTGTGTGTATATAAATGTATAGGAATGCTATTGCTCTGTATCAATGTTTACATGTTACTATTTTTAAATTTCAGTACTTTTATAACTATTCTTAAGAATAAAAGTTTGGAATATTGACTCACATGTCTTCTAGCTTGCAATAGTTTGTCACAAGATAACAAGAGAAGCAATATCTCTTTGAATGTTTGTCCAGACAAATAAAAATGAAAGCTAAGAAAAGGACAAATATGTCTATATGTTTTCAAGTAACTGAAGTGCTTGAGTCAGTGCTCAGTAATCCATTCATCTCACAGTTTCAGAATAAACTCCTAAAATGTGGATAACATAATTGCATGTGACTTATAACTAACTCCAAACTCTGAGGGGGAGGTATGTGTATTTTTTTATAGATTCTCCAATTTCTAAGTTTATCTAAGTTTACAGATTTTTAAACTAGCTACTGAAACAAATTAGAATAGTTACTTTCTATAATTAATTAAAGAAAATTGCCTCAATTCAGAACTATCAGAGTATTATAGTTGACTCACGGAGTTCATTAAATCATATCATGCATCCCTTAAAGCACTGGAAATTTTGCATCAGAAATGTCTTTTGAAGTGATTACAGCAGATGTTTTATAATGGACCATTTTAAACTTTAAAAATTTAAAATCTTAACTTTTTTTTTGTCTAGATTGCCCATTCAAAGGGATGCTGACTCTTAATACTTTGGTTTAATGTTGTCATTTAATCACATTTCCATTCAGGGTGCATGAATGATAAAGTTAATTAACTGGTTTAAAAATTGCACAACAATGTTGCTTTGTGCACAATTTTGTGTACAGAACTATCCAAAAATTTTATTATATGCTTGTTCGTATATAATTATAAAATGGTTTTGCATGTATATTTTGTACAAAATACACAGTTTTGTGAGTTTGTGTCAGATAAATTTTATTTAGAACTAATGGCCTTAAATTTCACAAAACTCCTGAAATGATTGTGAATTGCCTTCAAATACTGTTAAAACTGAACATTTTAATTTTTGTGTCACAGTTGTAACTGTCTTGTATACGTAACCCTTTTTCTTTGCATATAACCTGTTTACTACTTCTGTTTCTTACTACTGAATGTTGTAATGTACAGTATAAAACTAAGGTGCATTTTTTAAGCATGAGAAGTTTTTTGCCAGAAGGCATATCTTCAATATTAATGGCATATAACTATGTAAATGAAGAATCTTCCATTTTTAAATATATTTAACTTCCTTTAACTATTTCATGCGGGAAATTACGTTTTCCAAATAATTATTCTGTTAGTAAAAAGATACAATTTTTTTGTAAAAAAAAAAATAAAAATCTTGTTTTATTTTTATTTCAAAACAATTTTTACATAAATATGGACTTTAATTTTCTCACCAAAATATGTATTTCTTAGTGGATTAATGTTGCATGAATGAAATTTGATACTTGGCAACTACAAATTTTGATGAAAGTACATCATAAAGAGTAAGTCTAAATCTACTGAATGGTTGTGGTGTTCTTCCATCTTCTGCACTGATTTTTTGCACTTACAATGTTAGCACTTGAGAAATAAGTGAAGTAACACTATATTGTTTCATTTGATTAGACAAATCTTTATGCTGATACTTGTGTTGGTTCCCCGTGGCCCATTTATTTAATGGCTTTTCACTCAAAGGTCAAAGTACAAACTGCTTCTTTTCAGTTTAGAGTAATTTATTAGTTCTCATTTAGCCAGTGTCTTTTACTAGTCAAAAGATCAGTCTCAAAACTAATTAACAATGCATGGAGGATATACTTCAAGAGTGACTACTTTAAGTTTGATTCATACTAGTGAGGGAAAGTTTGCTAATCTGGAAAAAGAAAGTGGTTTGATCTTGGTTACAAAATAGATTTTTTTAATTTTAGGTAAAGATGGAAAGCTATACAACAGAATTTACATGGACTTAAAATCAGCTCACTTGTCTACACAAAAAGGTTTGTTGTGTGGTCCTCCCAGGCAGGTGACTGAAGGAGAGGAACAGGGTTCAGGAGAGCAATATTCTCTGAAAAGTCACATTTTGAAAAGCTGGAATTTCTCACCTAAGTAGGCAGAGATGAAATTCACTCCAGCATGCTTTATAAAATGGCTGAAACAAACAGAATGATAAACGATTATCATCTTTGAGAACTAATAAAAGCACACATAATGACAAATTATGCAAATGTAATGGGAAACCAGGGAGCATAATAAAAGGGCATTATAATTGTACCATAAGTTCTTTAAACAGGAAAATCAACAAGAAGAGAAAGGGAGAATATGTATCTATGCACCAGTGTAAGAGCACAGATATGTGGAAAAAGGGCAGAAAAACAAAAAAAATTATGACTGCTAAAACCTGCTAAAATGTTTACTAGAAAGGGAAGAAATGTTAATTCTTTAACAAAAAGATATGTAAATTAGGAAAAAATTAAATACTCAATGTCTTTTTCCTTCAAGCTTCGCAGAAGAGGCATAATCATTCAATTAAATAGTAAATTAAAAATAAATCTAGACTTGGGTTTACATCTACCAATAAAAAATTTTTAGCAATACACAGTTTTGAAACAATTTTCATGAAAATGATCTTCCGGATAAAAAAGAGAAGCACCTACTTTAACACAACATTTTAAAAGTGAAGCAGGAAATAGCAGCCTCATTTGAAGTGTTATGGAACACTATAAAGCTGTTCAGAAAAATGCTATCAGTCTTTCATCATCAAACTTAAAAACAGAAAATTGACATTCTATAGGGACTTGTCTTGCTTTTGGTATTATTCAGTCATTTCCATTGATGAAGCTGACTGTAAAATATGGTTATTAAATTAATGGATTATATCAACTGGAGATAGTTTAATCACCTTCAAAGATGAGATTAAAACTTGAAATTATTTTTATGAATGAGAAAAAATACCTGAAAGAGAAGCAAATTCAATAAGAATAAATAGGTAAAAGTACTAAAGTGACAAAAACCTACCACACAGTTACAGCAATTCTGCAAAACAGTGTCTGAGGTTATAGTGGATCCCAAAACACATATTGAGGGGAAGATGTGTAAGTAGAAATTTTGAATATAGGCCACTTGAGATAATCTGTCCACTGTCAGTGAGGCCTCAACTAGCGTACCAGGTCCTGTTTTGAGACTTTAAATATCCTGTGGGTCAACTGGATAAACTCACAGGAGACTGTTGATGCGCCAGGGACTGTTGGAACAATTTGGGAAAATCATCGGGGAAGATTTTTTGTGGAGTTGGTCTCCCTGCCAGAGGTCATCGCTTAACTCGTTGATGACCACAGTGAACTATGAGAGCAAGGGTCACTGTGTGAGATCAGGACAAGCCCTACTGGGGGAAGGTGTGTGGGGAAGCAGGTTGATGCCATCACAGCACAAATGTTTTCAGGAAGAACAAATCATGTCCCTTCCCATTGTTAGGTTGCTGTTTCCTGCAGCTCCCATTTTTTATGTGAAGGATACTCTTTCAAACTGGCTTATGGTACTAGTACACATTTTCTTCAGCACTCCACAGCGCAGTATTTTTTCTTTGCCACTGAATTATTAGAGCATGATTTCAGGTTTTATTTCCAGCCAGCACTGTGCAATACCATGGAAGTGTAAGTGACTGTAGAGGACTGATATTTTCAAGTTTGACTTGTAACCAAAGGTTATAGAGTACTACATTTTGGAGCATGTGCCTACAGCCATACATTAATTTCATCATTGGAATTTTTATTTGGTTATTTTATTTTGCAAATCGTCAAAGCCGTTGAAGTGACGGAGTGTTTTTATAGGTATCCCATCCTACAGAAGGTGTATGCCTGCTGTGAGATGCCTCTCCTCCAATCATGAAGCGTGGTTCCTAGTGCAGTATATGCCACAGGTGGTGGGACATTCCTAAGCCAGCCCAGGCTGTGGCTGTGCACTGAGCATTCCATCATTTCTGCACTGCTCTGTTCCCCAGGGAGCAAAAATTCTGCCCGGCCTCAAGAGGAACTTGACTGTCAGAATAACTGGGTTGGCTCTGTGTCCCTGTGCCACAGGCTGCTCTGTATTTTGCTTTGCCTCAGGCTGATCATGAAATCAGAGCAATTGATTGGATGTGCAAAGTGATTAGTGCTGAATGCTATGTCTTCAACTGAGTGGGCCATCAGGACCCAATCACCAGCCGGAGAGAATTCAAGGGGAAGCAAATGGGCTAGTTTCCATGAGCACAGGGCTACTGCAAAGTGTGAACTTCTTTATGAAGATTAAATACTTCCACTGGTAGTGCCAGAAAGCCTCTGGAAGGTACAGGATTGACCGTGCAGCCCTGGTCGATGGCTTTCTGTGAGCAGGAGGGAATGGAAATATCAATAGATAGTCAAACCTGGAGGAAAGGAGGGGAGCCCAGCAGGAGTCTCTCCTGACTGTTTCTGGCAAAAATTGTCACTAATGTAATTAACAAAGGGGCTAGAAGCTACATTTATAGAGTGGATAAAAGTGTCAACTCCCCAGGATTGTAGACTGGGAGCCTGAATAAATAAAAGATTGTGTTTGATTAATTGGAGGGGAGGTCAGGAATCAATAAGATAAGCTGCTGTGGAAAAAAGAGTGGAAAATACTACATTCGGGAGGGAAATAAATAAAAACAAATGAAATGAAAATGAAAAACACCTGGATAAGTAGCTGTTTGGGACTTAATAATCTGCAAATTGCAGCAGGGCTGCAATCAAATTGTGATACTGCTGAATAAAAAGTGAAGATCGTGAAAGATGCTAACAGCAGTCCTGTTCGTATGGAGAGGGAGACAATCGCTATCCAGGCTGAACTGCGCTGAACTTGGCGCTGTGCCTGGCCCACGGGGCCACGTTTAGGGCACAGACAATTTTGAAAGAGTCCAGGAGAGAAAAAAAAGAAGATGTTTTTTAATCTGTGAGGAAATAATTGAATCGCTTGAGTATGTTTTGTTTGCAAATTACCAGTGGGCGTGTGATAACTGCATGCCTGTGCAAGGTGTGCTGTCCTGAGCTATTCTCAAAGGTCAAAGATGACGGGTGATGTTATCATCTTTGGCAACAAGAATGGCTTATACAGGTGGATAGGCAAACCACCTGAGCTAATTGGAGGTCCCTTCTAGTGCATCTCAGTGAAATTGCAATTGTCTTAGAAATTCCTCAGAACACTCTGGACTGTTGTTAGGGATGGCCTAGTTGCATGGCCTCCCTCTGAGCAGGAAAATGCTACATTAAATAGTTAAATATCCTCCTGAAGCCCCATTTGTAAGTCCTGCAAATGTAGGCAGCCTAATTACGATAGAGTCAAGGATAATACATTGGGGGAGGAGGAGTGGAGTGAGGGGGTGGGTAGGTAGGAAGGCACCAGGAGTGCTGAAGAAGGCCCTGGAGAGATCTTGTCTGAAATGCACATATGCTTCCAGTCACCTGTTTCCAAAGCAATGGACTCAACAGGCTGATGAAGAGAGAGACTCTTGGGAGACTTCCATTCAGGGGGCAGGTAAGATGACCAGCCCCTGTGTGTGACCAAAGGCTATGAGGAGGGAAAAGTCTCATGATGGTCACAACAAAGGTGGTGAAGGTCAGGTGAAAAGCAAGACATGTCTAGCGAGTTGGTGTAGGTGGACAGCAAGATGGGAGTCCGTGTCTGCACACCTGAGGCTTCTAAACATAACTATGAGAAGGTGTTGGAATAGCAGTAAAACTGTCCTATTAATAAGTACAATCTTACAGTTTAAAATCATGACTCCTTGGCTTGATGTACTCGGTCAGCCATCATTACCAACAAAACCCAAAACCCAACAAAACCCAGAAATATTCCCTACAATGTCTTTTTGAGGGAAGGATACAGAGTATGCCATTGGGTCCTCAGGATTCAGAGCACTAGGCTATACTGAAACATGCAGTTTCTTCAGTAGCAAGAACTGATGTTTGCCTGATATCTCTGATCCACTCACTCAGACAATTAAGTCTCTGGATAAAAGTACTGAAGTAGCATTTAAGGGATGTTAAAATAAAGTATAATTGGATTAACATTATCAGATGCCCTTAAATCTGTGCTTTGCATGTTCATCATGTTAAAATTCAGGGATAAATGCCTCCTTGGTGTAGAGCGGAAATCATTTTACAACGCAAGCTGTCAGTTAATAATGCTGTCCCCCACCGACCTTATATTCATCTCATAGTTTGCTCCTCCAATTGGAGTTACAGACACTCACTCTTGTTACAACCCTGACAAGTATTTGATAAAAGAAACCCCACTAGTTTTAAACATGAGTCATCCTCATTTTCTTCTATCTAGACCTCCTCAAAACTTGTCACCTTTCTATAACTCATATATATACAAATCCTAGCAAATGCCACTTTGGTAGCCCTACCAAAAGCTTAGAATAAAACTATTTTTTACCATTTTACTCTGTGCACCAATCAGTAGAATTCACACTATGGAGAAATGAAATCTGCTAATGAAATAAGCTATTTACTTGTTGCTAAATGCCCTCCAGCATAGGAAGAGGTTTAGAGCAGACAAAGCCCCAAACCCACACATGAATTGCACACACACCATAGTCACTTCTGAAGTACCTTTTCTTGTCTTGCTAAGCCTCTTGGAGAAATATTAACAGGAGGAAGGTGAAGCTACTGTGAGTGTGGAAAACCATTGAATTGCAGCATTTCATTAGTGGAGAGATGCTGTCAGCTGCACTGCAACATTTCCCACTGCCCTGTAAAGGATTAGCAAGAAAAGAAATGCACACACCCACAGTATTAGCACAGTTTTTTTCTGGAGTTGTTAGGTATTGTGCAGCACAAAAAGATTATAAATGCTCATTCGTGTGTGCACAGTGTCATTATCAATGGATCTGTTTATTACTTGTCATTGTAAGGAAGTACCAGACTTGCAAAATCTCTTTTTCACAATGGCAGAACCAACTGAAATGTTGCTTTATTTAAAACCTGTTAGACAGAAATAGGAAAAAGAGGGTATTTAAAGGATTGCTGCATTTTTTGGGCAGGTGTTCCTCTCCTCTCCCTCCTTTTTCTACCTTCTCTTCCATCCTCAAGCACGTAGTGCAATGACAAGCTCCTTCCAATCAGCTCTATGTGGGTGTTTACTCTCACTCTAGGCCAGATGTGGGGACCTCTGCAGACACCCCCTCACATCAGCTGTCTGATAGAAAGGGAACCACATGAAATGAATGTTGAGCTCTTGGTGTTCCAAAAGTGCTACAGGATAAGGGGCAGGAATCAATCTTCTGTGCTTGCTCATAGTCTTTCCACAGTGATGGCAACGTTTGCAGAGCCAGATGCTGCCCAGGCAGGGGTAGATCATGAGGTGCCAAATGAGCTCAGACACCAGCCAGCACAGCACCGCATCCAAGAAAGCTGCCAAGTCATGTCCCAGGAGCTGAATGGCAACTTAAGAACAGCATTTCTCTCCAAGTGTGTGTACCCCAAGCACCCCATGTTAGCAAGACTCTGCAGCCAGTGCCTCAGGCAGAGGGGGAGGGGTGGCTCTGTATGTTAGACAGCCTCTTGACTCTATGGAACGTGAGGTCATTGACAGTAAGGTTGAGTCCTTATGGGTCACAATCAGGGGGAAGGCCAACAAGGCTGACATTCTCGTGAGAGTCTGCTATAACCACCCAACCAGGATGAAGAGGTGGACAAGTTATTCTACAAGCAGCTGGCAGATTTTTCAAAACCGCCAGCCCATGTTCTTACAGGAGACTAACTTGCTGGATGTCTGCTGGGAACTCAACACACCAGAGAAGAGGCGGTCTAGGAGGTTCTTGTAGTATATGAGGGACAGCTTCTTGTCAGCAGCTGGTGAGCGAGCCTACCAGAGGTGGAGGCCCACTACACCTGCTGTTTACAAACAGAGGAGGACTGGTGGGAGATGTGGTGGTCAGAGGCCTTCTGGGGTACAGTGGCCACAAAATGATAGAGTTTTCAATACTTAGTGAAACAAGGAGGGTCATCAATTAAACATCTATCCTGGACTTCTGGAGGAAAGACTTCGACCTATTCAGGAGGCTGATTCAGAGAGTATTTTGGGAAACAGCCCTTAAAAACAAAGGGGTCCAGGAAGGATGGACACACTTCAGGAAATAAAACTTGAAGGCACGGGAGCAGGCTGTCCCTAGGTGCTGAAAGATGATCCAGCTGGGAAGACGACCAGCCTGGCTGGGCAGGGAGCTTTTGCAGGAACTCAGGGAAAAAAAGAGTGTTTATCACCTTTGTAAAAAAAGGACAGGCAGCTCAGAAAATGTTTAAGGATGTCGTCAGGGCATGCAGAAAGAAAATTAGAGAGGCAAAAGCATAATTTGATCTTAATCCAGCCACTTATATAGAGGGTAATAAAAGGTGTTTTTTAAATACATCAATAGCAAGAGGAGGGGCCAGGAAAACCTCAATTATTTACTGGACATGGAGGAGAATATAGTTACCAAAGATGAGGAGAGCACTGAGGTACTTAACACCTTCTTTACCTCCGTTTTCAACAGTAAGACAGGACAACTGGCCTCCTGAGCTGGTAGACAGAGACAAGGAGCCCAAAAGTCCCCCTGTAATCCAGGAAGAAGCAGTTAGTGACCTGCTGCGCCACTTGGATCCTCACAAGTCTGTGGAACCCGATGAGATCCATACTAGCATGATGAAGGAGCTGGCTGAAGAGCTTGCTAGGCCACTCTCCATCATTTGTCATCAGCCCTGGCTAGCTGGGGAGGTCTCAGGTGACTGGAAATTGGCCAATGTGACGTCTATCCATAAGAAGGGTGGGAAACTGCAGGCCTGTCAACCTGCCCTCATTGTCCAGCAATGTTGTAGAATGGATCATTGTAAGTGTGATAAAACTGCATGTGCAGGATGGCCAGGGGATCAGAGCCAGCCAGCATGAATTTAGAAGGGGCAGGTCCCGCCTGAGCAGCCCGATCTGCTTTTATGATCAGCTGACCCACCCAGTGGATGAGGGAAAGGCTCTGAATGTAGTCTATCTGGACTTCAGCAAAGGCTTTGACACCATCTCCCATAACATACTCCTGGAAAGGCTGTCAGCCCATGGCTCGGACAAGTGCACCTTCTCCGGGGCTAAGAACTTCCTGTATGACTGAGCCTAGAGAGTGGTGGTGAATGATGCTGCATCCAGTTGGTGGCCAGTCACTAGCAGCGTCCCCCAGAGATCAGTGTTGGGTCTACTCCCGTTTAGTATCTTTAATGGTGATCTGGATGAGGGGATCAAGGCTACCATTAGCAAACCTGCAGATGACGCCAAGTTGTGGGGGAATGTCAATCTGTTGGAGGGTAGGAGGGCTCTGCAGAGGGACCAGGACAGGCTGGACAGGTGGGCTGAATTCAACACAGGAGGTTCAACAAGGCCAAGTGCTGGGTCCTGCACTTTGGCCGCAGCAACCTCCGTCAGGCTGAGGACAGAGTGGCTGGAGAGCAGCCAAACAGAAAGGGGCCTGGGGGTTCTGACTGACAGGAAACTGAACATGAGCCAGCAGTGTGCCCAGGTGGCCAACAAGGCCAATGGCATCCTGGCCTGTACCAGGAATAGTGTGGCCAAGCAAGACAAGTGTCTCTTCCCCTGCACTCAGCACTGGTGAGGCCTCACCTCAAGTGCTGTGCCCAGTTCTGGGCCCCTCAGTTTAGGAAGGATGTTGAGGGGCTGGAGCATGTCCAAAGAAGGGCAACGAAGACGGTGAAGGGACTGGAGCCCAAGTCCTGTGAGGAGCGGCTGAGGGAGCTGGGGTTGCTTTGCCTGGATAAGAGAAGGCTCAGGGGAGATCTTATCACTCTACAACTACCTGAAAGGAGGGTATAGCTAGGTGGAGGTCAGTCTCTTCTCCCAGGCAACTAGCAGCAAGACAAGAGGGCACAGTCTTAAGCTGTGCCAGGGAAGGTTTAGACTAGACATCAGGAGGAAATTCTTTACAGACAGATTGGAGCTTTTCCAGTTGCTGTTCCCTTCTTACTCATTACATTACAGAGCATCTAAATTGCGATTACTGTAAAGAATACAAAATGATCCTGTCCTCCAGGTGCCTCATTATGGCTTCTGTTAGAAATAAGCCAGTGACAGGTGGAGGAAGTTCCAGACATCTCAATCGCTTCCTAAATTTGCATGAATTTCATTAGGAGTCAGGGCGTAGGGGTTTGGGCATGTGCTGGTTTGCCTTCCCTGCTGGCTCATGCCTGTGCCCACATTCCCAAGACAGACCTCACAAGAGCCAAGGACAAAAGTCTCTGCATGATTTGAAAACTCTCCCACCTGCTTGTTTTGAGTTTGTGTGCTGTGTTTAATCTCAAATCAGAGCTTCAGTGAAGACTCAGAGCAAGAGCACCTTCTTCTGCTCCCTTTCCTGCTACTGGCATGGCTTCCATGCCTTGACCCTCATGGGCTTCCACATTTTCCAGCCAGCAGGGCTGGCGTGTGGGAACATCGAATGTCAGCCACCCCTGGTGCATCACAGTCACCTGCCTCAGCCTCACACGTAGGTGCCTGAGGGAAGAAGCCCCAGTGGGGGCTTGTTGGGTTGTGAGAAAGGGGAGCTGGACTCCCATCTGGCCATTACAGCCTTGTTCGTCCTCTGCCCTGTACTCGAGGATTGGTTGTCCTGGTTTTTGCTCTTCTGATAGGTTTTGGGGTTTTTTTTTAGAGATGGAATCATTGCTTATGTCTACTGAATGGACAGTCTGTTCTGGGAAGAAGTAATGGCCCTCTTTACCCAGAGCAGCCAGCTGTACCTGAATCCAGACTCAGCAGGAGTATGAGTGACACACGGCTGTTCAAAGCCACAAAGAGAGGCACTATTTTGGAGAACTTTTGTTTCCTCCAGTATCCATCTGGCAGAGGCAGAAAACCTTATATCTCAAAATCTATGGGCCAGGTGGCTGGGAGAATCTCACTAGCCAGGGATATGGGGCAGGTCTTGCTCTGGCAGTGGGTGCAGACAGCCTGGGACATAAGGGGACATAATGGCTGACCTCACACATCTTTGCTTTAAAGCCACTATTGAGAGGGTTCTCTGACCTCCTGGCCCCCACAGACACAGATTTGTCCCCTAAGAACAAAAAATTTGCACTGCAGCAACTGAACTAGAACTCTTGTCAGATGGGATGAGATGTGGTGGAGTATTGAATGAGTCAGGCATGAAGCTATTTCTCATTTGCACCTATGTAGCTTTTGACAAACCTTTAGCTAAACCTAAGTAAAACCTGAACAAAATGAAGGCAGAATCACAGCTTTGATGGTCTTTGGAAAGTCACTTTTCCTGCAAGGAAATCACCATTTTCCCAGCTGCTGGGAGGAGTTGACAGAAGAAGCAAGAATAACCCCCTGTCCTGCTACTCTGAAGAGTGGAAAGCAAATCTCACAAAAATCAAAGATATTAAATAGGTAAAATTCAACAAGGCAGGTCTTACTTGCTGTCAGAAACCACTAGGCTGGCATTTGCCCTCACAGGGAACTCAGAAAAAAACCCAACAAAACCAACACAAAATAAAGGCATTAGTTAAATAGTTGCTTTCAATTAGGAGACCATATAGTAACAACAACCATGAGAAACTGTCTTGTGGTGAGCTACCTTACTTGAGTTCACAGCTCTCCGGAGAGCTGGCAGCCTTGGCTGGTGTCTGATTGTCACTGGATGATCCAGGAGTGCTTGCACGGAGGGCCCTGGTCTGCAACAAGCATCTCCAAGGAAGTCTCCAGGTTTAAATTCAATAGAAGCACTTGGCACTTTAAGTAATGCCATAATAGTGCTCTGTGAAGCTGATGAAAATCTCTTTCAAGTCAGCTGTTGGCTGTGATGCAAGAAAAGGTTGTCTAGGATGGTTTCAGCTCTTGTCATGAGCTTCAGCAGAGGAAGGATAGAGCAGAGGTGCTGGGAACAGTGTGTGCATGAGCATTCACCCTGGGTTTAGAAGAGGGCAGGGGGATCTGCAAACCAAGTCATGCCACCAGAAGTGCCCAAATAATCGTGTAGTTTCTTTCCCAGATCACAAGAAAGCCCCACAGCCAGTGGACAGGTATTGGGTGGGACTGGCTGCTGGAACAGCAGTGAGCTGGGTGTGTGTGTGGCCAGAGGGTGGTGGCACTGGGCTCTGTGGCAGGTATGTAGAAGATGGGTAGAGGAACAAGTACAGTAGAAGGAGGATGGGCAGCCCTTCCACTGTGGTTGCCACTAGGCACTACAACACTGGTGACACCAGTGGGCAACACTGGAGATTCCATAGCCCAGCAACCTCAGCCTGCAGGACAGCAAGGAGGCACAAGGGCCTCCCTAAAGGGCATCCTGTGGAGACACTAGTGGCAAATTCTTTGCAGTGATAGGGAAAGGAATTAAGCACAACATCAGTTCCCAAAAGGAACAGCAAATCCATGGAAAGCTGTGAAGAGAATAATAAAGGGAGAAAATTGATGAGTTGTCACTGACATAAAACTAGTGGTAGAGAAGCTGCTGTAACGTTGGATCCTTCTCCTGGAGGCTGATTTACAGACCAGTATGTGTTCCTCCTGCAAGAGAAGTATGTGTTTTCTCCTGCAGGAGACATCTGGCTGAGAAGCAGATGGCTTGGGAAGAGCAGGGAACTGTTCAAGGAGATTTGAAATTTCAATTAAACATATATTTAATTTTATTTTTCACTTTTTCAGCATATTCATGTTTTACTGGAAAAAAAAAGAAGTGTCTGTGTATTAATTAATTACATATATTAGTTTATGTATTTATACTTTATATATTTATCTATGAAAATAAATAGGGATAAGCTGTTCTAATAAGTGCATTTCTAGTTATCCAAGGTTGAGGGGGGGGTCAATAAGTCAGCAGCTGTTTTTTATCAAATTGATCATGTCAGTGCCACTACTTCTTTGTAGCCAGATCTGAAGGGAAGATTATGTACAAGATATTTCCCCTGGCAGCACTGCTTGCTCCTGCCTAGGAGGTACAAGAATGCACTCCTCTTATGCAACATCTCAACATTTTCTTAATTAAGAATAAATAAAAAAGATAAAAGAGCCTTTTTTTCATCTGATTAAATAGATAATAAAAACACAGACTACCCTTAAGCATAATTGCTGATTAAACACTTGGATGTGGAAAAACAGTCTGAAGAAAATTTTAATACATAAGCATGGGACTGATCTACTAAACAGCCAAAAAACTATCACTAATTGGGAAGATTCTGCACAAGGAAAAACAGAACCCAATGGGGAAGGCACATTGTTTCTGTAAACAACAATTTACATGAGGCTCAGGTGACTGGGGGTGGTGGCTCAGGCTGAGGATGAGTCTCCAGTGTCATGATAAGGAGGCATCCCCAGGCACCCAGGAGTGAGCCCGAAGGAGCCATGCACTGGGGCAGCTGGTGTGGACAGGGGTCAAGGGGCTTCAGCCGGCCAGTAGCCCAGTGGTTTGGGCAACAGGAGTGTGGAAAAGAGGGCTTAGCATTTTCACAATCTGGCAGTGGGACTGCCAGCAGCAACATCCTCTTAGTCTTCACCCACAAAGATGACTTGGCAGGGCCAAATCTGATTTTATAATATTTCTTGGAATTCAGGTGGAAAAGAGATCTCCTCCATTAATTTGAACCTTAGTGTAGATCTGTTTGTGGCAAGTGAGATGTGATTTCCAGCACTACACCTTACAAACCACATCTGTTTGCAGTACCCTGCATCGCTACTCACCCAGAAGTGTTAAATAAGCTCGGATGCACCAGCAAGCTCTTCACCCTATTCCTGATAGTGCTGTTTAATTCCCATGCTCCAAAACCCTGTCTAGCTTTCAGGTCCTGCTGTTCCATTTTTAAGCACAAGTGGTGGCAGATGTCACTGGCACCAGCAGTTGCCATTCTGATACAGCTGTCAGCAATTGCACCACTGAGAGGGGCTGCATCCCAGCCTATGCCAGTAATGCCATGAATCACACTGGACAGTGATGAATTTGAAGGCAGTCTTGGCAGCCTCCTGGACAGACGGGTGCAGAACAAAACCTCCTACAACTATGGTTACATGACAAGACTTAGCTCTCACCTAGGTAAATGCAAAGTAAATGCAAGCAGCTCATGTTTCCAAATGCTGGGAAAACAGCATTAGTTTTCCTTTCAATTACCAAATGCATTTTTTGTTCATCCTTTTAATGAATGAAATTAAATAGGAAATGTCTTGGAGGATGTGGGATAACTGATCAGATGCAAATCCAAACCAATGACTTTGCATAAGTTATTCCAAAGCATACCTGCAGGACATTAACCAGGACAGAGCAGTTGAGAAAACTTTATTTTTCACCTGGGCAACAACTAATGTCCCCCAAAGAAAGTACTGTCTTTTTCTTCTCTGGATATTGTATCTCCAAATTAGCATAATCTACTTAGTCTGCTCTGTTTGATTTTTCACCCATAGAGGCTGTGAAGTTTCTGCTCTTGAACTTTCTGTTGTCTCTTCTGAGTAACAGTGAGAGCCCTCTTCCATATGGACTCTTCTTCATAGGATCTAGGAGCAGCAGGGAGAGCACTGTACCTCACTGACTGTTTCCTACTTACCTCCCTGTCAGGACTGTTTCCTACTTACTTCCCCACTGGGAGCAGGTTGATGCTAAGGCAGACCAGCGCTCAGACATGGGACATGCTTCTGAAGACATAACTCAAAATTACTTCATCCCTTACATGTCTTGGCAGCTCTGTGTCTCAAAGTTTCCACTTTGCTCTCAGTGAAGCGGAGGAGGAAGCACTGCTGCCATTTCCTGCCATGCCTTCATGGCATGTCTCTCCCTAATGGTTGAGGAGGGAGTTTCCATTTGATGGTACAAGGACCAAGTTCAGGCTCTTTAGAGTGTTCTCTTCCTCCCTTCACTTTTTATGTTTCTCTTCTTTTCCTTCACTTTTTATGTTTCTTTCACTTCTTTTACATGTCCCTCTCTTGCTTCATCATCATGTCCATTACATTTCAGTTTACAGCTCTGCCATTTTTTATTCCTCTCTCCACACAAAAACCCAGAACAAAACAAGGCAAACCCCAAACAAACTAACAAACTAACAAACTATCCCTTGCTAGGACTGTTCATGTAGGTCAAAATATTTCAACCAGAGGAACCAATCTGAATAGCTTACAGGCTGCATGGGGAAGTGAGCTGGCAATGTAGAGCAGTACAGGTGTTGCTGACGTGACTTGCAGCTCAGCTTTAGATCAGTACCATGACCACAAATATCTAAACCAAGAACCATCCTCCAGAAAAACCTGATGTAACTTGAACAGGACATTGGACCAACCATCATCCAGGGGATCCTTCCATCATAAAGCCCTCTGTGAAAATATGATCGTGAGGAAATGAATGTCTCTGGCTGCAGCTGGGAAAGTTGGGATGTTTCACTATGTACCAATCTTGGTATGTTGGACATAGAGATCATGGACCTCTGGTGACTCTGGTTCTTTCAGTCCTTGTCATAGGCTGTGCACTAAGCAGTGGGTAACTTGAGCACTGGAGTGGGACCAGCTTGCTGGATTCAAAGACCACATTCAAATCTCATGTCCATCTTCTCTACTGTACTAAAACTGCATTTCATCCAATGAATGCCACAGGTAGAAATTCAGTATTACCTTTTGCGTCAAGTATAGAAAAATCACATATATTATCATGTGTACTTTGGAGTTTTAATTGGGATCAAAAGCATGTCAAGGCAGCCAGTCTCATGCACAAATGTTGAAAAGTGTAAGTCCTTGTCTACTGAGACGTAGGAGAGGAGATGTAGCAGATATATCATAGCCAGTTGCACGGTACTGCCTTGTTCATTGGGTTTCACTGGGAATCCTGAATCCCTAGAGTGAGCTAGTTTGAGAATGAATTTCATGTACTCTACTACTCTTTTCTTGTAAATCCTGAATACCTGCAAGCAAGCCTCCAAGTGTTTTTAACATAGTTACATAGGTGATAGTTGCATTAGTTATTTTGAAGGTAACTTTGGAAAAATACTGAGAGGAAACTGTTCTAACAGCAATACTTTGAACATTTATACTGCCTTACTTCAGCTTTTTTTTTTTTTTTTTTTTTTTTTTTTTTGAAGTGCTATAAAAATGGCCTTTTGTTCTTTCACTTTTCTGTTCCTTCCTTGTCAGGTTTGCTCAGATTACAAGTCAAAACAAGCTTTTTCTTCTGTTCCATGGCATAGATTTACTGTCAGAGAAAAATTGGCCTCTCCCTTGGTTATAAATGCCCTAATAGACAACAGACAGATGGTAATAAACCATGTTGAATTTCCAATGTCTTGCTGGTGGTGCAAGACTCACAGCTCTGTCAAGAAAGTCAGGAGGGACCCAGGAGCAGAAAAGTTTCAGGTTAGACACTACACTTTGTTGTGCTGGGTTTGGCCATCACTATGTAGTTAGGTGACAGATGGTTCTTGGCTCATTTGCCAAGCCTCGTGGACTAGATCAGGTTTAATCCCACTGACAGCTAGGAGGGACTTGGGAGTTATCTTTAGTGATATGACACAGAAAGGACACACTGCTCTGCTTGGTTGCCTTGGAGGCAGGAGGCCTTCCAGCTCCTGGCTGGAGAGATGACTGTACAACAGTAGCTCCCAGAAATTGTTTGCCAAACCTCCAACTGAAGCAGAGTGGCTTTTCTTGTGTTCTTTCCACCCGTAGAATTGTCTGACAGGAGTTGCAATAAGAGACATTACTGCTGTAGTAAAGGGACTGTCTGATCTGCATTTAACATACGTCATAATGGTGCCTTAGACAACCTCAACAGATGAAGGCTGATGTGTGCTATATTTTTCAGAAGACAGATTAAAAATCTTTACATCACTCAAGTACAGTCATAGCCTCCTGAAATCCTGATAGTCAATATTGGTTTCAGCTCAGGGCCAGAGGTTTCCAAATACTGGTCTGACAGTGAGTTGCAGGCATTTGCTGTTCTGCTTTCTGGCAGATGCTTTGTCATAAGGAGGAGTCCTTTAGTGCAGCACATGAGAAATGTCCATTAGCTGGCCCTGTTACAGGTTCACATGACTTCTCCGAACCACCTTTCCTGCAAGAGACATTGGCAAGAAGTACAGCACTGAAGAGTGTTTTGGGAACAGATCCTTCCCTCAGTCTGTAAAAGGGCAATATTGCTGCTCTCATATATGTGGAGGATGTGGCAGAGTGTAGCACCAGACACCGCTTCTCCACCTCACTGCTTCTCCAACATGAGAATATCAAATACCAGACGACCTCTCCAGGGATGTTGACAAACACATATCTTCTGAGCAGGTGAGGCACAGCCGGTTGCAGTTCAGGGCTCTTGTCTGTCTCTATGACCGAGGTGTTGAGTGGCTCCTAGGTCAGCACCACTGAAGTTTGGCAGCACACTGGGTAAGCAAGGTTGCATGTCTTTTAGCATCTGGACATGAAGACAGACCTTCAGCAGCAGCTGCCTGATCCATGTGTGTCTGTAGACATCACACACTCCCTAGAGCCCTTGCTGTTGCTGAAATGCAACGTATCAGCTCTAGCTCACCCAGGCCATGAAGTAGTGATCTTGCTAGGGACACTCAAAGGCTAAAATGCAAACAGAGCAGTAGGATGGAGCAGGTCACAGACTCAAAACCAGGTCTACAAGTCTATGAGGGAGACATCAGCTGTCGGGTCTCCCCCTGAGCATGGGCTATATTATAGTACCGCCCTTGTGGACTTCCTTGTGATAATTGATGTTTCAACTAGAAGAAATCATTTCCAAAGTATGCAAACATGGGCCAGGGCATTTGGGGTAGAGAGGAAGACAGGGAGGGAAGCCAATAAAGGAGAATTCCAACATAGATTTTAAGACCAGAAAAGAAATTCAAGCATTTCACTCCTCCAAATCAGGATATCTAATCTTTAATATGCACAAAATATTTCATCAACCCAATCCAGCCATTTTACTGATTAATTACTCTGCTAAAGTCCTTGTTTTCCTGCTAGCTTAAATTTTTTCAGGATCAGATTCCAGTCACTAGAGTCACATTTAAATGTCATTGCACAAATTGATAGTACATGTCTTCTAGATTCTTGTACCTAAGGCCTCCCCCTGGATCTCAAAAACCTTAATGCCAAAATATAATTTGTTCTCATTAGCAGCATCTTGGGACTGCTGTGTGAAGGGACCAAGAAGGTTGGATGTATTAGGCTTTAGTTAAGACACAGAAGGGAATGTAGCAGTAAGCACAAAGCAATCAGTGCTAGAAGTTCTGTGAGCCTTCTCCCCAAAGAACAGGGTGATACAGTGAAAGAGCACAATGCAAGCCTCATCCAAATTAAAAATGATAACAGAAAATAGGCCTTACAGGCTAGAAAATAAATCTTTTCAGCTCTCTGCTCCAAAAGTGTTATCAAAACTTTTCCTGCAGCCTGTATCCCTCACAAAAGCACATGACCACCCACGCAGGAGAAGTCAGTGGTCCTTCCGGCCTGTGGTGACACAACCAGTCCCCTCCCTCAAGCCATACTATGATCTCAGAAATGCTCATTAGGTCTCAGCCTTGCCAAATAGCAGCTAAGCTAAACTCTTCTTGAGCTTATCAGAAACACTATTTTCTCCCAGGAACTAGTGCTACGAGTTCCTGGTTTTAACAAACAGTCTTAGAAACTTATTTTTTCTTGCCTAAATAACAATCCAAGTGGAACAATATTTTTGTAATAGAACTTTCAAAGGAAGTTACCAACCTAAATTACATCCAGGATGAAAAATTACTGTGACTAAAGCCGGCTCTCTTGCCACTCTAGAAACAGCGGTCCTAAGTGAGACCCTTTGAGCTCTCCTGAATCACAATGGTCTGTAACCAGGAATGTCCCCTTGAGTGGACACATCTCAGAGCCAGCACTCAAGTTTGCTGCACTTGGAGGACTGCTGCTGAAAACTGACAATGGAGCATCGGCTTACACTCTCGCTCCTTGATGCTCTAGCCTTTGTCCATTGAGAAGATAGAAGGCATCCAACATGAGAGTACTTCACTGAATATAAGGGGAATTTTTCACAGGTATATACCTTGAGCATCCTTCTTTAGGTATGTGTGTATGTGAATATGAATATGCTATTGCAAATGTGCTATGAATGTTTCTCTCTCTGATTCGTAAGTACATTAGATTTATAATTAAGTTAGGCCTGTGAGTTGTTGTTGTACTTACACTAAACTCCATAGAGTCTTTTGTTAAATGGTTTAAATTTGACTATCAATCAAACACTGTTAAAATTAAGTGCTATTAAAACCTTTATGCCTAAGCCGTTGGTCAAGTCCATGGCTAAGTTTGGCAAGAAGGTCCACTCTGAATGTTGTGGCTCAACAGGAGGGTCTCCCTCATTACTTTTTATGCTTATCTTTTCCAATCCTTACCCTTTTCCCATCTCCAGCCTCCGTATGTATAATTTTTGGTTGATTTTAGTTTTAGACTGATTGATTTTCTGTTTTAGCATGATTTTTCTCTACGTGCTTTAGCCATCTAGTAAGGAGTAGACTGAACCTTGCTGTCCTGGTTTGGACACTGGGGGGTGCAACAACGATGAGAGACTCAATAGAGGAAACAACAGCAAAACAGTTTATTTATCTAGGGGCTCTATAAATTATGGACCCCACTAAAGCACAATCACATTACAAAGACAACAATGACCCTACAATATTTGCAAGGAAGGAAAAAAATAAACTGCTCCTCCAAGCTGGCTGCTGGTCTGGAGAGCAAGGGAAGGAGGCAAGAAGAGCTGGCCTGAAAATGCCAACTGGTCCTGGTCTAGGAGCCCCTAAAAAAGAAGGGACAGTGAAAAGGACCCCTGGGGAAACCAAGGGGAAGATACCAAACTTGCGTTGCCGCCAGGTGGTCTCCTGCTGTCACTGTCCTTTATCGCCGCACTGTGACAGCAGCGCCACTCCACCCAGGCAGCGCCCGAGCCCTACCCTGGCAACGGGAGCAGGGGAGCCACCGCTCCTGATATCCCTGGCTGTCCCAGTGTTCCAACTTAGCCTGCACATTCAGGTGCGGCATAGGCGTGCTGTACGTAACAGACTCCGCTGTGCCTGGCATGACAGCGAGCCCAGGAGCGGCAGGGGAACCCTCCAGGTCCTCCCAGCTGTTCTGGGTGCTGCGCCACACCGGTGGGCCCTCCACACACACCTGCATGCCCCGGTTGTCCCAGCGGTCCCGGTGTCTGGCATGGCAGGCGTGTCACACAACAGATCCTGACATGCCTGGCTTAGCAGCGGGCAGGAGCGGGGGACTCCCCCTCCCCAACCACAATCCCGGGGCTTGTGATCTCCCTGTCATGCCCACTGCCCCTGGCAACAGATACATGTGGAAACCGGGGAGGTGCCACAGCGTGACCGGATGCCGCAAAAACCTCCCTTTCCCAGTAATCCCGGTCCCCCCCGGCGTTCTCGGGCATTTCTGGCCATCCTGCGGCCATGGGGGCAGTGCGCACTGCAAGACCGTGGTCTCTTCAAACCCCCCCCCCCAACACATATGCCTCCCCCTCCGTCCCCACTCCCACCTCCCTGAAGAAGAAAACACACATGAACCAAAAGGGAACAGGGTGGGGGAGGGGAGGGGAGGGGTGCGAGGCAGGGAGGAAGTGGGGAAAGAAGAAAAAATCTTTTATTTAAACTAGGTTAATACAGGAAAAGTTTTCCCAGCCTCATCTAACCCACGACAGCGTCCCAAAGCCCTGTAATCTTGCCTTCTGACTATAATGGACCAAAGAGAAAATACCACTCCTAAATAAAATAACTGTGAAACTGCTTTCTAAAGACCTTGGGTCATATTCCATACATTTCATTCACTTTCTCAGCTTTCAGTCTCATCATGTCAAACCGGTCTCACCAGTAGTCCAATATCCAGGAAGAAAAGAGCTCAGAGCTGATGGAGAACCATCAAAACTAATGTCCTTCTGGACAAAGATGAAAGCCACCAGTGGAAGGAAATAAACATAGGAAAGTGCTTGTATGAATAGGATATTATGCTGTATTGACTCACTGCCTACCTCTTAAAGAGTTGTTGCTAGCTGGAATATTCTGAGCATGAACATTTCTGGAACATCAATAATACCAGTCTGAATGTTCATTAGACTCAAACCTTCAGGGAAAAGGAGCTGCTGGGAGAGATCTGAACACTGCAGCTGTGAGCCTGCTTTGGTTTCCACTTGAGTGGCTTCAATTTTCAGCACAGTCAACAGGTTTTTTGGATCCTGCACACCTCCAAAAATCAATTTCTTTGGCAAAGAAACTTGCATGTCTGTAGCATGGTAGAAATCAGTGACTGCTAAATAACAGGATCAAGGGGCCACTTCTGAACTCAACAGCATCAGACAGTTTTCAGATTAGCACGACTGTGGCAAAATTATCCATTTACAAGGCCTTTAAATGTTGACAGGTTTATCTTGTCTCATTTCATCCAAGTCTATTTGCTGTATCAAGAGGGCATGGTTCATTTTTGATCAGTTTTGTTTGTTCTTTCCCAAAGAAGCTTATCTTATAAGTCACGCAATACTTCTGAAGACAGGAAAAATTACACATAGAGGCAGGAAGTGTTGGAACTGAAGCCATCTACAGAGGAATCAAAGGATTCATCTGCCTTAATATTAGATGTCTCTGGTGCAAATATCTACAGATGAGCCCGTCACCCTGAGCTCCCTTTCTAGTGAAGAGTGAGAAATGGACTCTTACAGGGTACAACCCAGTTTGACTATTTCAGGCAGCTTCATTAGAATGAAGTGAGTTTTCATACAGGCTGTGTCTCTTTCTCTCTGGTGACTATAAAGGAAGACCAGTCAGATGTGGGTATTTACACATGTACACTATGGTTGCCCTCTGACACCTTTGAGTCTTTTATTCCTATTGAGACAGCCTATGTCGTTCTCTTTCATTCTCAATTCTAGTTTCAGATAGTGACTCTTAAACCAGACATTGCAGTAATGTGACAAGCTTGAACCTTCCCTGCAGGTGCATGAGGCTGTGTGCAGGGTGAAGGGCCCAGGGCAAAGTGAGGTGCTGTTCTTGCCTACAGTGCTGGATCTTTTTGCAGCGCAGCTCACTGGGCTCTACCTCTACATGCAGGCAGCAATATAATAGAATCATAGAATTGTTTAAGTTGGAAAAGACCTTTTTATCAAGTCCAAGCATTAACCCAGCACTGCCAATTCCATCACTAAACTATGTCCCTATGAGACACATCTGCACATCTTTTAAATACCTCCAGGTATGGTGACTCCACCACTCTCCTGAGCAGCCTGTTCCTAGGCAGCTTGATAGTCCTTCCAGTGAAGAAATTTTTCCTAATATCCAATCTAAACCTCCCGTGGCACAACTTGAGATCATTCCCTCTTGTTCTGTCACTTGTTACCTGGAAGAAGACACCCTCAGCCACTCCTCATAAGCCTTGTGCTTGACCCTTCTCTATTGCCCCTCTCTGGATATGCTTCAGCACCTCAATGCCTTTCTTGTAGTGATGGGCTCAAAACTGATCTCATGAGTCAACATGCAGCTTCACCAGCACCAAGTACAGGAGGATGATCACTGTGCAAGTCCTGCTGGCCACACTGCTGATGCAAACAGCACTGTGGAAAGCTGGAGGTATTAAACCCTGAAAACAAAGTCAAACCTTTTAAAATAGCTAAACTAAAAACTTCTGCCTCTCTCAGTTGTTTAAATGTCATTCTCTTTGTATTACCAACACATTTGCTCTCCAGTCTTGCAGAAAAATTACTTGTATGATGTGATTGTATATGGACATACCTAAAAGTACAAAAACACCTTGTAAGAATCAATTAGAAACATCTAAAGGACAAATTAAAAATAAAAATTCAAAAGGAATTATTATACCCTCATGTGTGATATTAAGAAAAAATGCTTACTTTGTAATGAAGCAGAACTGGTATGGCTTCTTTCCCTTTCAAGTCATCTTTAAAGATTTCCTAAACTGATTTAGTTGTGTTTAATCAATTGAAATGTAGTGAGGTCACAAATATAAGCAAGAAAATTTGCTGTGTTGAAGATCTTAACAGAAGATAATTGTTTAATATAGGAGGCAGTAGTTTGCAATATTCCTCTAATATATTTCCTTTTAGTCATGCTTTTTCTTACAATCTTTGTTTTCCTCATACAGCCCTTTAATTTACTCTATCACATAAATTCCACACACCTGTACTTCCCTTTTTTTCTATTCTTTAGTGGTCTTATTCAGCACCAAAAAGATCTCCTTTTTGATTGGCATATCTCTAGAGAAAGTACAATGTATTTCTCTCCAGCAGACAGTCCCCAGGGCTTTAGCGTTGCTCCAGGGCATTCACATTTCTTGGGGGGGGGGGAAAGTTACTCCTTTCTCTTCTATATCCACCAAGCAAACCACTGATTTCCAGCCTTGATCATGTAAGCACAGAACTTATGTCATCATGAAAAAAAAAGCTCAAAATCTGCTGAAAACATTGCATAGCTCAACTCCAATACATCTGTAAGAAAGGTACCTATGAAAATGTTAATAGACTTAAAAATATTGGGAGGCAATTTGACATATTTCCAGGAGAAAACAACAATGTTACCACGTAAGCACCAAAGAAGATAAGGTAAGATATTTTGCTAAGGTTACAAATACAAGGACAATAAATACATTTGATCCTTTTCCAAGAAAATGGGGAAAAAAGTAATGCCTGCTTCTGAAATCAATTGCAATGTATAAAGGGGCCTGTGAAAAGGATTCTGACTAACACACTGCCAGTCAGAGAGAAGGAAAAAACATTTCTAGATGGAAGAGGTATTGAAAGTGTAACCAGAAATAAAATAATAGATTCTTTAGAGCTTTTCAGAAGTAAGACCAGTACAATAAAACTGACAATGTCCACTGATCACAAATCTGCATTTTGTATCATTGGCAAACTCACTTGACACCATCCAGAAGCAGCTTGTAACTTAGTCCACCTAATTCCCTTCTGCCTGGGAGCTGGAGATTCAGCTGAAGGCAGTGTAGGCATTGCTGGAAGGACATTTCTCCTCCTAAGGAGTCAGCAGGAGTTTTTCTCTGAAGAGTTTGGGCTCAATTCCTGTAAAGAGATGCTTACCACAAGGTTATCTGCAGAGGCAGATAATTTTCTTTGCAGCTTCTCTTGGCTACATAGAGAGGAGATTGCTTTAAATGTGTTTTGTCAAGCTGGCACACTTACTAGTATAGAGCTACTTGAAGTTAGCTGTCATATCCATAGATAAACCCTGACTCATGCGCTGTTTTCAGTTTATATCAAAAGTAGAGGGCAAGAGTCCCTCTTTCCCTCTGTAATTCCTGATTTCTCATGTGTGATGTGCTGTAATTCTCCCCAGGGCATTCAGTCTTGTCTGTCCCGACACATGAGGGACAGTTTAATACTCTTACCTAGACAGGATACCCTCTTCAGTCCTTTCAGCTCAGCTCTTTGGCATGGTCAGACCTGACACTTAGTGTTCCATTCAGGTAAATGTGGTAGACACTGTCCCAGGCTGGTGGACAAACCACGGGCTGGTGCTTCGAGGTGCCTGCAGATTCAGGGGGACAATGGTACATTTTTCAGAGCACTCCATATTTGACTTTCAGTAAAAATATTTAGAAACGCGATTTGTCTTATCTGAAAGGTGTAGGAAGAGATTCCTCATTCCACTTATGGCAGCTGGGTGCCTGGCACCCGATTTTATAATGGGGGGAAGAAAAGGCTTTTCATCCTCAGATTTCCTAGTTTAGCACCAGGCACAACTAACAGGCACTTTAGGCCTCTTGTTGAATTAATTGCAATGGTTAAATTGAGTAAAGGTAGCAGCTGTGATGGGGACAGCTCATGGCAACCTCTAGGTCAGTGTCTGAGCAGCTGCATCCTTCCAATAGCCATATGGTGCTGAAGTGTTCTCAGCTACCTTCAGCCCCTTGACACTTGTGTCAGGTGTGCCAGTAATGCTGGGACAGCTCCAGCTGAGTGAGCAAAACCAGAGCTATGCCTGCCCAGACACGTTCAGGGTGTATGGAGCAATTGCACAAGCACTTGCTCTCCCTCACCTTGCTGCAGCTGGAAGGCAGCAAGGATGCAGCCACCAGCGCTGAGGATGAGGTGGCTGAGCATCATTGAAAGCCATCCTGGCAAAGAGATTGAAATAAGATAAATGTGTTGATTCTTCCTCACTTTCCAGGGAAAAGAAGAAAAGGATTAGGCTTCTAAGGAGTCCTGGTACCAGATTTCATTTTAACTCGACTGAATTATTTCCATCAGGGTACTGGGGAGCTCTTCTCCAACAGCACAGGACAGTTTAAAGAAAGAATTTTTAACTGTAATTCAACAGCCACAATCTAGTGATATTTTAAAAAGTGGGATGAAACTTTTGTTGTTGTTTTAATATAGCTCCCACTGGAAATCTGTGCCTTGCATAGCAAATCTGGGGTGAGGTTCATCATCTGATAAAAAGGCCATTGCCAGGACTTTTTTGACTAAGTGCAGGTACCATCATAAATGAGAGTGTGAGCCTCAGCTGCTTGTGTGCACTCATTTTCAGTCATAAATAATGCAGTGTTTGGAAGCAGTTTAGAGTACAGCTGCAATCAGACAGCCTCAATATTGGCTGTTCAGTGCCAGAGACACTGTGATTGTATGAATGTTTAGAGCAGCAGGGGTAAGAAATGGTGGGAACTCAGCCTCTGCAATTCCACTACAAGTAAAAATGCATCTGTAGCCTCTGAACACTTTACTTTCCTGTTATCCACTGATCTTGAATGTTTCACATATTTGACCCCATTTACATAGGCATCTCTCCCAGGAACAGTTGCCTAACATGGAGTGCAAGATTGTGTGTTCTGGGGTCAAAAAAAGCTAGATAGCAATTACAGAGATAATTGTTTTTAATGCATTTTTCACCTACAGAGTCCCATTAAAATGTTCTTTGAAAAAGAACAGAAAGGAACAATGCTTTAATATTAGGTTTACAAGAAATGCTTTCTTCCTCCTTTATTATATTCAAGTTCCTTGACAGTCATCATTAATTAATTTTCACATTGTGCAGTCTGATTTTTTGTGGAGCAGGCTTTGCTCACTGCATCTGAGTACTGAAATTTGGAAAACACTGACTGTGTTTATGATAATTAAAATCAACTGAGGGACACTGTTCAGTACTCTCTAGCTAGGATTAAAATTCCTTGTATGTCTCTTATAAATCAACTAGAAAGAAAAGGTCGAAGTGTTAAGACCTATTATGCAGGATGCATGTAAACCATTTTTTCCTCCATCATTTTATCAGTGGTGTTTGGCAATTGTCTGAATTAATTCCTATGTGTCTTGCAAAAGCTTTTTCCTCAGTCTCACCTACATTCACACTGAACAGGTTATATTTTGTTTGTCTACTTCTTTAGTGTCTCCAGGAACAAAACTGGTCAGGTCATCAGCAACCATGATACTGCTGGTCCCCACATCACAGAGCGGAAGCAGCTCCTCATTTGCGTGCTGCAGCAGGGGGTTGGAGAGCTGCTGGGTACCTGCCACAGCTGAGGTCAGGGCCAAGGGATCCCTCCTGGAGTGCCCGTGGATGCACATGCTGAGGGAGCACAAACAGGGAACCCTGCTCTGGCCCTTTTGAAGTTGCTCCCACATGAGCTGTCAAAGAAATCAAAGAGCTGCCACAAGCACTTGCTGATATCTTGGCAATACCTACTCTGCAGGGCAGGAGCAGAATTCAGGCTCATTGCCAGTGAAGCACCTTGATGGGCCCAGGCCATACCTCAGGGTAGGATGTTGTTCTGACCTATTCCCACTGACCTTCTCCCAGTGATGGCCCCACTTTCCCACAGCATTCTTGGGAAGCACACTAAGGCTGGCCCTTGCTCTGCTTGGTCCTCTGAAACCCCAGCCTGCTCTGCAGGACTGCCATACACCCAGGATCATGCTCCAGCTACTTGTGCAAGTTACTGGATCTACCTAGACATAGAACTTCCTATGTAAAACTGTGGGACTTCAAGTACCATTGACTTGTGCCTTTTCAGTTTCCCTAGATTATCTCAAACTTGATCTTCATTCTACCAGTCCCTACCTTTACTTTCTGTGACTCAGGCAATGTGACTGGGGCACTGGCTGGTGAAGACTGAGAGAAAGAAGTCATTGAGCCTCAGCTCTCTTTGTATGCTGAGTAACCAGTCTCCTTTTTCCTTCCAGGGAGGGGTCACACTTTCCCTAGTCGTCCTTTTATCACTGACACAGAAGCTTTTCTTGTTTCTCATGGTCTCTGGTCCAATTTAATTCTATCATGGCTTTAGCTTTCCTAACTTGATTCCTGGCTGCTTGGAAAATTTCTGTACATCTCCCAGGCTACCTGTCCCTGTTTCCACCCTCTGTAGGCTTCCTTTTTGTGTTTGCATTTGTCAAGGACCTCTCATAACATAGGTCTCCTGGCATTTTTACCCAACTCCTCTTTGTTAAAATGCATCACTCTTGAGCTTGGAGAAGGCAATTCCTGAACATTAACCATCTTTCTTGGATCGCTCCTCTCTCCAGGACTTTATTCCACAGCACTCTACCAAGCAGATCCCTGAATAGGCCAAAATCTGCTCTGCTGAAGGTCAGGATATCGAGCTTGCTGTGAACCCTCCTCAGTGTCGCAGGGATGTCAAACTTCTCCACTTTGTGGTCACCACAGCCTAGGCTGCCCTCGAGCTTCACATTCTCCACCAGCTTCTCCTTGTTGGTTAGATCAAGGTCCTCTCCTTGTTGGCTCCTCTATCGCTTGTAGAAGAAATGCAGGAACCTTCAGGATCTGCATTGCTGTATTGTCACTCCAACAGATAATTGGGTGGTTGAAGTCCCCCATGAAGATCAGGGCTTCTGAATGTGAGAACACTCCTGTCTGTCCATAGAGGACCTCCTGTGCTCAGTCTTCTTGTCAAGGTAGCTGCCGCAGACTCCCACTATAATGTCACCTGTCCCTTCAATCCTGACCCATTAGCTCTCAGTTGGCCCCTGTCTCAACCTCAGACAGACCTGCATGCACTCCAGATGGTCATTGACACAGACGGTAACGCCCTTCCCTCATTGTTCCTTCCTGCCCTTCCTAAAGAGCCCATGTCCTTCCATTCTAAGACTCTAGTCACAGGAGCCATCCCATGACATCTCTGTGAAGCTAATGGGATTATAGCCCTGTGGGCATGGGCCTCTAACTCTGCCTGTTTATCCCCCTGTGGTGGATGGATTTGCATAGAAGCAGTTAATTTGGACCCCCAATGAAGACGACTCACTGGCTGGAGTGGCTGGAATTCTTTTACGCTGCCCTTCAGGCACCACCAGCTCCCAGTGGCCGAAGTTTCTCAAAGTAGAATGGTCTGAGTAGCCAAACTGCTGGCTGTGCCACCGGTTCTGTAACCATTTGTTGATTCATTAAGTTCATCTGACACTTTCAAATTCCTTCCCTTTGACCAGGAGGACTGTGCTCAACCTCAGCTTTTTCCAGGTGTCACCCATCTAGCATGATAATGAAAACCTGATGTAAAATAGTATTAAAAGCATCAATACAGACTATTACCAGTGGCTATTACTCATATATTTCATATATTTGAAGCACCTAAAAATAGGATGTTAGTTTGCTTCAATACTTCTTCTGGGATTCAGAAGTAAACTGAATGATGTGCATCTAGCATGACCTCCTTCTTCCTCTTCTAAGTGAGAGATAAAATTTTCTTTTATGGAGTTTCCTGGTTTTTCATTTCTACTCTGAAATTGTGCATGCAGTTCTCAAAGTATCCTTGGAGAGAATCCAACTTTCAAATTCCATCAGGCTCCAACAATTTGAAAATATTTTATGTTTTGCTGTACTTCTTAACATCTTTCACTTTTTTTGTTTCCTTTTAGCCTGAATTTGTACCATTTCTCCTCAGCTGCATTAGCTATTTGATCGCTATTGATGCCTCTTGTGAAAATTGAGTTAAAAAAAGGCATTCTGTCTCCTTGGTACTGCTTTCCATTAGCTTTCCTTCTACAGTGAGTAGTGAATCAATGATATTTCTCTTTCCAATATTGCCTTCAAAGATTGTCAAGTTTGTTGTTCTTTATTTCTTTTTTCTCTTTAATTTGATTTTCTCCCTTCCAGCACATGCCGTCCTTTGATAGTCATCCTTGCTCACTTGACCTCATGCCCATATTATCTGTACTTCTTCCTTGCATGTGTTTTTACTGAAGAGTTGAAATTATTCACACTGGTCTACTCTTGCAATTTCCAGTGTGACTGCATGCTGGTAGAGCTGTATTATAACATCATTTTGTACAAACTGACAATTCTTCTGAACAAATTAGTTGTTTAAATTGATTTTACACAAACTATTAATTATTATCTTTCTTTGGCTACTGAAATCTGTTTCTTGAAGCCAGTTGACTTAATTCTGTTCAGTTTGGGTTTGCCACCTTCTTTATCTAAGGGTTGTTTCACTTACTAATCTGTCCCTTAGCAGTTCACATCAGCCTATCAGCTGCACACTGAGGATGCTTAAAGAGCTCTAGGAAGGAAGCAATAACATAGTAAAAACAGCCATAAAAATGGGCATATTAATTTGAATTATGAATCACAGAGTCACAGAATATGCTGAGTTGGAAGGGACCTACAAGAATCATTGAGGCCAACCCTTAACCCTGTACAGAACCGTCCCCAAGAGTCACACCCTGTGCCTGAGAGTATTGTCCAAATGGTTCTTGGACTCTGTCAGCCTTGGTGATGTGATCACTGCCCTGGGGAGCCTGTTCAGTGTCCAACCACTCTCTGGGAGAAGAACCTCTTTTCAAAATCCAACCTAAACCTCTCCTGACACAACATCAGGCCATTCTCTTGGATCCTGTCACTGGTCACCACAGCGAAAAGATCAGTGCCTGCCCCTTCTCTTCCCCTCATGAAGAAGTTGTCACTACAATGAGGTCTCCCCTCAGTCTCTTCTTCTCCAGGCTGAATAGATCAAGTGACTTCAGCTGATCCTCATACGGCTTCCATTCAAGGCCCTTCACCATCTTCATTGCCCTCCTTTGGACTCTATCTAACAGCTTATATTGTGGTGCCCAAAACTGCCACAATATTCAAGGTGAAGCTGCACCAATGCAGAGCAGAGTGGGACAATCCCCTCCCTTGACTGGCTGGTGATGCTTTGTCTGATGCCCCCAGGACACAGTTGGCCCTTCTGGCTGCCAGGGCACTGCTGACTCAGATTCAACTCACCATTGACCAGAACCCCCAGGTCCCTTTCTGTGGCACTGCTCTCCAGAATCTCATTCCCTAGTCATTACCTACATCCAGGGTGGCCCCATCGCAGGTTCAGAATCCAGCACTTTCCATTGTTGAACTTCATGGTTGGTGATTTCCCAGTCCTCTAATTTGCTAAGGTCTCTCTGCAGAGTCTTGCTGCATTCAAAGGAGCCAATAGCCCTTCACAGTTTTGTATCATCTGCAAACTTGCTTAGTATCCCTTCCAGTCCTGTATCCAAGTCATTTATGGAAACACTGAAGTGCACAGGACTCAAGATGGAGCCCTGCAGAATCGTGCTAGTGACAGGCCAGCAGTTTGATGTCACTATTACCCTTTGTGTTTGAGCCAATTGCTCACCCACTGCATGATGTGTTTATCCAGCTGTGTATTGGACATTTTGTCCAGAAGTATCCTAAGCTGTGTGAAACACTGGCCGGGGCAGGCGTGCTGTGGGGGGTCACTACGCATCCAGTGTGGTTGCAGAATTTTTCCCCCCTGGCAGTGCTGTGCTGATTTTGGGAGCAGGGCCAGGGCCAGAGCCCAGCTGGGGCACAGCTGGGCGGGAGACGACGGAGGCTGATGCGGCCCCGGGTGGCTGGCGGCCCATGTCGGCAGCACCGCCCACTCAGTGCCAGCAGGGCTGCACGGCACCGTGTAGAGGCGGTGGCGCCCTGGGCTGGCAGTGCACAGGCACAGCCGGTGATGTGTTCCCACCCTGGGAAGCGCGGGCTCTCTCTTCTGCATGACCTGGGTAGGAGAGGCAGTAAAGTCCTGCTTTTCAGGTGACTGCAGCGACTGTGCTGCCATCCACCTGGACTAATTGGAAAACTACTTCGTATACAGAGGTTTTTTCTCTTCTCCACCCAAAGGGCTTGTGGAATTGTTTTTCTCTCTTCCTCCCTTCATTAGTCCACAAGGGGGTCTTGGACAACTGCCTGCCATCCAGGGTGGCAGCTGCCACCTTCCCATGGCCACTGAAATGGGTCAGAGACTTACAAATCAAGTCTAGCAGGGGACGGTGTTTTTCTTCTGTCCCCAAAGTTGTTCAGTGTTTTTGGAGATATTGTTTTCTTGTGTTCTGTGTTTCTCTCATTTAGATGTATATATTTATTTATATATATATATATTTAATTATATATATATAATTAAAGAATGGTTATTCTCTTTTCTGTGTCCTGTGGTCTCATGCCTCCAAGTTTGAATCACACAACTGTCTTGAAACCAAGACAGACTGACAGGCTTGTAGTTTCCAGGGTCCTCCACCTTGCCCTTCTTGAAAAGGAACCCTAAAAAATTTTGAAAGCATCTGAACTATTAACTGACCTTCCACACCTATGTTGGCTCTATGTCATGCTTTATAATGCATTTTCTTTTTTTGGCATTTCATTGATGTAGCAGGAGGTAAAGTAAAACTTTCCCTACCCACACAAGAAGTATATTCAGGTCCTTAATGGTAACAACTGCAGCTTTACCTTATAGTCAGCCAGGGCGGGAAAAAAAGGCAGTATCTCTAGACCACCTCTAAAAGCTGTGCCTCTAAGAGCCATACCCAGCTGTTTGTATTCAAAGCAGAGGAGCAAAATCCCTCCATGGAGAAATTTCTGCCTCCACCCTGGCAGTAACATATGCTTCTCTCTTGTGGGAGAAGACACATCATGCCTCACAGCCTGCCATGTTAGCTATAGTAAGGCTGCACTCTCTTCATCACAACAGTGATGGAGAGGCTCTCCAGAGGAGTTGTGGAAGCACTGTCTGTGGAGATCCTCAAGATTCAGGTAGATGCAAGAGCTGACAGGCCTGATTGTGTTTTGTCCCATTTCTTCTCAAGAATGGGGGGAATGCCTCCAGAAGGGCTTTCCAACCATCATGCCCATGAAGCTTCTAAAACAATTCTCCACCCTCCCTGAGCCATCACAAGACTGGGATTAAAGCAGAGCCCACACAAGAGGAGCTAGAGTCTGCCTATCTCCAGAAAACACTAGCAGCTAGCTACTGGTAATATAGGTTTGTCACTGAGGATAGTTCACATTTCCAAAATTTGTGTTTGACTGTGATTCTTCTTTCTCCCCCTCCCTGAATGGCCTTGCTTGTTTAAGCCTTTGAAATTTATTGTTCACTGATTAGCATGATTTTGTGGCTGAGATTTCTACAGGTCAAGTCAGAATTAAAGGTGACATTTTTGAGAATCTGCTCTGAAAATGGGACGTGGTCCAGCTGCCACAGATCAAAGCACAAAGGTGACACATGCAGGGAAGGTTGTCCCAGAAGGTGCAGGATTGTACCCAGCCACTGAGAAATATCTTTGGGACGTCAGTTAGTTGTAAAGCAAAGGCAAGCTCTGGGCTCCTCCCTTGTTGTTGGAGGGCACAGGGCACGTATCCTTGGCAAGCTGGAAGGGTATCTGAAAGCAAGAAAGTCTGGCTCTTCTCCTTTCCTTATATTTATAGTCACCATCCAAAGACATTCCCCAGCTACTGCAGATTACTGGACCCAGCCCTCTCCCAGTTAAACCAATTCCCATTTCAAATGACATCACAAAAATGCAGACAGAAAACCCGTTAGGAAGAACTCTGTCATTAACTCGACGAATATCAAAAGACATCAAAGCACTGCAGATAAAATTATTTCAACGGCTAATTACTATACCAATCCTTCTGGCTTTAATTCTAGATCTGAAACACTGCCTTGTTAAGAAAATAGGATTCATGAGACATGTGGGAGAAGATTTAATTTGTAATGATAATTTAAAACATTTTAATAGAATTTCACCAGAAATATGAAGATTGGCAGTTTAATAATCTGCGGAAATGAAGGAATAAAGCTCAGGCCCTATAAAGCCTTCCTAAAACATCCAGAGCACAATGCAGGATAAGACAAATTACGGCTTATCCTGGAAAATTCCTGATTCTCTTTTCAGAGTAAGACTTCCAGATGCAGCACGCTGCCTCTTGCTGCAAGAATTCAGTGCATAAACTTGAAAAGAGAGAAGAATTTTAGGCTTAAACTCTCCAAAGCCTTCCTACCAAAGCACTCAATGTTCTGCCATCTTTGCAGCAGATATTTTAAGGCTGTGTTTGAAGAAGCTGCTTGGGTGCTGGACCAAAAACCTTACAGAAGATGGGAAGTAATTTTCCATAAGGATATCCTAAGTTCAATAGAAGAACAGCAGGAATTATCACATCAACCATCTGAGCTAGCAAGAGCAGTGTCTTAAACAGCCTAAAGGTTTAAGGAGAAACTTTAAAAATTACATGCAAAGAATAAGCTAGGTCCTGGCCAATATTCCTGCCCTCTACGAGAGTCTTATGTGTCATGGAGCTCAGGCTGGTGCTGCGGGCTGCTTGCAGGATACCCTTACCCTTAAGAGGGATCCATCTCCATTAGCTGCCACTTTGGAGATGTGAGAGGGATGAGGATTTCTCTGGTTACCAGACAGGACACTTGACTGCTGCCTTGAGAAGAGGTGCAAGTGTCAGCTTTGCCCTGACAAGCCAATCATCTGAGTCAGGCAGCTGGGGACAGCAGTACCTCAGGGATCAACAGTGATAGGAACAACATACACATGGTTTTAGGGACTCGCAGTCACTCCAGTCTAGTATTTTCTAATCTCAACCTACACATCTGTTCATGAAATAATGAGAGGCAGAAAGAAAGTTCAAGCCTGTTTTGTGCCACACTTACCAATGAAAGCTTTATTTTGTCATTGTGCTGGCTTTGGCTGGGGTAGAGCTAATTTTCTTCGTAGTAGCTGGTATGAGGCTATGTTGTGCCTTTGTGCTAGAAACAGTACTGATAATTCAGGGAGCTTTTAGCCACTGCTGAGTTTATACAGTCAAGGCCTTTTATGCCTCCCACCCCAACCCACCAGTGTGGAGGCTGGAGGTGCAGAAGGAGATGGGAGGGGACAGAGCCAGAACAGCTGACCCCAATAGACCCAAGGGATAAACTGGACCATATGGCAGCATGCTCAGCAAACGAAGTTGGGAGAAGAAGAAGGAAGAAGGGGAGACAGTCAGAATGGCAGTGTTTGTCTTCCCAAGTCATGCATGACAGAGACCTGCTTTCCTGGAAAAGACTGAACACCTTCCTGCTCATGGGAAGTGGTGAATTAATTCCTTGTTTTACTTTGCTTGTGCGTACAGCTTTCCCCTTACCTATTAAACTGTCTTTATCTCAACCCACAAGTTTTCTCACTTTTACTCTTCTGTCTCTCCTCCATCTCACCGTGGAGGAGTGAGTGAGTGGCTGCATGGAGCTATGTTTTCAGGTGGAGTTAAACCATGACACAGAGGTAAAACGGGCATTTGAAGAAATCCCCTAACTCCATGTACTTTGACAAGCTGTGAGAAAGCAGTAGTGTGTGAGGGAGACTGTAGTTCAGTTGGTGATATGATACAGGCTTTTAGGAAAGAAAATTAAAGAAAAATACAATTATTAAGTTAAAGCAAGAAGTTTGGTAAGAAGAAATGTTACATGCCACTTTACTGGTACCAATGGGTTTGGTAAATTTCCTGAGGGGCAGGTTTCACATCACTGTTTCTACATTTTCTGAAAGTGACTGTAACAAAATTGCACTCTTACTGAAATGCATTCATCACCTTCCAGTTCTGGCTTTTTAAACTGCACAACATTAGAGACACCTGCTTTAATTTAGGCAAGACACCATATGTGAAGCTGTATTCTGGCACATAGAAGTTAGAAAATAGCCTTACCTAAGAAATCGTATTTTCTGAATAGCTTTTCAGGTACAGTTGCTGCTAATTAAGACCGTATTCCATGCAGCTGGAAGACAAGGAATGCCTGAAAACCTGCTCCATTTATGAGAAGCAGAAGAAAAGAGTGGATTGAGCTGAGCTGGTCTTTGCCAGGGTTGTTCATGCTCAGTACACATTTGCAGCCCATCAGTTCTGAGGTCGAATTGAGAACTTTGTGTCTGCAACCAGCAACAGCTCGACAGTGGGTGCGTGACAGGCCACCACCTCCCACACATGCCCAAACACTCCCTCATGCTGGAGAATAGATAGAAAGTCCACAGGTACCCCACAGCGGGCTGCTGGGACTTGGCATTCACACCAAAGCCCCTGTGAAGGATGGGACTGTGATTTCATTTGTAAGCCTAATCAGATAGTAAAATAAAACCAGAGAATCAACATAATTAATTCAAATCTATGTCTGGCAAACAGGTTCTCTGTGTGAGCCATCTTTCAAGTCAGCATAAATTGAAGGTTGAGCTAGCCTGCTCTGCTGTAATCAAAGCAACCCATGGGCAGCTTAATTTTAATTACAGCTCCTGGGGACCATTTAGGTGCTACTCTGGATGCTGCCTAGGCTTCATAAAGATGATTATTAAGGTTGTCAGTCACAGATCATGAAAGTTCATAAGCGCGGAAAGAATTGATTGATACCAGCTTGTCCCCATCCGGAGCATAAGGAGGATTAAATAAAAAGCAATGTAAAGAGACATCTTGTATCTGTAAAGCATTTTAGACTTCTGCCTAAAAGTTGCTATATAAATGCAAATGATTATTCCTGATTTGGCTGAATGAAGAGGAAGAATGCTTGAAAATGAGGCGCTAAAAATATTGCATTTTAGATGTGGAGTCTAAAAGATGACAGTAAGCTTCCCTCCCTTGCCTTGCCCAATCTGGTCTCAGGGACAGCAAGGGGTCTTATGAGAAATTACAAGGTCTACCCTGGAGGTAGGTATTGGGACTGCTCTCCTCCTGACAGCCTAAGCGTCATGCTGGATCACTTATACACCTAAAAAGAAGTTAAACATCTCTCACAAGCAATTCACTGAAGTTCCCCGTTATCTCTGGGAAAGATGGGAGAGCATCTCAGTCCACCTGTTTATTTGCTGTTCAGCCACCACTTTATGGGACAGCTAGCACCCAGGGAGGATGGAGTGACCCAGGTAATCAGACTAAGAAGATGCCTAAACTGTAGATGTCTGAACTTACCAAGATGAGCCTTGCTCTATGTCCCTAGCTACCTGCAAGTGACTACAGAAATCCACTGTTAGGGATGGGAATGGGGCTGGCCCCATAGCAGTGGGGCAAAGGAGACATTCAGCCCTTCTCATCCCCATGCCCAGCCTTGTCTAGCTGAAAGGGTACTAATTTTTTACCTCAAGTGCCTCAGAGCCTGTTCAAACAAAACCCTAGGACTGCTATATTGTTGCTGGAGGGAAACATTTTCATAGGAGCAAGGGCTGTAAAGCACAACACAGGGCTGCAGGATCTGCACTTTTGTGCAATTTTAAATCAATTATTACTGGAAAATAAGAATCTGATAATGCATGTTATGCAATGTATATTAAAAGCTGTACGCATATTAGATGGGAAATGGATAATGTTTGTGGCTCTTTAAAAAGACAATTGCTGGCACTTATGTTTGACAATTCCATGCACAGCCCTCCAAAGGGAGAAGGTTGTTTATTTTCTGTGCTTCAAGGAAAGGAGAGGAACATTTTTCTTGTTCTTTCTGCTCACTGGGTTTCCTCATGAATTTCAGACACTCAATAATTTCAGGTTAATAGGAAGTGATAACTCAGAGCCCAAGACATTCCTCTTGCAAATGCTAATGTTAATCTATAAATAAAGCGTACATTGTAAAGAAACAACTCCTTTGTGACAGAGGGTAGAGCCAGCCTGCTCTTAAATCTTCACATGTGGAATTTCGTGCAGCATGAAACCCTTTGGGGTGATGGGCATGAGAAAGGTACCACAGCCCAGCTGTCTTCGTGCCAGCACAAGAAGAGGGCTCCAATGCCCCATACCAGTGTTCCATTGAGGGGCATCCTTCCTCACTGACTTTCTAGTGTTCACCGCCTCCATGGAAGCAGCTGGTTAACCATAGAGGGTGAAGGAGGGTGGCTGAGGAGTTTTTTCAGGCCAGGGTTCAGTCAGGCTTTTGCAGACCATCCAGACTCTGACCATCCAGAGCGAGAGTAGCAGCTCACAGCATTTGCCAAACATCCCAACCCTCTGTCCAAGCAGGAGCTACCCCTGCTGCAGTTGTTCCCCACAGCCCTGCTGCCTGATGCTGGCTGGCTCCAATCCTCATGGGCACTGTGTGTCCCAACCAGTGCTGCCCACTGCCTGGCTGCCAAGGTAAGCAAAGGAGGCAGAGGGAGATCCTAAGCTGCTTTCCTCCATATTTTTGGGATCTTATTTCAGTATTTGGTCTGTGGCTAGGTGTCCTGGTAGAGAGGGAGGTTGCTGGCAATGGGATGTTTTCATCAGAAGAGAGGGATTTGTGTTTTCAGACACAATTTTCCCAGTCCTGAGCAGCAGAATCATTTGGACGCCCAGGGACCAACATGCAAAGTGACTTCTGGTTGGTATTTTAACTTTTCGGATTGCTATTAAAAAATTTACCAAAAGTAAGAAAATGTAGGTAGCAAAATGTAAGACACATGATAAATTGATGAGAACTAGTTCTGAGAAAGAGCAAAGTGATAAATGTTTAAATAATACACAAGCATTACTAAATGAAGCTTTCTTTCGTTTATACCACAAAACAGAAATTTGCATTACTGCCTTTTCCCTATGGGTCACAGAAATGCTGGGGGATGCAATAAGCAGTTTCAAATCCAAAACCAGACTCTAGCTCACACGTACTGGTACTGAGGAGAAAATAACACCTGATAGCTTTAGCTATTTAGGGCATTACTCACCCTTACATAAGTGTTGTTGCTGGTACAAAGAGACTAAGCTGACTTTGGACACAAGATTACACTGCACGTGGGCATCGTCCCATTAATAAAATATTTGGATTAATTCTGGCACATGGCTCTGAAGAGAACATGGGAAAGTTATTTTTGTTGAGTATGGAAACAGTCCCTTGGGAGCACTTTCCCCACAGGAGGTAGAGGAAGTTGCAGAGAATGCTTAAGAAGAAGAGGTGTGCTTTGGAGATTTCTCACTCCAAAGGTTTTCTTCTCCCAAGGCTTTCCTTCCTTGGCTTTATGAAATTGCTCATAGAGAAGACTGGCTGCTAGTCAGGGGGATGGAGCAGGGCATGGAAAACTTCCCAATGAAGCAGCAGTTGAGTGTCCAAAGGGAAATTATTGTCTTCATGCAAGACTTCTTTTCTCTCTGCTTGTTTTATTGCTTTATGGAAACGTCTGTTAGGCAATAACCTTTGATTTTCATGTTTTCACCATTGCGGAAGGAAATAAGAGCTTTATGACACCGAAATCCAGTCTCTGCTCTCATAATCTTTTTGCTTAATGTTTACGCTGCTTGGAGCAGGGATTGCCTTTCCATTGTGTCTGCAGAGTGCTTTCCCCAGCAGGGACCTGTTCTGTGCCTACACTGCTAGAAGCGATCATAATGAAAATAATTAATAACAATAATAAAATGTCATTTCTTTCTCTCCAAGTCTTGCTCTGTAGATTCCCTATTAACCTGTCTGAAAGTGCAGCCAGACAACAGTCAGAGACAAGGTAAACCAAGCAGGGTGAACATCTGACCACTGTCATGCTCCCACTTCTAGTAGTGATTGAGGAGGTTTATTTTAGGAGTCCTACCGTATGCTTTGTGGAGCACTATTAAGATTTCACTTTGAAAAGAAAATCATCCTCTTTTGCCTCAGTGGCTACCAAGGGGGACCTTGGTACTAAGATCCATTACTTAAATTAACAGAATTTAATAATAACGTGAGTGAATTCTTAGTGCCTAATGTGCATTAATTGAGGCGGGACATATTCAAAGACCTTGATTCCAAAATCACTTGGCAATACCTCTATGATACAAGCATGGCATGTAGGCCAAGCTCTGGAGCTTAGCACCAGCAGTGATGCTTCTAAAGCAATTTATGTTGCTTGTCTGCTCATGCTGTGGAAATGTCTCCCTTCATGGTACAACTCCTCCTCACCCACTGGTGCCCCTGTGGTGCTGCCATTCACACACAGCAAGTCACAGGAGGGCATCGGAGAACCAGCAATAAAGCAAATGGCTTTCTAGTGAGCACAGAGGCTCAGGGATGAACATCTGCAGAAACTGTAGCCTTGTACATCTAAATTCAGAAACACACTCTGACATGGGAGGCTGAGTCATTCATGTGGTGCAGAAGCAACCTCTATCCCAAATCCCCACCTGAGGAAACATGTCATGTGGTGATTTCATCACCTCTTGCTGAGGTCTGGAGGGACAGGCCAGGTGAGTGCTGCTGTCAGAAAGCCCCAGGCAGAGGCAGAGTCAGCCAACAGTGTCAGAGCCAGCAACCAATCCAGGTCTCAGCGGACAGTTGGCAGAGACACCTGACCAGACAATCCCATACTGAATGGACTACTCAGGCCAGTCTCTGCAATGAGGCACTTTCACTGTCACCTGCACATTTTGCTCTACAATTTAAAGAAGGAGGGCAACACTCAGCTCATTTTTCTTTCATAGACTTTGCAAATTTGGAACCTGCATGTCCTGCAATAGCATCTGCTCTCCACGCCGGCAGAGGCACATTTCTGAGATGGACACAGTGACCTTCCTAGAACAGAGAGAGATGTGCCATGTAGATACAGCATCCACTCTGTAACTAATACTCACTTGGTAATTGAAACATGACCATGGCCATACAGACCCTCAAAAGCCACCAGCTCCTCCCTGCAGCTGGAAGCACACACAGTTTATGGCCTCTCAGATGAATAATGCCTAGGCTAGTGTTATTCAATTTATTTATCAATAATTTGGAAATGGAAAAATATGTCAAAAAACATCAGATGTGTTCCTAGGAAGGTCTGTAGTTAGCCCCAGTGTGGTGACTACAGGGGTGTTGTACAGAGCTCGTTACACTTTACGACAGCCTGAATTCACTTGGTAGATTACCACCATTTATGTTCAGCTGAATCTTGGGTTCAGTGCTTTTAAAAGGCTACTGGAAAATTACAACTGTTTTCAAGAATAACTAAATTTCTTAAAAGTACATTATTAAGAGTTTAAAAATGTTCAGTTTTAAAAATTGTGCGCTATAAGGTTAAGGAATAACATGCTCTTTATCTTCATAGACTTGGAGACTTTTTCTCCTTGGCTGTTTATATTTTCCTTGAGCAAAACCTATTGGAGCAGCTGCTGAAAGTGACGGGAGGAAAAACCCAGGGCTGCTGCCCATGGTTGCAGTCTCCAGACTGGGGGAAGATTGGCTTTGGTAAAAGCCCTGGAGGGGCCAAGGTACCTTCTGACAGGACGGCATGAGCACCTCCTCCCAAGGAAGACCTTCAAACAGAAGGTGTTTGGGCATGACAGGAATTTTCCCCAGCTCAACGAAAACAATGATCAGAGTGAAAGGGCCAAGGACCAGCGACAGCCCTAGAGCAAAGAGATCAGTCACCTCTGTCAGTGCCTTGTTCTTGGACTCAGCACCAGGAATTTTCTCCAAAAGCATTGCTGTGTCCTCAGGCAAGACACCATGTGTAAATATTTAGGTGAAAATAATTAGCCACTAGAAACACATACCTAGAAATACAGCAACATCTCATTCAATAGAGAGCTTTAAATCAATAGTGAATATCTGTCTAGATATTTCCTATTGCAATGAAGGACACATAGTAGGTGCAGGAACTCTTTATTGAGACCCCACGGCTGTGTGTGAAGAGTATTACATGTAATAAAGATGGTCCCTTGTGGTCTTGAAGGATTAAGATTTCCCTGAGACCAAGTGCTAAAAATTGAGCAGAGCAACATGGATAGTGCTTGAGAGAAAGAACAGAATTTAGTGTCCAACAAGCTCATTGCGTGTCACTTCTCCTCTCCGCTACTCTGAAGTCAGGTTAGCCTTCAGATAAAAAGGGAGCAACAAGGTGCTCTGAACTGCTCAGTCCAAAGTCAAAGCTGGCAGAGCAGCTGAGAAGACAAGTGTGAGCTTTTGAAGCTTCTGAGCGGCACAGGAGAGAAACTTTGCAGATTAAAATCCTGGTGAGTGCAATAACAACTTTCTCAAAAACATTCCAATGAGAAGAACTAATGTCAGAGGACAGATTTCAAAAGCTATTTAAGCATCTGAAGAGGCAATGAGGCTCTCCATATTAATTTTTAAAAATCCCATTTATGTCCCTGCACTCTCACAGTTTCCCCAGTACATCTGCTCTTGGGGAGCCAAAGCGAGCAAGGCACTGTGACTGAGCCTGATACTGAGGATGCATGAAGTTTGAGCCGTGTTACCAAACGGACTAACCAGAAGTGAGAGTACTTTGGGTATTACAAATCAGTAACACACTATCAGAAAGGGACTTGACTTGAAACGTTGCAGAAGGAAAGCTATGATGTGCTCCCATCAGCATTCCAGCAGACAGCAGCAATGCAGATGTACATCTAAGGGACAAAAAGGACAGAGCCCAGGTTGAACACGCAGCTGGATCCAGAAGCCATAAACAAGACAACAACAGCTACAATAAGATCCAAATATATTCAGCACAAAGGGCAAATTCTTCTCTTTGCAATCAAAGCAATTGACTTTATGAAAGGGTGACACTTCTTCCATTAAAAAAACCAGCACAAAGATAACAGCAGGACAAAGATTTCATGGGAAACATGTCAATACACTTGCAAAGCAAAGTTCACCATGAGATTGCTTTGTGATGCAAGAAATAAATGAACGAATATTTTGTTTCAAAACAGATACTGGAAACGAGGACAGTGTAATCATAGCAAACAAACGTAAAAACAGTTAGTGACAGTCTGATTCTAAGGCAGAGAATTCAGCTTGCTTTGTACTGTAGGCGCATCATAAGTTGATACACCAGAAAGATATTAGCATGGAGGTGTAAGAGCCATTAGTTTTGAGTGGGCTTTTAAATAGCAGGAGAATTCTTCTATGCTCTGGAGTTGAGAACAGCCTACAAATGGTGATACACAAATGGGTACATCTCAGCAGAAGGCAAAAGACATTCGTGCAAAATGAATTAAAGTACTTAATGAGCTGAGATACATTAGGGACATAGAATATCACATTGATATTAATCCCATGAAAATACACATCACTTGAAATCCTATAGCATTGAGAAATAGAAAAAAAGAAAGCATAGTGGGATGTAAAAGTTAGTTGTTACTGAAAAACTTCTGCTAAACAACATGTTCACCAAAATAAAGCCAAATACATTGCTAAGGGGGAGGTTTAAACATGGACAGTACCCAAGAAGGACTGACTGTCTTAAACAAAACCCCAAACATTCTCACCTGTGTCTGGAGGTTGATATGAAGAATTCACAGTTTAAACACAACTGAGAATTAGCGTTTCAAAAAACTGAAAGCTCATGAAGTGCTAGAAACAGCATGGCACCTTTCAGCACACTGCCAAGCAGTCTTATTTCCAAAGATGCCCTTCAGTTCAGGTGCAAGTTATCGATGTGGTGGTGATCATTTATGGAGCAAGAGCAGTATTGTTATGCATTGTTGATACTGAATGAAACTGTGTCAATTAGCAATTAGGTCAAATAACATCACAGTCGTCTCTCCTGTCCCTAAATTCACAGTATTAATGCATCCAGTTCTCAAAGTCATTAAATATTTCTTCCCTTGACAATGGTTAGAAGTGATGGGATGTGTTCATGTTTTGGCATTTTAAGTGATCCCACAGGTAAATCAGCAGCACACAATACATTGCCGTGGATAGTAGAATGCGGAGCCCACAACTCGTGTGACTTATCTCTTAGGCATACATCGAGGCTTCACCATGCACTGCCAAAGAAATTTGCAGAAATATTAATGCAATGTATAGCTTGATTTAGAGAAGAAATCCATGTGATTTATCATGGATTTTCATCATTCTGACTCATGTCTTTTGTCAGGATCCAGATGGAAAAGCCACTCTGGGCTTCATGTCATGTCACAGAAAAAATGGACCCAGTCTTGTAAAAGGTGCATTCAGCTGTGCCTGACAAGCCTGGGCTCTGCTCTTGGCTTGCAAGATGAGCCAGAGTCACTCACCACCTTATATTGACCTCCCTTGCCTGTAACACTGATATTAGCCTTTCTTTGTAAAGTTTTTCTCAGTGCATTAATGAGGAAACTACATAGAAGTGCATCATAGATCATCTCAACTGCATTGTCTGTGACCCTTCCTCAGCAGGATTTTGGTGGCTTTTTTTTTTTTCCTATAGCCTTGACATCTTGTTCAGCCTCTGAATCTTATTTTTCTCTCTTTTCATCAGAAAGTGTATAGGCATTTTTCCCTTCTGCACAATGAAATGCTTTGCTAGGCAAACTAAATAATAAAGGGATTCTGAGTGGTGCTCTGTAGTAGAAGATTAGCAATATGAAGTTCCTTATTAAAATTAATATTGGTATAAATATTCTATGAGGATGTTTGAATTAAAATGGATTAATTACTTCTCAGAAAAAAGAGAAAACACTAATCTTTCAAAGAAATTGCAAAAAAAAGTCTTAATATTTTTATATTGTAAAAAGTCCTGTCATTTTTACATTTTTTTCGTTTGAAATTAAGACTGAGGAATCAATGCATCAAAGATTCCTGAACTTAATTTTGTCCAGGACAAAAGGTTTTCACTTCATCAGACACTAATGTCTGGATTTCCCAGCGGGCATTGTATTAAACAAATCATATTTTAGGATGTTATACTCTTTGTACTACCTTTTTGGCACCAGCACACCATAGGGTTTCCTCTCTCCTCTTTCATTCCAAGCTTTTCTCATTTGCTAGGACACTGCAGTGGAAGGGACATTAATGAAGAACATTTTAGGTTAACCAACCAAGGGATTTTGTTTTCCAGTGAAATACTAGAGAAGAAAAAATCATGTGAGAAAAAATGTCAAGTTTTGTGAAACACTTTCATAACCCTTTCTGTATTATACACGTAATTTCTACATATCACATCTACACTGAATTGATTGCTTTATTTTTTTTATCCATTAATTGTAGCTGTTAATAAAAGCACATCACAGAGACTGAGAGCTGTGCAGTACTCCTTGGCATTTTAAACACGCTGTGCAGAGCAGGCTAGTGGACGCTGATGTGTGTCTGCAGTCAGAGCAAGAACAATCAGAGCTCCATGGAGGAGTCCCTCTCCTCTGGCAGCAGCATCAGCCTGTCTCTGCCCCTCTTACCGCACAAGAATCCAACATTTTACATATTTGTTTTTTTCCACTGCTTGACATTTTGGTCCCTTTCTCAATTGCTTTGCTATCATGTTAATTAACAGTCAAAGCATTAGCACTGCCTACATTTTCGTGACAGCCCCCAGGGCTGGAAGCAATTAGTTCAATGCAGAACTACAACAAATACCACAAAGTGAAGGCAGAGGCAGACCAGCTCCACAGGAAATAATAATGCCAAGCAAGTCCCATCCTTCTTCCTTTCCTATAGTGTTTACTAATTTGTCTTTATGTGCACTTTTTCTCTTCTTCCAAATAATGATTTTCCTGAGGGAAGACTGCTGATATAAGTTTCACATTCTGGTTCAATTCATATTCAGTTTGTATTTTTATATCCTACTTCATATTCATATTTGCAAGAACAAGAACTTCAAGTCAGCCTGCTCAGCTTTTCTTTATGAAGCTTGGCAAACAAATGATTTTATTTCCAGAAGTGCTGAGCACCCAGTGCACCAGCTGAAGTCAGCAGAAGAAATGAGATGTTTTACAGTTCTGAAAACCACATCATTCATTTACTGACAGCTTAAAGACTAAGAGACAATGTGATTTTTCTTGTTTTTCTTGACCTTAAATGATATAGCTGCAAAACTCTTTTGGAGCCAGTTCTCTCAACTATTTTCCTCCATAGTTCTTAAATGTTCCCCAAATATGTAAGCAGAAATGGAGCCTCTCTGAACTCACTGCTCGATGCCTCTTCTTACAGTGAAACTCTTGTCACCTCTTCACTTCCTGCATTTGACTGGGGCCTGGTCTGATACTCTAATTTGATACCCTGAGCATATGCATACCTTGCAGGCTTGGAGGATTCCTTTAAATTGTGGGCAGTCTTTGTGTTTAATAATGAACGGGGAGACACTTCAATTTTCTGGAAGTTTTAGGTTACCAAAGGGTCATTTCCATCATTCACCCTTCCATGGTAACCAACTAATATTTTCGCTCCCAACGGTGCACATTAGTAAAGTGTTTTTTGGAGGGGGGAGTAAACAAGTGGCTGCATGCTGCTTGTTTGCTGGGTTTGCTAGGGTTAAACCACAACACATGGGAAAAAATATCTATGGTGATTTCTTAGCCCTGGTTTCCCTCTAGGTAGTTCACACATAATTCTTGGCAAGGTCTGTCTCTCAGCTCCTCATCCTCCCTATGTGGTTGAGGCTCTTTCCTTCTGTTTCTGCTTTCCCAATCCATCACCAGTTTTATGCAGAGCTCTCCTCCTGTCTGCTTTCCAAAGGCTGGGACAGCAGTGGTGGCACAGGGTGAGCAAAGGAGACAGAGGCGCAGTGGATGGACCACGGCCTCACAACTCCATCCATCTGTCCTCTTGTGCAATTCAAACATGGTGGCATCACAGGTCAGCATCTTGCCTCTAGCCTCATTATTGAACAGGTTACTTTTCTCTCAGGCTCACATCCTAGATTCAGGGAAAAAAAAAACAACAGGCAGCTGGAAAGGGCACATTCTAGAAGATGGCCTTTGGGATGCCCTTATCACCTCTATGATTATGGGACTTGCCTCACACCCAGGGAATAAAGACCTGTTTTTTTCTTTAGAATATGTCTTATTTCTGTCTGCCACTGAAGACATTTTCTTTCACTAAGAACATGAAAACTGAGTGTGGGGAGAGCCACTCTTCCTGACAGAGAAGGAGCGCGTGCTGTGCACTGACTCACCGGCAGCAGTGCCTCCTACAAACTGAGACACAGCAGCAGAGGCTCGGAGAGGAGGCTGCCATGGAAGGGAGGCATACTGTGCATAATACTAAAACTCAGAAAATTATTATCTTGTCAATGATGATTAAAAACTGGATTCCAGCAACAGCTTGGTTATACTGTGTAATGCTTATCTTGGGAAATAAAAGAAAGGGGTGGACTATATGTCCAAATTTAATTTAAAGCATGAATAAATTTTCTAGATTTCTGTTATACTGCAGGCTCCTTATGCATGTACTTTAGGATTTCATTCTTCCATTCTTTCTTATATCTAGAGATATGTCCACCTATACGGGATAAAATGCAGTTATATCCATGCTAGTAAATTGTGATATCACTTAAGACAGCAAGATGAAAGACAAAACTAGAGTGGTTTTATCTTCACCTCTACTGCAAGTCTCAAGCCTTTCCATTACCACAGACCTCTTTTTCTTAGCACTGTCGTGATCACCTTGACTAGAGATCAGTGGGAGAAGAGGGAAAGTGAAGCGCCTGAGTGATGGAAAAGAAAAAAAGGCTCAAGTACCTGCAACATTCTGCAATCTCTCTCCAAAGCCTTTCTCAGCAGCAACAGAAATATTGGGCAATGAGACCCAAATCAGAATGTTGCAGCACGGTGGAAGTGAGAAAATGGAGGAAAAACATCCACAGCAGCTCTTCAAGTCTCTCCAGAGTTCATACAAACCAGAAGCAACTGAGATGCAGCATCAGGCAATCAGCTGTTATACAGACTAATGAACATTGTCACATCCACATCTCCTGTGATAGCAGCCAGCAGTAACAAAGAAATCCATACAGCTTCTAAGCCATCTCTGTGTTTCTCTGTGTTTGAAGTCAGGTCATGAATCAGATGTGCCTAACTGTTACTAAAGCACAAAATGGGATACAAGAGCTTCCCAGGAAGGGATTTGCTGTTTCAATCTTTCCATACTCTTTGTTGGAGCTACACCTGTCAGTATTTCCTAACTCAAACTGATACTATCGGCTGCATTTACTCTCTACAGAAGATGTTTTTCAAGAATATTTTGTTATTTCAATTAGAAATGCCACTTTTTGATCCTTCCTTCAAAGCCAGGGTGTGCTAGTTTAAGGGAGGTACTGAGCCACCTTAGATGTGAATTCTAACATTCAGCTGCTGCTGCTGCTGATGCCTTCCTCATCTTGCAGCATCTCCCTGGACAGCACTCCCGGTGCTGCCAAAAACCTCTTTGTCCTGAAAAATCTTCTGATTTTTAACCTGCTTAAATGAGAGCCTGTGATGGCTACAAAATCTCTATCACCGTAGGAGATCAACGAAATATGGGTGATTAGCAGGGCTATATGCACATCCTTTGGAAAACATACACATAATGAGCAGATGGGGAGGTCAGGCTGCTTGTCACAGTCACACAGCTGGGCTGGAGCATGAGACTTTCCCCAAGGAAACGGTGGGAACAAGAAACACAGTAACCTGTAAGAGGCCGAGCCCACCCTATTAGCTGAGCATCAGAGCTTGGGGCAACACCTACCCTGCTCACTCGGCAGCCAAAACGTTTTGGATCTGATTCCCCAGTCCTTGCTCTCTTGCCTTCAGCCCCTCCTGTTCCTAGTTTGTAAAAACAACAGCATCAGCTTATTTTTCCTCATGGCTAAGTTTCTTGCAAGCCTGATGGGCATAATGAGCATGAGGAAATATTTATCTGATGCTGGAATCACAGCTTATGTGCTGTTGGCTATTCTCATATGTTGCAAATTGCTTTTCTTGGTACAATTGTTTGAGGTCTGGTATTACTGCAGACACAGTGAAGATTTATATCCAGACTTTTGAAAGCCTCTCTGAGAACATTCTCCAATACTCCAGAGAGTAAAGCAAACTAAAAATTCCAACACCAAGAGGACTTCCAAGTGTTTCACACCTGGCTGGCCAGTGAACTGATGCTAAACTGCTAATTATGGCAGCAACTGTGTCCTATTGGGAAATCATCAACTCAATTTCAGCGAGGCAAATCCCATGCATTTTGAATCTGGAGCTGTTGTTTGTTTTCCCTGAGGGGGAGCCTTTTTTGGGAACCTCTCAAGAACATATTGTTTTGCCATGTTACAAAATGCCTTTCAACAACAGGACAGTTGTAGACTGCAATGTATTCCAACAAGGCATACTGCTTCTTCAGAACAAGGAGCCTCCCACTTAACTAAGACAGGGCTTACAGACAGAATATGTTATGCCAAGGAGGAGGTGGAACACTAAGCAAAGATGGCAGGAGAGGTAAACAAAAACGCACTGCAGCATGTTTCTTTAACTCCTGGGTGTCTACCACAAACTCAGGCCCACTCCTTGCTTGCCCTCATAGTAGCATATACAAAAGGCACCAGATGGTTTAAAGGTCTCCATTGTGTGAGTTTGGATGAATAGGCTCTGTAAGTACCTGTGAACATTCGTGTAGAAATTGGAACCAGAAAACAAAAGGCTAAAGAGCAGACAAGGAAGGTAAGTCTGCGGTTTCCTCAAGGGCTGCTGGGCTCTGGAGACTGGCAGACCTGATAAATCCACAAAATCAATGAACTCAGTACACTCAGCATCCAGACAAAGCCACCAGCCCATGCTGGCATCACTAATGGTCTGTGTTTCTTAGTCTGCACCCAGGAGGTTGGTGGTAGCTTAGCATGGACAAAATCCACAGCATATACGTACGCCGTGAAAAAGGGCTCACTGAGGAGTTCTACCAAAAGCAGCCCGGGAACTATGAATGCCTCTGCATGACTCTCTGCTCCTGAGGACACGGCACTGCCCATGAGGATGTGCACACACTAGGTGAAAGCCATCAGCTGCTAGTGACAGCACCTCCAAGGCCAAAGAGGATTCTGAGAAACACAGACTCAAAGTTCAGTTTATATCCCCTACCACATAAGGGGAAAGGGGATGGACAATAATTTTTATTTTGTTAAATGTAAAATTCTTTAAATATTTAATTGTTAATTGTCTGGCCTACTTGCCCACATAAATGTAATCACATTGTGCAAAAAGCATATGCTGCTCTAGCAAATACATCAGCTGCAGGAAACATAAATGGATTCACTTCAGTGGGAACGAAGAGAAGCATATGTTTCTCTTCAAATTAAGAAAATGTTGTATTATTTAATAAGGTCAAGATCAGGAATCCCAAAAAAGCTGCAGAATAACTGCTTGATATCTGTCAGTGCAAAAATGAATGTTTTAAAATTAATTACAGGGAAAACAAGCCATTTGTTTAAAAAGTCAACATGTTTCTAGTAGGCAAAATGTCCTGAAATGGTTTGAAATCTGCTAGCATTTTCATTTTTGTAATTACATTTTAAAATGACTAGGAAAAAAAACCCCAAAAGCTCAGATGGTGAGAGAGGCAAATTTCTGAGAACACTGGAATCCCTCACGCAGAAAAACCCATAGTCAATAGTCTCTCTTCACTCAGCAAAAGCTGATGGCAAGCTGTGAATTCCTGTTTTAATACATTTTAAGTGTTTAGTACAGCACTTAGTCGCAGGTCAGATACTGCAGGCCACTCTCTTTGTTGTTCAATATCAGACTTCCATTTTAAAAGCATCTTGACAAGTTTTCTTCAGCTTTTGTATATATTTAGCACACAGTTTTATTTTTGGGAACAGCAAGAATAGGTATAAATCCTTCAGTATCAAATTCCAACCTTTGGCATGAAAAAGATGAGGAAATTACAAATATTTATATATAACTGAGATTTTAGAAAGCTTCTTGCAAACACTTTTGCATAAAGGAAAATCTAGGGTTTTTATGGGATGGTGTACAAGAGGAACCTCGATGCCTGCAACTCTGGCAGTGCACACTACTGTGCAGTGTTTTCAGTGAGGATGGCTATCGTTAGTAGCCATCCCCTATACAGACGAAGCACAGACATGGATTTTTAACCAAGTATTCAAAATTACCCTTAATAAAACTGTGGTTGTCAATAGAAGGATGAAGCAATAAATCTTATTCTGAACAGAAATAGTGGTGAACAATTGGAGAATGTCTTCTGGGCAATGGGTAATGTCTACCCTGAGCCCATGTCCAGAGCTGGGCACTGCATATGCAGTGATGTTGCAGCCCTGCCCATGGTGCTGGGCTCTCTGGGTTCACAGCAAAGCAGAGAGAGGTGAGCTAGTCTTCTCCTCTTCCACGCCCCCATAGAGGATGCGCTTGTACTGTGCTTTGCGAACAGGTGATACTGCGAGATGCCACTTCAGGGAAGACCACAACTAATGGATGAATGGCAACAAAAGTGCCATTACCGCTTCAGGATTTAACCATGATGTACCCTTCAAAGAGCAAGCTGAGGTGCCCAACACACTGTCAGCCACTTCTTTTATTTTTCCCACAAAGAGAGGAGTGTTTAAGTTGTTAGGTTAGTTGGTTGAGTTGTTTATTTTCCAGTTGCTTCTTGAGGGCATTTATTACAGTTGTTTGCACATGCACTATGCTTATCCTGAGAGGAGGACAAGTCAAAGAAGCGCGCTCTGAATTTCTACTGGAAAACAGTGTGATCAGTATGGTCTCTTCCTCTTTCCAAGAGCTCCTGAAAAACTTGTGTTTGGTTCTCTGATAAGCACAGAGCAGGGCTGTCTAAATGACTGGGGGTTTAGGTCAATAGTGGAAAATTGACATGGAAAAAAAAATTTTCAAGAAAACAGAAGTCTGAATCACACTTAGAAAGTTTATTCTAGGGAAAGTTGGAAATTTTCAACTGATTTCATTTTTCTAAGGAATTTGTGAGAGCAAGGAGCAACATGGCAGGTGGAGCACAGCCCAGTTTTACTCCCTCCAACTCCCAATGGCAGCAGCTTCATACCAGCATACCAGGTCTGGGAGTGCACCCTTCCACCACAGACCTGGGCAGTTGTTTGTTCACACACAAACCTGCCCCTCAGCAGAGCAAACAACAGCAAATATCCCTGTAAAATATAGAGATCATGAACAACTCCAAGGCAAGCAAAACTCATTATTAAATGTACTTAAATCTCATTTTAGTATGCTTTTTAGGCTCCACTGAGTCCCAATGCTGAGGCTGTCCCCAGTGGCAGTGAGCTGCCTGACAGGCCCTCCTGGTGCTGCCCGAACCTGCCCCATCCACAGGACCTCCTGTGCAGCAAAGCGAGTTTTGAGCAGGAAATCATGCTTGGTCTTGGCCATCTTCATTTCTTGTTCCATGCTGGCTGTGTGGCATTGAGGTGAAAATCTCCATCTCCCCAGACCAGCTGGAGAGGGGACTCAGATGGTCTATGCAGATGATGCTCCTCCTGTGTTCCCAGGTTTCCTCACCAAGGGCACTTGCCAGATCACTGAAGGTGGAGATTAGATAACAAAGTGGCACATGTGTCATGTAGCTGATCAGGGAGCAGAGCTCTTGGTATAAACCATGTGTCAGCCAGGCTGGCAGTATAGGTACCCCTGGACAGGAGCAGAGGTGGCAGGGTGCTGAGACCACTTTGTCCAGGAGCCATGTGCTGAGGCCACAAGGAGTTCAGCATGACCCGACAAGGACAACTTTGCCTTCAGTAAGGGAGGCTCGGTGCTTGGGCTTTCAGAAAGGCTATCCCAGTCAGATACAAGGCCTTACAGAAAACACATCTCATTTTGGCAGGATGGTTTGCTCAGTCAGGAACATTTTAAGATGTCACTCCATCCCCCAGTACACTCATAACACTTTCTAGCTTTCTGCTATTTGAAAACTGAATAAACTAGTTCTTAATTTATCATCTAAGTCATGAGCAAAACTGTTGCGTTACACGGGGCCCTGGAGAGGCACCCATGGAAACCATGACTAGTGTGTCTGCATTGGCCATGGAGCATGGTCCTGAAGCCAGCTCATCAAATTGCAGAAACAGGTGCTCTGTGTCACAGCTTTTCTGAAACACAATTCTGACCTCCTTCCCATGGCCTGCATGACTTGTTCTGCTGTAATAAATGGAAATTCCTCTGTTAAAGATATGTTCCTGAGAAACCCCTAATAGCTGTAACTTATCTTCCATAATCTTCAGTGTGTTTACTTATGGCTGGATTATTTATTCCTGTTTTGGGACAAGAAGGTAAAATAGCAAGCCTGCAATTCACCTATACCCTACTATAAAGACAATCAGGTTCCTAACCTTACCCATCCTCCTGTTTTCACTGATTAGCTTCTAATTGCTATCAGATTTGTTTCATCTGGTTTTCAAAATTTCCTGTGGAATTTAATTAGCTCCAGAGAATTTTTTGGGGAAAAAAAAAATCAACTTTCTGCTTTGTTCTCTCGGATGATTTTCTCTACTAACCCGAATTCATACCCTTTCTCACTGGTCTTCCAGTGAATGCTCCGGCAAAGAAGGAACAAAATGCCTCAGTCTTCTCAATATAATTTATAAATAGCCTTTTCTCCCCCTGAGTAGAAGAGCAACCCTTTCTTTCATAATCCTCTCACTATTAATCTAAATTTAGAGTATTTCTGGTTACCTTTCATGTCCCTTGCTAGCTGTATGACATTTTATGCATAAGCTTTCTAATTTTCTCCTTATATGCTTGTGCTATTCTTGTATGCAGCTCCCTAGACATGTGACCTTGTGTCTAGCTCTGTATACTTTTAACATGTCATATATGTGAGTCCACTGAAAAGCTGACTATTTAATTGTATTGATGATGTTTTCTATTTCTTATCTTTTTTTTTTTTTAATGTGCAGATTTCTTTGGTATACTGATTTGTAGGCACATACTCATACTAAGTCTTTGCTAAAATATTGGCCAAAATAGACTTTGCAGTGTGAGCAGAGTACAAACTGTTTACAGAGAGGTAAATATGCTAACAAGGTCAACAGGGTGATGAATCTGAACATCTGCTGAAGGAGTGAGTAATGGAGGAAAGCTGTCCAAGACCTAAATAGTGCTCATAAGAGAAGGGTGGAATGTGAGTAAATCAGGTACAAACTGTAGGATAATTTGAGAGAGAAATGTAATATGTTACTTAAGTCAATGTGTAAAAAGGAAGTGGAAATCTTCATAAATTTGTATTACCCATTAATGGGTTTTTTGGTATAATGATGTCCAGGTGATGTCATGTGGTATTCCCTTGGTTCTTGGTCACATAGAAGGCTTCCTAGCACTGCAGTAAGATTTGGACATACAGAGACATCACATCCATTCATGTTGAATTATCTCCTTTAAGATCTGCAATAATGTTCATCCTGGTTGCAAATTAAGCCTTTGGTGCCTCCTATCCATTCCTCACAAGTTCAGCCTCAGTGATTTAGCAGTTCCACTGTCAGCAACTAGCCTCCTCCTGCTCCCTTCTTCCATGAACTTCATGAGAACAAGCCCATGTGTCCTGGTTTATGAGCCTTCCTTGGTCACTCTTGTTCTCACCTGCAGCAGAGCATCGCCTTGTCCAAAGGAAAACACAGAGGAAAACGTGAAGGAGAAATAGTCAGTGTCCATAAGTATCTAAAGGGGGGTGCCAAGAGGATGGAGCCAGGCTCTTCTTGGTGACGCTAACCAATAGGACAAGAGGCAATGGGCAGAAACTGATGCACAGGAAGTTCCACCTGAACACGAGTAAGAACTTCTTTACTGTGCAGGTGACCAAGCCTTGGAACAGATTGCCCAGAGAAGTTATGGAATCTGCCTCATTGGAGATATTCAAGAACTGTCTGGATGCAATCCTGTACAATGTGCTCTAGGATGACCCTGCTCGAGCAGGGAGGTTGGACCAGATGACCCACTGTGGTTCCTTCCAATCTTACCCATTCTGTGAGTCTATCAGTAAACTAATCTTCTTTAGACTTTGCCTGGTAGTTCTAGCTACTACTTATAGTCATTTGTTGTAACTGTTGTATGTATATATAACATAACATTTTATGTGTTCATATATTAAAAAATATATAAGTACCTTTTCTGTCTGGCTGTGCATTGCCATCCGGACAATGTATTGTACACTGCAGGTCTCCTTGGGCAGTGTGTTTGCTGATTTGCATTCATACTTTGCAAAATCATTCTCCAGGTACAGTATAGGGAAACAAGGTGCTCAGCCCAGGGCAGAGCCTAGATACATGGAAATCTGCATTGGTTATACTCTGGAAAAAGCCATAATTACCCAGTAAATGGAGGAGTAACTGCATCATTTGACTCATCTTCATTCATCAGTAGGATAAAGCCACTAAGGAAGAAGCAGTTGTCTATCCTTCTGATTTGAGCTATTCAGTGCACCACCTAAAACTGGCAGAGTGATTATTTTATTGTTATTTGCCGAGGTACGGGAATGCATTGTTCTCTTACTTTGCTGTAAGCTAAATAAAGCTCTAAAATATCTCATGTCTCCTTATCCATTATTATTCCTTGTCACCATTAAATTGTACTCAATAAAAGTGTCTAAAAAGGACCATCTTAGTGCCTTCTACTATACTGAAGTTATTTGACCTTCGGTTCAGCTCAAGAGAAAGAAATCTTGGAAGGAAAGCTCCTTGAGATTGTATTAACTGTATTCATTATTCAGCTCGCTTCCATTACTCCCTAAGTGAAGACCTAAAGTAAGAAAAAGAAATGCAGAATAAGAGTACCGAGAAGTTTCCTGTCTGCATTTTAATGGTGTTCTGTCTTTACGAATCTGCTCATTGGATTAGATGGTGGCTTACGTTGGCTGACTGGGTCTTATGTGTTATGTTTCATTGCATTTCCAAGGATTTCCCATGGCACCTAGCAGTAGATAAAGATAATAAAGGCCTGCTTTTTTGAAGAACATTAAAAATTATCTCCAAATCTTTTTAGAACCTGATAGAAGTGCAGGAAGAATATAGGTTAAAATTCAAATTTATTTTCATGTCATGTTTATTTCAAGAATCACAATAGAAGTAATACAAATCAGATATAGAGAAAGAGAAAAGACTTGTAAAGAGTTTTGCTTCAAAGCTTACAGAATACATAGTAGAAAACAATCATCATATTTGTAAACATCTTCAAAACTGTTTAAATTGCTGAAAAAAACAATTATTTTGTTCCGTCCAGTCCTGTCCCTTCCCTAATGTCTTAGGTGAGTGTCAAGCAGATCATGTTGTAAAGATACAGAGAGACATGATGTTGTGTGGTAGAAAACACAAAATACACTCACATTGGTCAGCCTAAACTAAGAACCAGGCTACTCAAATAATGCACACAGGGCAAGCTGGCTGCAGAACCACTGTTCCAGTCTTTCCAAGGCTGGCTCAACCACAGTCGTCTGAACATTTTGAGATTCCTTTGCTCCCAATAGCCGAATCTGTCATTTTTATCACATGGCTTGGTACTAGTACAAAACTTTCTCCTCCCTAGAGCCAAGAGCACACTTTGTTCTTGAGCACGGACAAAGAGCAGGAGCACAGTTTTATAGTTGTTGATGGAAAGGACATGCATATTTCTACCCTTTCATTTAAAAATATTCCAGGTGAAGTGAAGGTTAAGTCTAGTATTAACCTTAATCACCTAAATTAATTAATAGTTGATTTCCCTATTTTTGGTACTTGTCTTAGAAGTCAGCACTGTGGCTTCAGTATTTGAATCCAAGAGATATATCAATTCAAAGCTTGATTTGCATCATCCACAACTCGTGTGAGAAAAACTGGGCTTGCAAGGTGGGGTCAAATTAAAAAAACAGAATAACGAAGTGTGAAAATGAAAGAATTAACAAATTTTAAAACTATAAACAGAAAAACTAAAACTATAAACAAAAACCTGCATGCTGGGAGACTCACAAACAAGTTTGAATATGAGGAACACACTTATCTTTCTGCAACATCTTCCTACCCACCCTTCCTGCCTGGAGCAATCCCCATGGGTTATACAAGGCAGTTGAGAGTTCAGGTAGGTGCACCAGTTGCATCCATATACATCCTCATACAGACATATGTCCCTTCACTGAGGTGGGAATAGCCAGCTGCACAGCTATGGGATGGAGTACAAGTGTCTGGGTAACAGCTCTGCAGAGAAGGGTCCAGGGTGAATCACAGAGCAGCATGAGTCAGTTGTGCTGACCCACTGTGGAGAAGGGCACACACCATGTGGGGATGAACAGACAATTTGGCCTGCAAGGCATTAACACAAGGATTAACCCTTCAGTGGTCCCCAATGCTGCTAGTGACCCTGCTGCAGGCCTGTGCTCAGCTATAAGTTATGTGCCCCTAGGAAGTCATGGTGCAAGCAAGGGGGAGTTAAGGGGATGAAAAGCAGAGGTCGAGGGTTTTTTCCTGTGAAGAAAAATTGAAAAAATTGGAATTGTGTAGCCTGGAGGAGAGGAGCATTAGTAACACTCCTCGAGGACAGAAAAGTCTGTTCTAAAGAAGAATGCAATAAACTGGATTTTGAGTCCTAAAAATATCTGTACTGCATCAGACCAAAATCTTGCCTCCCAGGGTCATAACTCTGACAGCATCAAAGTGAATGTCTGGGGAAGTAAGAAAAAAGGGGAAGCATATGAAAAATACTTTCCCCAAAACACTCCAGCCCCTAGTTGCCTTCAGCTTAGAGACTTCACACTTGAGACCTTCATGTTTGCTATGAGTGGGACAAGAGGCCATGGACCTGCCCGAGGAAGTGGCTTTTGCAGTAGGTATCAAGGAATCTTTCCAACATAGGACAGCAAAGCACTGGAGTAGGCTGGCTGGGGAACCAATATTCCTTTCATCAATACAAAGCAGAGCTGGATCATAGCTTGAAAAACAAACAAACCCCCATTTAAAAACAAATGCCGTCAAATTAAAAATAACTGACAACAGAATGATGTCATCTTCTTCTTCCCTAATACTCTTGATTTTATTCCAGAATATGCGACCTAGCCTCTGAATTTACAGAGGTGGCACCCCTCTTCTGGAAGGAAGAAGCACAGACAAAAATGTAAAGTAGTCACTTGGGTTTACAAACTGCCAGCTGTGCCACAATTTGGGACAGAAACAAAATTAAACTTGCTGCTATTTTGGCAAGAGACAGAAGGAACAAGGTTTGGACAATCTGTTATTGAAAGAAGATACTGTGAAAATAACAAATGAAAAAATATGTGTAAGGTAGATCTGAGAGATGCATGTAAAATTCAGTAATTGAACACATATTCTTACATAATATGTATAATATTATAACATGTTTATATATTGAATTAAATGTTATAACATGCCAGTAGGATCTTAGCATAAAAGACATTAGATATTTAAACTTTTTTAAAGTTATAAGTAACAGTATCAGTCAGTGAGATGATGTTTCTTGTACAGCTTTGGGAAGCTGTTTTACAGACAAAAAACTGGTTAAAAATGCATGTATACTATATATATGCTATATAGACAGTGAGTTTAATATCAAAAATTGCTGCCTGTCCTTTTGATAAATCAGAATTCACAGGGAAACTCAAAAGAAAACATTAAAGCAAGGTTTGAATTCTCAGCTCACCTCTTCCTATTATTTCCACCAGCAACATGTGAGCTGGGCTATCGCTTTTCTATACAGTCCTAGAGTTACATAGTCATTACTGGAGCTGACATTTGCTCTCACTCCATCCATTTCCTTAAGATTATTAACGTCAAACAAAAAGTTGGTTTTACACAGTCAATCCTTGACCTTCGCTCGTGTTCCCATGGAGCAGGCTCTTTTTTCAGCAGCTCCAGCCCCTGCTTCTCTCCATGAGTCATCCAGCAAAGAAACACTTGCGTTACTAAAGTTATCCTTGGGATCACACTGCAGTGATAGTTTCTCTGGCATATTGTTTGCTCCTCTGTTCTTCTAATTATCTTCTGGAAGAGCTGAATCTGAGGTACAGCATTTGATTGCTTGACACTCAAAAAATTAAAACATTTTTGGTTTGGGGAAAAAATGGTGAGAAATTACTGAGATCAATTATTTCTCATGCATCTGTGAAATTCACACAAAAGCTTGCCATTGCTAGGGATCAAATCTGCATCTGCTTGAGCAGACAGCAATGTGGAAGGGTTCAGTCCACATGTTGCTGTTAATAGAGTCAAAAAACTGTAGTGCCTGAATTTTCCCTCTATTATCTTGTGGCACAACACAATGGAAGTGGCATGTACTCAGTTCCCATGTACTAAGACCACCTTGGGTCTTACTTTTTTTCTACATCTCCTAAGAAAAACAAAACATTCCAACAAGGAATATGTGGATTCTTGTTTATGCAGACAGCAGAAGTGCATAGGTACCATGCCATTGTAAAACGCAATCCTCTCAAAGAAGAACTGACCCAGCGTTGAACCCAGACACTCTCTTCAAATATTGGACTACAAATTACAGGGGACCTGTGAGCTGTGAAAATGCACCTGGAGAGTTTTTATATAACTTGTTTATGTGCCACACCAGTATCAAGGTCAGGAGGGCTTATATATAAGTGAGAAGAAAAAGAAAGGCATGTGGCAACAAATACCAGACATGCTGCTAATGGCTTCGTGTGGCCTGGAGGAGAGAAGAAGGGCTATTGACTGATGAAGAACTACTGGTGGCAGGCAGCACTGAGATATGATGATATGCCAACAACAACACCTTGTCTTTCATATCCAGCATCCTTTCAGTCCCCCAGGAGGAGCTTTCCGTGAAACCATGTGTCAGCTATGCAGACCATTCCACCATGGATAACTACAGAGCTCTCAGACACTGAGCGTTCCTTACCCTCCTCTCTCAGGGTTTATTCTTTTCCTTCTTCCCAGGGCTAGGTCCTGTACTTGTGTTCTATTTCCAGTAGCTAGCATGGATGTGGAAACAGTACTTTTACAGTTCCTTTCAGCTCTGGATAGACCCTGGGAAGTGTATTTTCAGTTTTACATTTTCTCTAGGTACTGAAGAGCTTTCTCCTTGTTTTCTCATCTTCCAAGGACCAAATGCTGCCTGCAGGGACTCAGAGAAGGAAGAGAGACAAAATTAAAAAATATCTCAAAAAGAAGATTTGTAGGCAGCAAAACAAGTAGGACATATTTTTCCTACTTACACAAATCCTTTGTTCCCTGCACATCCTCCTTCCTTATGCAACCTTCACTTCTCTCTTGTTCTCTATGGCATTCCTACATGGTGTTAGTCCAAACTAAAGCAGGTTTTGGTGCCTCATGCTTACTCCTTGGTTATCTAGCGGCTGACAAGCAACAGGTAATACTAGAGTTTTCTGAGCTCTTTTTTTGGTGGAAGCACTAAAAAGCCTTTCTTTAAAAGGCCTGTAAACACCATGCCACATGCTTGCACCAAATCCACAGGGAAAAACGACCTTTGAGATTTTTCTCTCTCTCTCTCTCATGGAAGCTAAACCAGTCAATGGGCTCAGCAGTTGTGAGAAAAGTGGAGAGAAAAAGATAAGAGGTCCTGCTCGGATGGTTTTGTTTCTTTAGGAAACTGAGCTAAAGTCACAATGGAACTAAAGAAATGCCTTCAGGCAAGATACACTGTGTTGTGTTTGTCTCGGAGAGCTAGGATGTCATGGACCAGGGAACCTGGGCACATAATTGGAGTTTATGCTGCAGGTTGCTGGTAGCAAAACCAAGGGCTTAAATAACTTGGTATTGAAGCATCTCTGAAGCCCATTTTTTCACAGATTTCCCTGAGAGATATCATATCATGGAACCAAAATAAAATATTAAATACAACACAAACAAACAAATCCATCAGCATTAAATAAACAGATTAAAATTAAGTAAAAAGAAAATTAGTCACGCTACTATACTGAGCCCTTCTCCCTTCTGGCTGTTCATTGGTGCAGAACCCTCTCGAATTATTCGTACAATAGGTCAGTTTGTCTCACCACCAAAATGCCTCTTGCAGTATGAAGTGAAGGGCAAAGTGGCTCTTGTTACATCACAAGAGAGAAAGTAAATGCTAAACTTACGTGCCTTTTGTCAAAAGATGAAACCTTCCAGGTAAACACGGTAGCATCCTTTCAGATGCAGCAGCTCCTCTTCATTTGCTGTTTGTTAAGAGAAAACTTTTCATTTTCCTGGTCATTTACTAGACCAACTCCACTCCAGGCAATGCCTCTGCATTTTTTTTTCACATGGGGGCAGTGAGGCATTGCAGATAATGGTTTACAAGTGGTTCTATTTGCCTCTGCTACTCAGGCTCTGAGATCAGAAATAAATCTCTCTCCAGCAAATATAAGCAGCTATTTCAGTTATTCTCTGTGTATGCTTCAAAGTGTAACAGGCAGGTCATTTTTCAATTTGTTTAGATTCAGTTGGCAGGGCTAAATGAAATGTAGTTGATGATTTCAGCTTCCCTTTTGGGTGGTGTTCCAAAAATCTGTGATGGGATGCAACAAGTAATCCTTGAAAAGCTGCAGTGACTATGGCAGCATATTTACTGAATTTCCTATTACCCTTTAGGCAGGTAAAACCAAACATGGAATAGCATATAGAAAAGCTCAGAATTTGGCATTTGCACTATGTTTGGCTGTTTGCTGCCATAGTCTCTTGGTTTTTGTGAAACAAATATTTTCTCAATTTGTCATTTTCTTCTATGAGCTGTGAACACATATAAAATTAAGATAAACATCAGTGGGCAAAGCAAATTCTTTTCGCATGTTGCAGCACAGAATAAAAAATGTAGCTGCCATACTCAGAGGGACTAAGTGCAACTTGGTTCCTGCAGCACTGACCAACTCAAGATTCACTTCAACATACACAAAACCCCTGCAATCTCAGGTTAATGCTCAGCTGCGACAAGCGCTTTGACGACCGAGAGAAAAAACCTGGAGTCAATCAATGTGATTGACAGGGCGAGTCTCCGTTTATTGCAAAAATCCAAACCTTTTTATTACATTCTGGTTAATTATGCCTACCAGGCACTATGCTATTGGCCAAGCTCTAAAATGGTTACATTTGCACTGTTTAACTCTTAAACTATGCCGGGGCTTTCCAGTGTTTACTGGTCTTGCCACAGGTGCAGCTCCTTTCTACAAAGTTGCAGTGTCTTGTTCCAGGGTCCTTCCCCACGTTCTTCACCAATTAGCTCTTTCTTCTGCTCGTCGTAGACAACTTAACACTTCTTATCAGCCCGGCTTGCATTTTCTTGCAGAGGCCCACTCATGCTACCAGCCTTTTCTAACTCATGCTAACAGGAGGGTTGCTTGTACAACGGCTCAAGAGACCCGTGCCCCCGTTCCAATAGCCATCCATCAACACTCAGCTGCCATATGGCGTTAGCTGTCATGTGCTGCAAATTCAACTTCTGTCATGAAGGTTTCTAGCGGGATGTATATTACTTTTCACTTCCCTGTACAAAATGTGTAAGAAGTCAGCAAATCTATCAAAGCTCCCTTCAACCAAAAAGAGAAGCATTTTTCTGACATTTCCGTATTTGCTCTGGAACACCATAGTACACACCATAATGTGGGCAGGAGCTTGACTCCTGCTTGGTAGGATGGGATGGGGATTCATTCAGTCCCTCATGTTCCCAGGATGTCCACAGCTCTTACCTCCCTCTCCTCAGCTTACCAGATACCTGGATTACAGCTATCTTTCAAACATTTTTTCCTTCTCCACTTTACTTTTTCATTTTCTTTTTCCTGGGATCCTCAGTTGAGCTGTCTCCTTGGAACAACTTGCTCTGATCCATTTTTCAGCCAATAGTCCAGTACTTTTACATCCACACATTTTTAGGCGTTTTTGCTGCTAAAATTTCCCAGGAGAGCAATGCATTGTTGACCTTGCATCTTCAGTACAGAATTACCCCATGCTTTCTATGCTGAGAAAAGTGAAAAGGTGTGGCCTTTTCTTATCCCAGATCTATCCTTATGGTGCTCCCTCGGCCCATCTCCCAGGAAAGGCAGAGGACTTAAATATTTAGTTCAAGTTCTTACTTTGTTGTTCTCATTGCAGTATCTAATCTCCTTCCAGAAATACATGAAGCAAAGTGACTGGCACCTGCCACATCTCTGCATTTTCCTCCTCTGCCCTGGGGAAGAAGTGTGTGCAAAGGAGTATCTTGGCTTTGAGCCTGTTTATCTTAAGCTTGATTTTCCTAATGCGGGGCTTACGTATGGCATTTCCCCACCCCAGACGCTACCAGACCATCTGCTCACTTTCAATCTAACTTCACAGAGGGATCTTGAAGACAAGATCCCATGAAAAGGGCCAGACAGAAGAGAGAAATCGGTGTCTCTTGTCTCTGATCTCAGGGAGAATTTGCAGCAGGATTTCATCCCTATTCATGTGGTGAGACGTTGGCTCCAGAAAATCAACTCTTGTTGGTAAAGAGAACTTCGTAAGACACCTTACTGAGATCTGTGACAGCCCTTATTCCTAGGCAAACCCTTTCTACAGTTTGCTTCATAGAGGAGCTCTTTCATAGCTGCCATGGACTGCCTCAGCTGAGCACGGCCACTGTCTGTGCTCTTTGTCCTGGTCCTCTAACTCATCTAGTGGGTACAAGAAGCAGCTTGGGGCACAGGTCTGGGAAGCTGATGAGCAATTCTATGGGAAGGCATTACAGTTATGATGGTGATAAGCCATGCCTAAGCCTTCTGTGCCAGATGATGCGCATGGATTGCTTTAGGCTTCATACCAGGGATGTTGCATTGCTGTAGGCAAGCCAAGAGGCCAAGGTACTGAGGCCGAGTCAATGCTGTATAAAGCTGGATGCTAAAGAAAAAGGAGAGTGTTTCTTCTAGGCACTGCTACAGAAATGTACATGGACAGCAAACACTAGAGAAGTGCTGCAGTTGAGGCTCAGGCCATGAGATGGACCTTCAGAAAGGTGTGGATGGATTTCTTTCAAAATACTGACCTATGCCAGTCACCTCCATTTTGCTTAAATCTCAGAGAAGATTAATCCAACTGCATTGGCAATCTGTGTCTCAAGGCCTACCTCAAACGTATCAAACAGAAACATATCATCTTAGGATAAAGCTGAGACATGCAGCTCATCACAGAGCTCTGACTGCTCCTGCAGAAAGGCACCCAATGCTGGAGGGCTCGTCTGAAGTATGGGAATTTGCCACCACCATGCACTTTGCTTCAGGGTAATTGTTGAAGCAAATGCCACAGCAGTAAGTGGGTGTCTTACTATCAGTGCAGGACACAGAATGAGGACAACTCTGTCACACCACATTTTTGGCAGCTGGACCTCAGTTGGTGTGCAGCACACAGGGACCAGGAGCATCTCTAAGGCAGCCACTGATCACAGCAACACACACAACCAATAGCTTCTCCATCTGCTCTGTTACCAGCCCCAAACATTTTGACAGCAGGCAGAAATTGCAGGAGCGAGGGGCAGTGAGGGGCTGTCTCTGTAACACTCGTCCTTGCCCAGCCAAAATGGGAGTGGTTGCAGTTCCTGCCTGGGCTGACGGGAAAGACTTATGGAACACGACTTGAATAAATATTTTCTTTTGGATCTGTTCTCTATTCCAAGCATTACTTCTGTCAGGGAGGATTAATGAAACATTTCATTTATTAAATGCGAGCATTTGGCTTCACTGAACTCATCTAGTTGTTTACTATTTGCTTATATACAGATTTATTTTTGACAAATGGTTTTGTTTTAATCTGTACACTTGCTATAATATCTTCCTTTACCTCAACATTTTCCAAAGTTAACAGCATTAATAAGCATTTATATACCACATGCTGAACAAAACTACATGCCTACAAAGATTATTTACTTAATTTGCTTAAGCCAGCCAGTTGTTTATTTACCTGGCATCTAGCTGCAAGGGATAGTAGGCAGCCTTCTAGCTTTAACAAAGTGTTAGCAAAACATATTGACTTAAAACTTATATATAATGCATTTGATAGGAGTGAAAAACAGCTCTCTGAAATAATTCTGAGCTCCCGAATACATCTGTTATCTCACATTTTGGTCTTTTAAATTCTTTTTTTTTGTGCAGAGAACATAGAAAAAGAGGAAATGTTTCTAAAACTCTAGCTGTTTTTAAAGCTTAATATGTGGGTTTTTTTCCTTGTGATGCTCCTAAGAACTAATGAGAATATGGGAAAGTGGATTTATTGGCTACACTGGACTGTGAATACTTGTCCATGTTTTATTTAAACAGATACAGCCTGTACAGCTGATGTAAGCACCTAAGAGGAGGGCTGAGAGGAGAACTGATGAGCTACCTTTGCATTCATCACTTAGTTCTTGCTTTGTTTTAGAGTTTTATTTTTCTTTCACTGTCTTTCAAAATAGATGAATTTTATGAGGCATAAGGACCCTAGATGTTTGGCATATCTGCCAGTTGCCCAGGTCAAAAATAACAGTCCCTGAGCATAACTTCTCAAAGCAGTGTTGTCAGCATATGGATGTGCTGATTCTGAATCTAAATATTTAAGAGAAAAAAAATATAAACATATGTAAGAGATATGAAGAAAATAAAAGTTGGCACTGTACAGCAAAGATGCTGAGTTGCTGGAGGCAGAGTGCTAGATGTGAGCTGCAGTAAAAAGTTACCCGTGCTCTGAATTTCTGAATGCTTCTGGACTCAGTCATCAAGACTGTTAACATACTTTATATTTCATGTTTTAAAAAATGTCAAGAACAAATCATGGAATCAAAAGCAAATCTCAGATCTGCTCTTGTCCGGCAAGACCCTTGTCATTGAGTTTAAAAGTTCTATCACTAATCTTTTCCCATTGCACATCCTATTGATAGATGTAGAGATTGTCAAGCTCTTCTGACTCCTGGTCACTACAGTTTTCCCTTTGGAGCTATTCCTTTCCAGAAGGAAGGCACCAGGATTGCAATGTCAGCTCCCTGAATTATACTTCTGTGCATCGTTTCTTCGTGGAGAACATAAAAATATTGCAATTCATATGCAATTCATATGAAGTGGAAAAGGCTTCTGCATTAAAATGTCTCGTAACGGTGTCTCATGTGGTTTGCCTCTCAGCAACGTGGTAGAAAACACTTATTCATCTTCTTTTCTGTAATATGAAGGTGCTCAAGGTCTCCCATGAAAATTAATGGTATGTCAGAAACTGTCAAAATAGCTCTTGTTCTGAGATAGGCAGCAGAAAGATGGAGCAAGGGAGACCAGAGGAGACAGCAGAAAGAGGTGAAAAAAGATGGTGCAAGAAGGAGTTTCTTATCTTTTGTGTGAAAGCAGAGGGATGATATGTCAGGGGCAAGCTTTGCACACATGGCAAGTCAAAAGATCAGAGCTGAACAGAAGTGACACCTCAGCAAACCTTGAGCAGGCTGGAAAATAGACCTCCTATATCCTTCACATGGTTGGCCAACAGCATCACAAACACCATCTGCTCTGTTTTTGGAAGAAAAGACATTGTCATCTTCTCCATTTCTCTGTTAGAGAACCTCCTGTGGCAGAGGCCATAGGAGATGCTGCAGGAATGGGGTTTCAGCTCCCAGCTGAACAGGTGCTGTAACTCTTATGGAGCTTGGTGCAGGCAGCATAGGATGCTGTGCCCTATGGCAATGGCACAGAGAGCCTCGGGCCATGTTGCTGATGTCTGGCCATCCTTCCTAGGTCTTACAGTAACAAAGATTTAGGCGCCCACATTGCTTTAATCTGGCCTCTGATTAGTGCAAAAAGAGAAAACACCCCAAAGATTGGATTGAACACTATAGATGTAATGTCATTATTGATGACCTTGATGACGTGATTGAGTCCTTCATTAGTAAGCTTGCAGATGATACCAAGCTTGGAGCAGGTGTTGATCTGTTGGAGGGCGGGAGGGCCCTGCAGAGGGATCTGGACAGTCTGAAGAGATGCACAGACTCCACTAGGATGAGGTTCAATAAGTCCAAGTGCCAGGTCTTAACACTTTGGTCACAATAACCCCATGCAGAGCTATAATCTGGGGTCAGAGTGGCTGGAGAGTCAGCAGAGAGAAAATTGGGAGTGCTGGTGGATGGGAGACTTGACATGAGCCAGCAGTGTGCCCAGGTGGCCAAGAAGGCCAATGGCATCCTGGCCTGCATCAGGAATGGAAGTTATCCTTCCCCTGTACTCGGCACTGGTCAGGCCTCACCTTGAGTGCTGTGTCCAGTTCTGGGCCCCTCAGTTTAAGATGTTGAGTTACTGGAATGTGTCCAGAGAAGGGCAACGAGGATGGTGAAGGGGCTGGAGCACAATCCCTGTGAGGAGCGGCTGAGGGAGCTGGGGCTGTTCAGCCTGGGGAAGAGGAGGCTCAGGGGTGACCTTATGGCTGTCTGTAACTACCTGAAAGGAGGTTGTAGTCAGGTGGGGGTCGGTCTCTTCTCTCAGGTAACTGGAGACAGAACAAGAGGACTCAGTCTCAAGCTCCACCAGGGGAGGTTTAGACTTGATGTTAGCAAGAAAGTCTTCACTGAAAGGGTGATCTACCATTGGAATGGGCTGCCCAGGGAGATGGTGGAGTCACTGACCCTGGAGGTGTTAAAGAGTAGGCTGGATGAGGCACTTGGTGCCATGATTTAGATGATGGGTAACTGTTAGATTATAGCTTGGACCTGGTGATCTCTAAGGTCTCTTCCAACCTTGCTGATACTGTGATGCTGTGATAGGTGTGATTCAGAGAAACAACCTCTGAGTTTGTTGCATACTTCCATGACGTCCAAAGATCCAGGAACATTTTAACATCAAATAGTGAATTCATCAAGACATGCTAATTCTTTTCTTTTTTTATGCAGCAATTGGGCTAATCAGACTAAAACCTTAAAAAATAAGATTTATTTATTTTAATTTTTTTTCAAAGCATATTCAGAATTTCATTATAGAACAGCATTTCCATTCCAAGGATAACTTAAGGTTTTAAAACACCCTTAAAGGGCTCAGTCCTCCAAAAAGAAATATTTGTTTTCTCATCAAACTAATCATTATTTGCACAATTCTGCACTCCACTTTTGCTGATGACTCTCGAACATAGACTGTATTGGCTGTCACCTTCCAGAGGAAAGCTTTCCATAACAATCTAATTTTCTCACAAACAACAGTTATGCTCCAAAATTCCATCACTGAGAATGTTTTTAATTAGCTTATGTTTTCCCACCTTCTATTACCTTAAACCAGAACTGCTCTTGTCTAACAGTGAACTTCTGAAAGGTTTCTTTTCTGAACTTTTTTTTTTATGCAAATGTTCCTCCATTTTAAATTCAAATTTGTTTCAAGTGGCGATTAGAACACTCTTTTAGAAGTGCGTTGGTTTATTTTAACAAACTGTGCCATCTGGCAAGGTAATATGTCCCTGTCACTCTGCTTTTAGCTTTATTATATCAGAAACTTTCCTAGTACCTGAGACTGAGTCTGGATTGCATATTAATCTGTGCATATTAATTAAATGCAAAGCTTTAAACATTTAGCTTAATATAATGGCGATCATTTCTGAAGATCCTAAATATGCATTTGGGTGAATAGATAGATAATGAGTTACTTTATGCTGACATCAAGTGGTGTCTCTTTGGTCAAAACACACCAGCACAGCTGCTGGATGCTGTAACTGATTCGGTGCTGGTACAACAGAAAAATATTTGTGCTCCCAGCACCATTGAGGCAGCGCTGAAAACTCAAGGCATGCAGAAGGGCAACCACTCACCTGCTTGGCAAACCCGTGACTCCACAGCTGATGCAGTGCATTCACCTCTTTCCATCCCAGCACCATATGGGTGTTTCATGCCCTTTCCCAGTGCAAGCAGGCCCATGGTTAGCGCCAGTGGTCTGAATAGGATGTCCCCCATGCTGGTCCCCTATGTCTCCCACACTGTCCTGCACAGCCCTTGGGGAACCTGCTTTGCACCCCATGCCATGATGGCTGACCTTGAGCAAAGCAGAGTGGGAGGGAAGCTAGCTTCATCCTGCCTTGAACAATGCTGATCCCTGTTTGCATCTCGTGGTTAACACTTCTGCTGCCAAAACAGTCCTCCACCTGCTGAAGGGGATCAGAGGAAGGAGAAGGACAGGGTTTTGTTACCTCTGTGCCCATGCTGCCATTCAGCTGTGCAGCACAGGTGGCCCTGGGGCTCAAGTTTGAGGGACAGGCTTGTGTTGAGGTCCAGTCACTCATTTTGGATTATGATAAAATTGTCATTGTTCATTGGATGGAAAAATATGACATGCTTGAATTTTCCATGTAGTCTTCATCTGATCAGAAGAAATTTGGCCCACTATACTGTTTTCTAAATGGCTTGATGTGCTCAACACCCTACATCACCCTGTTTATCTTTCAGCTTCATATGACACCTTTTTTCTACTTTCCTGAACTTTTAGATCAGGCTGGAGGAGCAGATCTTTGACAGCAGAGCAGTGAAAGAGAAGGAGTGGTGTGGGGTGTCAGCACCAGCTGTGCTGCTCCTGCACCTCAGGCTGTCCCTGCAAACTCCCACCACCACAGTTCTCACCATTGGAACCACCTGGTTCCATGGGTGTGAGGACAACCTGGCAATACAAAAGGGACAACCAGTGCCTCACAGAAACACACTCCACTCACTTTTTTTTTCTCCACCTCAACATGATTTGCCAGGAGCAGGGTAGAGGTGGTTAATGAGGGTTTAACCAAAGGCTGTGCCACTGGTTGTGAAGTTCTCTCATAACTGGCAGGTTTCCCTGCATTTGGGGCCAACGTGAGGGCTCAGAGCCCTGTTAAGGTCAACATGATTTGCTCAGCTGGAAGGAAACAGCTCTCCAAAAAGCATGACTCAGGCGGCCCTCGGCATACACAGACTCACTGAGCCACCTCACATTCATCCAGCCTTGTTAAAGCCCAACATAAAAATAAAATCATTCATCATCTGTGATGATGATTAAATTAGTGCCCCTATAAAACTTTGATATGCCTTCTGAAAATTAGTCGCATTCTGAAAGCACTGTCCTAAATATTTCATCAAAAGCTTCCCACAGCAGTGGTCACACCACAAATCTTTTTATTTATAAGGACAATGTTTTAGCTTAATTGCAGTGTTAAAGACAATACAAGTTCTCCATTGAATTGCCTCTCACACAGAGAGAGGCAACCAACCTTTGTGCAGAATGTGTCTCATTGTGTTTTGAAACATACATCATTTCTTATTCAAAGATTCATAATTTGGGTAGGTTATTTTAAGTAGTCCAAACAAGATACCATGGGAGCAGCACAGGGATGATTAAAGGCATTTGTGTGTTGCACAATGCTGTTACCGAGGTACCTTAGGCAGTCACACTGTTCACAGCGTAGACCATGTAGGATGGTATAATTCCTCTCTGTGTGCTGTAATAATCAGGATTTTTGGTTTAAAACCAGGGTAAGGTCTATAGTGCAACACAGTGCAAAGAGAAGCATTAAGCTATCAGTACAGGAGTACAATTGTTATCGTTAGTGCTATTCGTTCAGGGGTAATTAGATTCTAGGCTTAATGCAAGTCATGAAACAACAGCTCCTGCTCTGAACTGTTTGAAGACTTAGCTAATACGTGGTCTCCACCAGGCTGACTAGTGGGTCTCCAGCCCTGATGTGTCCTTCCCCCCGCTGTGGGGAGGTTCATTCTGTCTTGTACCAGCAGTCAAATGCCGGCCAAGCCACATGTGCTACGGCTTTTCAATAGGGAGAACTCACTTCTTCTGCAACTGTGTGGTAAGATGGAGCAGGAATTTGGAGTCAGGGCTTTCATGTGCTGATGAATACCACCAAAAGCAAATTACGGGGCAATTGTAAAACAGAGATAATCATTTTTCTTATAACATTGTAAAGAATCTTAAATTCACCCTCATGTGGAAATGAAATTGTAGCATTATTAATTTATATCAATTAACGTGAACTCTGAATTGCAAAGCAAAACTTGACGTGCTTTTACACAGGACACAGAAACGGTGTTTTAGGGCTCTTTGTTATGCTGGTAACAGCAATCAGCACCAGTGTTCCTGAAACCAAGAGGTTCCCCAGGATGCTGCCTTGTGTTCCAACCCTCTGAAGGGCTAGTTATTCCTTCAGGAGTGGCTTTGAAATCTCAAACACCTTCATGACTTTTGTTGACTAAAGTTATTAAAAATATGCCTCCTATCCTGAAAAACAAAAGGTCTCCTGAAAGTTTTGTCATGTTACCTTGAGGAAAACACAAGCGCTCTCTGATTCATTTGTTCTCTAGGGAATTCAGCTACAGAGCTCCGATAATGAGAGGAGCATTTCAATCTTTTGACATAAATAGATGGGTTACTTAGGCTCAAGACACCAACTCATCCTTTAACAGATATCCCTACTGACAGATTTACAAGGAAAGAAGGGCTCTCAGTTAAGCAGTAAAACCATATTAGCATACATGACACATGCAGTACTTGCATTTTTAAATTAGGTTAATGTCTGCTCGGTAGAAGGATGAAGGAGCCATTTCACAATCTCTCATTTTCTTATTCTCCTAAAATTGCTTTCAAGCTGCCACAATTACTCCTTCTCAGCTTCAGAAGAGGTTTTCTGCAAGACATATGATAGGTAAGAGAGAAACCAAGTGCTGCTTTACTGATGACAGGCCTTCGCTGTCCCATTAGATGTGGGTTTCCTCAGGAGACTTGGATTTCCTGGAGGCACACTCCACCATCTGCTGTGGCAATCAGCCATGTACATGTGCAGTGAGCCCAGAGACACATCTCATTTGACCACAAGGTGCCAGGTGCTATAGAGCTTTCAAAAAGTGATGCCATGCTGGTGGATGTTGGTGAAACCATGGAGGAGGGCAATGGGACCCAGCTTCAGACCAACTATAAATATGATTATGTGCTCATGCAGAAAAAAGCCTGCTTTTGAATGGTCTTATGTAAAAAGAGCACGGCAGCAACAACTCTGAGAAGGAAGAAAGCTTTAGGGAGTTACTGAGACAGGGTCTGTGGGGATTCATAACCCAGGAAACAGAACAGGCCTTTCATCAGAAGAAAAAACAAAGTGCAAAGGATTCGTGAAGCACTGATAAGACTTCTTAGAGATGATGTGCTATGGAAAGTCTCTTACCATTTATGCACCAGAAATGGACAAAATTAATAGTGTAAAATACAGCAAAGTACGTTGTCCATACTCTGAATTGCTAAAATGGGAAAATCCCAAATGGGGAGTGTTTGCAAGTCCTCAGAAAGCTTATTAAGCCAGAGGTAGAAGGAATGACTGAAATCATAACAAGAACAATTGCACCTTTGAAGTCACATGAACAAAAGGAGATTCAGCCACAAAGGATATCTGTCATAAAACAGATGGTCACTTTGGAGGCTGGCCCTCCATCCTGCATGGGTGATGTAAGGAAAAGTGTTTCAGGTAGCCCTACCACTTACTGCTTCTCTATCTAACCCACCAGTTCACCACAGATCACCAGATGCTGACAGCTGAACTGAGAGCAGCAAACAGCCCAGCCTTCAGGCAGACACTGCAGCAGTGAGGAAACATCCATATATGAGTTCAAAGTGAGTTAGCTTCTCAGTGCTCAGAGCTGAAGCAATATTTGATCAGTCAGGCACTCTTGTATAATTCTAGCAGTACAGAACAAAGAGTAAGTTCGTTAGCTAGGGTAGAAGTGATAAATTCCTCTGCCAGGATGTAGTCTTTTCAGTTATACACAGAAAAAAATCACCTGTCAAAGTATGTTTAGGTGCCATTGCTTTGAAGCCATCAGCATTAGCACGGATCTTATTCAAATGCTAGATGAGCTAGGAAACTGCATGGTATGTTCAATTGCTCAGGAATCTGATAAGGCCCTTTTCCTCCAGAAGTTAAAATGACCTCAAATCAAGAAGTTTTCCTGCCAGTAAGGACTCAACCCTACATACACTAGACTTATTTGGGGAAAAATTAATGGGGGGAAAAAAGAATAAAATTTTGGGTCATGTGAGAATTGCCCATCACTCTGCTTTTCCTGGATCACAGGGAGATGGCTGGGTTTCTGCCATGTTTGACATGAAGAAGAGTCTGGTGTAGACCTGACATATTTAAACACCAAAATGAACTCACAAAAGATGGGGTTCAAGCAAACTCACAGCCATGTCTTGGACATCCTGCAGTCTTGCCCACATCCTCTTAAAAAAATTGTCAGCACCCAAGGAGACAATACAAACCAGCCATTGCAGATCATGCAAAAACAATATTTGTCCAATCACTTTTGGGGTTGACCCAGCTCTTCGGCAGGAATGACACAGAAAATTAATATGTTTTTCAAAACCTTAGTTTCAGGGCGTTGGCCAGCTTAAATCCACCTAGTGATTGACTGCTGTCCAGGATTTCCTCCTTCTCTGCGACACTCAAGTTCGTGTGTCTAAAAATTAACCCTGTCAAGCCCCTGCTAGGTCAGAGAAGCAGATGAGCCCCATGCATCAGCTCCATGGGTGAGGAGGGAGGGCTACACACAGGGTCCTGGGGATGGAGAACAGTTCAGGCCCAACTGGCCTCTGCATCCTTCTGCTTGAAACTTCTCATGTTTCCAAGGCTGAGATGTGGGATGACTAGGGGTAGGATGATGTAGCCTTGGCAATCCAACAGAAAAGGAGGGAGGACCCTCATATCTGTACAGTAGACCTCCACAAGGTTGCTCATGAAGCCCTTCTTGCATTGGCATGAAAAGCACTACTTCTCCAACTATGGGAAAATTTTGCTGACAAGCACCCCATCATCACTTGCTGGAAGGAGTGTTTAAGTATTTCACCGATGTTTGTGGCAACATCTGCCAGGCACAATTCAAATCAATTCCTTTTAATGATTCATTTTCATGAGTTATACATCTATTTTAAGTGCACTCTAGTTACTTCAGAGGCAGTAGTAATGAAAACTTAACACTTTGGATTTCTTACACCGGCATGGTAAGTGTGAGATGTGGACCACTGCAGGCACTGCAGTAAAGCAGGTAACTGCTTTACCAGAGCTCTAATACACTTTCTTGGCAAATGATCCAGATAATTTATGGTATAATTAAAAATATAGTATAATTAATTTGTAATTCTTCACTTGCAGTGCAAATCTTTTTTCTGATTAGCAAATATGCAGTGCTTAAGTGCTATTATGGAAAAATATATTTATCATCGCACAGAGGAGATGCCATCATTAAGCATATAATTACAGATCTATAATTGTAAGAAGAGCTATGTAGGCAATGTCTAGAGATACAGACATCTTCAAAAAATATCATTCTAATTTCTGAACTCAGGGGACACCAGCAGCTGAAAATATGGCCCTTTGAGTGCCTGGCAAAATGCTGTGTGCACATCACGAGCTGGGGACAGCCCTCAGCACGTGACTATGGTTCAGCTCCCTGAGACATCCACCTTCTCCAATGGTCCTGACCCAGATTTAATTCACAGCTTAAGCTGTGAAATGAGCTTCAAACAGAATGATAGAAAGACAGGACAAGTCTGCTTAGAGAGGTCGCCTTGCAGATCATACTGTGATTTACGTTCTACACTGGGGAAACAAAATTGGGGAAAACTTCTTCTAAAGAAAGGTCACATTTCAGAGCAACTCTGCTCTCCTTCTAGAGAGCCATTAATCATCACAAGACATACAAAACAGTAGAAAATCAAGCTTTGGCAGTTTTGTTTAAATTCTCAGGATCACTTTTTCCCACTGTAAAGTGGTTATTGAAGGTGAGCTGTAGAGTATGGGACAGATAGTTCAGATAAAATGTCAGGTGCCAGACAGTCCTTCAGCATATGACATTGAAATGCCTCCTTTTTGATGCATATACTTTGGGACTTGCTTAGTGTGTGACGGTAGTACAGCCATACAATAACCTACTCCACCATTTAGACCTGAAAATTGGAGTTCAGACACTTTTAGAAAAATAGTATTAAAATGTGGAAACATAGGCATAAGAGGATTTCCAGATAAAAGAGTCTAGCTGCTTTCCTAAGCCTTCCAGAGATTTCTGATGCTTCTTTTTAACATTTTGTTCGTCCAACCCTGCTGTTTGCAAGGAAGTGAGGATAAAGGCCATAAATAAAATCTGTGCTGCGTGATCTGCATTTTGAGCTGGAAGCTATTGCTTAGGCACGAAGAATCAGAGATAATACTGCAGAGCGCCTTGTGTGCTACTAATGGTAACAAATGTGCTCACTCCCTTGATTTTGTAGAGCATAGAACTTATGTGAGTGTTTATATAGAGTTGGAAGTGGTTGATTTTTATGCAAACTTTCTAACTGGGATTCTCCAATTGGTCCCGAAGGAGACATTGAATATTTGTTCTGGTGTCACAAGTGTTCAGTCCAGATATAAAATTTTCAATTGTTTATCATTAATAAATTCTCATTTACTGTCTACTTTTCAAAGCTAATTAGCAGAGCTGCTCTACAGGTTCTGAAGAATACACTTCACTTGAAGTAAAGTGCTTCAGTAATGTCACTCTGGGGGAATGCCACAGACATATATTCCCAGCAATGAGCAGTTGGAGATTGCTTTTTTGTAGGGCAGCCTCTTGCAGAAAAAGTTGGCCCTTGTTTTTATATCCATCACATAAGACACTTCCCAAGTAGTGGGTATTAGATCAAATGTCCAATAAATATTTAAAATTAAGTCAAGCAGCCCTGTCAAAGTGTGGGCAGAGGAAGCAGCTGCCACAGGAGCAGAAGCAGTATCTCTATCCCAGTGGAGCCATGAGAGCAGAGCATGACCAGGGAAGTCAAGGGCTTCATCTACAGCAGATGTGCCCTAGCAGAGGCTGCAAAGGCTCTGCAATAAATTTCTGTGTCTCTGCCCAAGGAGAAATCTGTAGTGCTGCAACTCCTTACATGTTGATGCCAGGAAAGTTTCACTCGTATCACCTGGTCCTCTGCCAGCCAAAACGGGCATTATCCACTGCACTCGAGTGTGTGATGAAGTGACTCCAATAGCTCTGGGAAGGGAGTATGCAATGTAATCTACCCAGATATCTTCTGCAGCTCCCTGGTGTCTTGCTGGAGCTGAGGAAGATCATTACTTCATCATCTTAAATGCCAAGAAAATATGCTTTAATTTTATTCAGTGTGGATCATAATATTGATTTAAATTAGAAGATAGCCTGTGCCTCTCTGCGCATACACGCAAGACATATTTGGATGAAGAGGCGTCATTTGGAACTACCCAAGGAAGAATAATTCTAGTTATAAGTGATGCTTGCCAAAATACATTACATGGTATTATAGAAGAAGGAGACAAATTAATATCATGATTACCTTTTTTTAAAGCTAATAAGTTATCTAAAGCTTGCAGTGAATCTAGTGCAGAACCCAGAGGTGCACAGTCCTCAGTCAAGTCCTTATATCAAAGGAATATCCCTAGTCATAGGATATGCCTTAACAGTCGTAGGGTTTTTAAATTTTTTTAATTTCTGAAGGTATATTTAGGAGTATTATTTTTATTTCTAAGGCTATATTTAGGAGTATGTAAGAAGTAGAACCTAATCCTACTGTTCTCATTTTAAGTAAGAAGAAAATTGGTGCAGTTACTAATGATACATGTTAAAACAAGGCTGTGGAAATGATGGATTGAAAAGAAGGGACTTTTTTCCACATAATGTTAACAAGCAAAGCAAATATGTTCTCAGTATTGATCTCATGGGAATACAAATAAACTCTGACATTGAGGCTATAAATTCTGAAGTAGTCTTTATCACACATTTTCACAACTTTTTTAAGGTGGTGTAAGGAAACCAAGAGACGTTTAAGGGCTATTATACCCTGCAAGACAGTTAAAGATTCATAGTATCTGTCTGGGTGCAGGAATAGCACCGTATACTAGAGGCTATCCATTCTTCCGACAGAGGATTAAGGAAGTTGAAGTTACAGGTCATTGCCTACCTGTTTTACCAACTAGTAACCACATTTGGACCTCATCAGTACCGAGGCTGATCCTGATGAACTAAACTTGCTTTTAAGTAAGTTAAAATGAACCTAAAACATCTTTATTCTTTTGTGTTTGTGCGCTTTTTCAGTTCAAAGGCTCTGAAATAATGTGAGGGTTGTGCTGCTTCCAGTCATACTCACACTGCTATATCTTAGCACCATCAACATACTGTGTGCTCTGGGGATGCCATAAGACATGGGACATTTAAGGTTGCAGATGCCACTGACAGCATTGGAGAAAAGACTAATGCAGCGGGCATCAGACCTGCTGCAGTCTCATTCACTTTACCCTCAGGAAGCAGTTCCTGCAGGAGTTAAGCAGGTTGTCCAGGAAAGAGCTAGCAGAGTAGCCCAAAGAAGAGTCAGGGAGTAAGACAGCAAGTCAAGAAACATGGCTGATGAAGAGCCAGCGCTCATCTGTTTATGCCAATCAGTTGGTGGAGGATGAGTCTGAGGATATTTCATTTGCTACCTACATATAAATAACTTGCATTCTAAATAATTGTTTTGAAAGTCTAACATACTTAAGTTTTTAATGTTTATTAAGTTTTAAAGTTTTTTATTAGTTTCTAAGATTTCAATTCCTTTTTATGTTCCAAAATATTTAACTATATATGTGTGCATACATAGAGAGGTACATAATTATGAATATTTTATATATATATATATATATATATGTGCATACATATGCAATGTATATATATATATATATATATATATGTGCATACATATGCAGTGTTGTTACTGTGGACAAGTAAGTATCTGAGTAAGCACTGATAAAGCACACGGTTGGATACTCAACTGGGAAGCACATGGTCTACCAAAATATCTGAATATGTTTTGGATTCTATTAGATCATACAAAAATAAAAAGACACAGCAGCTCTGTGCACTGAAAGAACAGATTTTGTCACTTATTATATGCTGAATACTGACAGTGTGCTCATCTCTGAAAACCCTATCTTACCAATGAAGGACTGTGATCAGAACCCAATATGAGAAATGAGTCCCCGCGCTAACCTAGGTCCCAGGAATAAAACAGCACCCTGACTGTGATTTTGTTTTAACATAAGGAACTCTAAGCATCCTTATTTCTTGTTTTCTGTGTTTCTTGGTTAGTATTCTCCTGTTCTTCCCAGCTTGTTTCTTTGAAATTTTTGAACAGTAATTAAGACTTAAAATAACTGCACACTTTGGAAATAAATTAACTAAATGGCATATTTGTACAGATATAATTTACCTTTAAATATGCAGAATAATTCAACATGGTCTTTTTATATGTCAGCATGGGCTATGTTTCCTCTTTATTTTACAGCTTCATACATTCTTCTGAAAAGCAAGATACACAGTCATCTGATTTTTGATGTCAGGAAAAGCCTGAAAAAAACCTTAAAATATTTTCTTAGTTCCACCTCTTCATTTAAATCAAGTGTAATTTAAATAGCATCTAAAATAAAGGTATGCCATTAGCTGGGTGTAGATCATGATTCATAAGCCTTTCATAAACAGCAGGGAAATAACAGTTATTCTGACTGCTATTTCATATATTTTTGGCTTTAAAGGCCCATCTACCATGTCACTTAATAGTAACTATCTGAGCCAAAAATAACAGATACTATTTCATTTTTTATTACTGCATCTGTTATCCCATTTAATCTTGGCATAATAAGACAATTGGGCATTACTAAAAATAACCCCACAAATTATTTCCAGGCTCACGACAAACTGTCACCGCACAGCAGGAAAGCAGACCCCCAGAAGGATTTGAAGCGGTAAACCATGCTTTTTCTTGTATGTGAATGTTTCTGGTGAATTGCCACATGCTTTTCTAACTCAATATGACATCCTAATTTGACACAGTTACCACTGATGCTCTGGTCCCCAAGGGAAGGAGGGATAGGAGCTGGCAATGTGCCTGGGCGACTCATGGGGGCAGATCCACAGCAGTGGCATCCTTGCTAACTATAGGCACTAAAGGCACTGATGGGGTTGCTCAGTCCTTGCCCTGCTCTCCAGCAGGAAATGGTTGCATTTTTTGTATGGAGTCATATCCTGAAGTGAGAAAGGCCCATTCAGATGACATGACATTGCATCTACGGGGAGGTGGGCTGGAAAGGCTGATGGGACAGCAAGCAAGTGCAACCTGCCCTGAGGTTCCACATGGTCACTGACTATGAAGGGGTGCAGACAACCATCTCATTCTCTGATCTGCTGTGAGAGAGCCCAGGAGAACTGGCCGAGGCAGTGAGAGAAATGTGAACCCTTTGGCAGGCATCACAGCTGAATCCAGCAGCCTGTGACAAGGCAGCACCAAAATGCTACACATGGAAGCACAGCACAGACATGCCTCACCACTGACAAACGGGCAGTACACATGGCATACTGCCCATGGTGGAGTTGGTGGTGAAAAAAAATGGCATAATTTTAGTACAGGACTCATCATGGCTAGGCTTTGCAAACGAAGGGCTCTACCCACGCTTGCTGCAAGTGCACTGGTGGCTTAAAAGACCGATGTGGGACAGGCAAGTCCGGTTACAAAAAGCACAGTGGAAAGTCTCCTTAGGTGGTAGTGACGAGACACGGCTCTTTCTGCGTTGTTTTTTCTCTTCAAGACTGATTCTATGTGCATTCTCAAAGGAGGCAGCAGCATTATGGATG